>VFFE01006913.1:1446016-1562502 GCA_008921705.1 Burhinus oedicnemus
TTTTTTTTTTTTTTTTTTTAACACACTAAGTACACACGGCATTTTTCTTTTAGCATGGGTTTGTTTACTCTCTGCTTTTTGACTTCGGAGCTAACCATTTGTGCTGTCAGATGTTTGACCCTGTATTTGCAAATTTAGACATTTGTACCTGCAAATAGTGAAGATTTGTAGGCTGATGATGCTAAATGTCTTAGAAGCCTACATTGTGTAAAAAAACCAAAAAAACAAAAAACCAAAAAAAACCCCACAAACAAAAAAAACCCCACAGAAAAACAACAACAACAAAACCCCCCCACAAAAAGAAAAAAAACCAACCAAAAGCCAAAGGAAAAAAATTAAATATGTTCCTCATTTTTTATTTGGAAGAACTCGAATCAGTTTGCATGTGCGTTGTCTGTCAGTTGCAATTTCTCTGTACGTGACTTTAGCTTACAGGCAGCTTCTTTTTGCTCAAGTGACAGTATAACCAACAACCTTAAAAAATTAAACAAAAAATAATAAGATAATTAAACTTCTGATAGTAGCTCTTAGCAACAGATGCCTGTTCTTGGTGTAACAATTCTTAGCAGAGTCTATGCTAAATAGATGGATTTCATACCAGGCCCAGAAGATGCAGCTCCAAGTATGGTGTAGTGTTGTGCAAAGTGATAACAGTGTACGTAGAATGACTCTGCCATTCTTTTTTACGATAGTCCGCTGCATGATTTCACTGAGGCAGCTCAGCTGGAAGCATAACCTCCATAATCTCCACTTTTATAGGCCAGCCAGGTGCTGCCTTGGTGACTGGGAACCGTGGCAGTGGGCTGTGGCTGCTCCCTGGGAGGTGTGGGAATCGTAACGCCACAATAATAGAAGCCCACAGCCTGGCACAGTAGGTAGGTTTATATGCAAAGGTTTTGTCAACTCCTCTGACTAGATGTAGATTTCAGTGATGCTTCCACCCCCCCCAACCCGCCCCCCCGGTAATGCAATAGTTTAGGATGCAGCAACAATATCCCTGGATTGTGAATGGGGGTAACAAAAGGCAAAAGTTTTCTTTCTGATACGTCGGCTAAATTGTCAGTGTTTCTTTAGCTCTGGAAAGGCTATCCTAGCTTCTGGATTGCTGCCTGTGTCTTTGAAGCCTAGCGACGTTTGCATTTTTTATGATACCTGCATCCTTCTTGTGCTTTTTATTTTGTAGAACCTCTGTGCAAGCATATTCGTAAAGGATTGGAACAAGGTCATCTGAAAAAGGCACTGCTGAACGTGGAATGGCATGTTTGTCAGGACTGCAAGGCAGACAATAAGACGCAAGAGAAAACTGAGGAGGAGACTGACGAAAGCCCTTCAATATGGTTATGTCTAAAATGTGGCCATAGGGTATCTCTTGTTTTGTTGTTAATTTGTCTTTCTGTCTTTCAGTGCCTCATAATATAGTGGAACAAGAGAGTTTCTAATTAAATTCTTGTATGCTATATTTTTTTATTTTAAAGGTGGTGCTACATAAATGATTTGATACACTTCACTGTGATAAAAAAGGTCTGCTCTGAATTGCAAATGAAGTGCTTAGAAGCTTGGCACAAAAGCATTTAGCAGACTTAAGGCTAAAACACCGTCTTAAAGACTTATTTTCCTAGAAAGTCCACATTATTTTGCTAAGACAATAAAAATTTCTGTTAATGCTCCTAATTTGTGATTTTTACAATAAGATCTTGTGCTAACATTAGTTTATTAAACTTAGAACTCTGCATGCTGAAGGGGTTTTTGGTTTTGGTCTGTTTTGTTCTTCAAGCTGTTCAAACTGGAATTTGTAAGTTAGATGTTCAGTCTCTGAGCAACTTTATAGTTTTTCTGCACCCAGTAAGTTATTTCTCTTTCTGCAGAAATAAGTGTCTTGAAGTAGAGACCCATCTGTTCATTCTCATTAGTTTAACATAATCAGTTTTCATTTGAATACTTTGTTTATACTCTGACTTTATGTATGTTTCATTGATAGTCAACTGGATTTTGTGACACTTCTGGTTATCAACATTATAGGGCTGTGGCAGAAATTCTCAAGAACAGCATGCTTTAAAGCATTATACAACGCCGAGATCAGATCCCCATTGTTTGGTTCTCAGTTTGGACAACTGGAGTGTGTGGTGAGTTTGTCAGGCAACAGTTATAAGACATAGCTAGAGGGCAACAGAGGCTGGGATATAACTTGTGTTTTCTTTTCTTTGTGATTTCTAGGACTTATCTCTAGAAATTTGTAAAGCATTTCCGCACACAGAATTCCCAGCAGTCTTTGCTGAGATTTGCTGAATAAATATTACTTGTAGAATTTATAACTAGAAAATTTTCATAATTGAAGTTGAAATTGACCAACTAGTAAATGCTGTTGACCTCATATTTTACTGTTTTTGCTTGGTCAGAATACTGATGTTTACAAACATATGTCCTTATGTACCTCTAAATCTTAATTTTCAGCCTTGGTAGAAGCTATTTTCTGGTGCATAGCTAGTAACAAACTTAATTACTTTTATTTTCCCAATGTATATGACTTCTTAATACCACATGTGTAGTTAAGAAGCATGACTGTAGAATTACAAGATGCTTCTGGATCAGTCAATGCAAATTCCATCTCCCTGGTAGTTTTTCCGTATCTTAAAAGGAATTCTCCTGAAAGGAATATTCTTAAAAGGAATAGCACGTTACTATATAAGGGAGGACTTTAATTTTCCAAACTGTGCCACACAGAAGTACTGTGCCTTACATGAAGAGTTTTCATTTTGCTTTGTAACCTTTTTTAAACTTGTCATTATGTTAATTGTGTATAACATTATCTCTTTACTTGATCACATTTAGCACTCTTATATGCAATTATCAGTATTTTTATTGAACTCTACAATAGAAATGGACGTTAATAACATATATAACTAGTGAACTTATTTTTGTGAATTTAAATAAGTTTTAAAACTATGATTTCAAAGGGCTTTATTTTCTCTGTTCTAAAACTTACATAGTTTTTAAATCAAAGTACTTGCAAATGAGAGGAAGTTGTCTAAGCAGGATATTTTGCTTCCTTCTAGAATTTCTTGGTTGTACAAACTTGCACAAGAAATTATACAGAGATTGATATATTGTATATAAATTATTGTTATAAATCAAACCTACAATCAAGAGCTGTATTTCACAGTGGACTCAGTACCTAAAAGCAAAAGCCAAAAGCGTTTTTGTCAGAATTTATTAATGCTATGAATATATGAATAAACCTCTCTATAGTATGCATGCATATGTGGTTGAAATTGGACTTGAATGGTACCTGTAAATGGTTAAAATAAAAGGTTTTGAATGTGGAGAGAAAGAGGAGAGTTCTAGTAATTCATTAAGTTCTGGTGTTCTGGGGTTACAAGTGCTATTGTATGTATTTTCAGTACTGGTATGGCTTACCAGTTGGATCTACGTAATGTTTTTCTCCCACTGGTCAAACAGCCATTGTTGAAAAAACTTCTTTCCAATCCCTTGATTCTTTCAAGCCTTCCTATAAAAATTTTTGATGAATAAAAGGTTATGATGTTAAAAATTGCCCATGGAAGTAACTATCATTTGTTATTCCAGGAGTAAGAATGCCTATTTTTATGATTAACCAGATAGACAATAAATGCATACTTGGAGATCCAAAGGTTGACCCAGTTTTTTCAATGAGACATGAAAAAATGTGAAAATTGCAGCTAATTCCAGGGATGCTAGAGACTTAGGGAAGCACTTTGCTGCAGACTTCTGCTGCTTTTAATATCTGAAAACAGAGTCTGACTTATGGTGATCCTGAAATCTGCTAAATGCGTTTGTGCCCGAGAACTGTAATGGGTATGTTTCAAAGCGCAGAAGTATTTGTATTCTCTTCAATACCTTTTGTCACCTCTTCAAAGAGCTGATCGGGCAGAGCTACAGAATCAGCACATACAACTCTCCTTCGGCTGTATGTGTTCTGGCAGAATTTTACTCTTACTTGAGCGTTTGTCACTGCAGCTTGTCTCACGAGTTTGTTTGAAACAGATTAGTGGCTTAACCACGCAGTTCTTTGCTCATAAAGAGACAAATAGATTTATATAAGCAAGGGAAAAGCAAATAAAAGCGTGCAGGACTAATGGAGGACACTGGTTTGTTTCTTACCCGATTTAAATATAATTAAGTAGTTGCTTGGCTAGAATACTCAAAATATTTTGCCATGCCATAACACTTGTAAGTGATTTCCTTTAGGGCCTGATATCTTCGTTTCTTGATTTTTGGCAAAATTTTCCCTGCATTTATTTTTCTTGCAGACTAGGTTTCTAATCACACCTTTTAAGGGTCTAATTTGCATTTGTAAATTGCAATGTCCAGTCACTGAAATAATTTAGTAAATATAGTTTTTAACTGTTTTATTTTCTTGATCAGAAATAGTTGGAACTCTTCTCTAAGAATTCTAAATCTTAAAATCAAACTTGTAATTTGATAACTTTTTGTAATGAATTGCATCAAGCAAGCAAATAGATTAGGATTTTTAAACAACAGGAAAAAAAAATTAATTGTTTTTCTTTTGGGGGCGACGGAGACAGGTGCTACATATGCGATAATGAAGTCCCATATAATACTTCAACCCGATTGGGTCAGACTGTGGATTTTGTTAGAAAACAAGTTTGTACTGACTCATCACGTACAGGTAAGTAACTATAGTATACCTACAGTAAATCAGAAAGTCCCTTAAATGTAGGAGACAGTACTGTAAATCAAGAATGTACTCTAAATTAGATTTAAGATTTGAAGCACCTTCTGGTAAATTTAAAAGCAAATTCCTTCCCCACCCCACCCCCCTTTTTTTTTTTTTACTTTGTTAGAATTCTGATAGTCTAAGTAACATCCTAGCCCATGAACCTAAGATTTTGCTCAGTGTCCCCTAAACTTTTACAGACCAGAAATACAGGAGTAGCAGGAAAAAAATAGAATTTTACTGTGATTTTTTTTTTTTTTTTAAATGTGATGTTTAGTTGTTCTGTGAGTAAGGAATTGACTTTCAGTACTTAGAAGTGCTGTGTTTATCCATCAGTATTGCTCAGTATGTCTTGAGATCTGAAGAAAAAATTGTCATTGCTTAAGGATGATTTGATTTGATTTTTTCAAAAGTATTTTTGAAGGTATTTGTGAATGTATCAGCTGGAATGACTAAGTCTCCAGCTGTTCCAACACATTTCTTAATGGAAGGAGTATACAAGGAGTATAGAAGAGGATTTGTCTGCTGGGTCTTTACGTTTAGTATAGGTAGCTGCCCTGAATTCAGAACTCTCTAAAATAACGTGTTCATCCTGCAGTCTGTCTGCAAAATGTGCTTGTTTAAAAGGAAATGAACCCAGCAAAACCGCACAGTTTCCGCAGTGGCAAAACTGTATTTCCACTGGAAAACTTGGAAGAATTTGCATATCAACATAAATGCTGTAACTTATGGCTATCAAAAATTCCAACACCATCCTACACTTGGTTGAAATCATAGGCCCTTGGGAAAAAGATCACAACCATTCAGCAATGCTAAATGTCTGTCTCTGAGTATTTGTTCAGGAAGCAGCTGAGGTTTTCCCCCAGGGACCAGAATCTTTGAGTGGTTTTGGTCAGTATTTCCCAGATACGTAGTTTCTCTACATCTAATATTTGAACTTCATATTGATTGCCAGAATTTTCTTCTCAGGTTTGAACTGAAAAACAGATGAATATCTGGGTGCAGCTGTTGTCCGTTTTAGGTGTTCCATCTGTTGTTGTCCATCCGTCTGTTTCTTGTCTATCTGCAAAGATTGTATTGTCTGTTTTCCTTGCTTTCTCTGAGCTGGCATTATTTTATTTTAAAATTAATCTTGGCTTACAGCCCTGTTTATCAGAAACTTTATCAATAGTAGACTGCCAAACTGGCAGAACCAGTGTGGGTGTTATTCTGAAAAATTACCTGGAATTCCCATATGTTTTTATGAAACAAGTCATTGAAATTTTGAGCTATACACCAAAGTAATTTTGGGGAAAATATATTTAATGTGTCTTGAAGACTATAAACCTTCCAGTTTCATCTGTTTAGGTTCATGAAATGAACATAAGAATGCTTTGACAGTGAGAGGCCTCTGCATTTCATTTCAGACAATAGTCCCATGTCAAAAGGGATATTATCTCAGATACAATCTTGTCGGATGTTGTTTAAAGCCTTAATATATGTGATTTTGCAACAGGAATGAAATTTCAGATAACACATGCAGAGTTTCAGAGATTGTTGGCGTGAATGGCAAGTGAGCCAAGTGGCATGTTTAAATTCTGTGCTGATCTGAAATGGCATTTCAGGCGTTTCGTGATTTTGTTGTTGTTGTTGTTGATTTGTTTTGTTTCTTTTTTGAATCCTGTTATCTAGACAGTTTAAGAATGTAAGCCAGTAGTGTTACATTTATAGAATTACAGAATTAATTATCATATGTTTGAGTTTTAAACGTTGTAGACGGCTGCTGCCTATAACTCTTTCCTAGCCCATTCCCTGTTACTGGGTTAATATGTGGTATGGTTTTTTATTATTTCAGTAGATAAACGACAAGAGAACAAAGAATTGGAAAATAAAAAAGTAGAAAAAGACAGCAAAAATGAGCAAGAAAAAGAAGTCTCACTTAAAGAAGAGAATTCTCATTCAAGTACTAACTCGGAAGTGACTGTGAAAGGACTTAGTAACTTGGGGAATACATGTTTCTTTAATGCAGTGATGCAGGTACGGTATGGTAGTTATTGCTGCTCATAAAAAGATTTTGAATTGCAAAAGAAAAAAAATAAACACACAACCCCCCAACAACCTCACACCCAGTGTTGTACAAAGACACAATTAGAATGTGATTTTTCTCTGCCAAGAATGATGGTTTCATTCTAAAAATAGTGTGTTGGCGTGGCGAAATACGAAGAAATGGAGCTGCGGGTTCAGACTTGCTCTAAGGGAAGATAAAACAAACTGCCCTTTCTTTGAGGGACAGCAGCTTCACTGATATAGATTAAGCACGCCAACTTCCTAGTTTAGTAAAAAAAATAAAGTAGTCTGGCACATCACCCTTGCTGACCTCTCAGAGTATAAGACATTAATACCCAAAGACTGTGGGTGTTTACTGAAACAAAAATGTCTCTCTCAGCAACAGGAAATCAAATAAAAGTAAATATTAACAGGATGAGCATATTGCATTGCCATCTTGTGTGTCTTGCTCAGCTAAGAAGTGTTTGGATAGAATAAACTTGCTCTTTCATGTGTATTAGAACTCGCATGTAATCTTGTGCTCTTTGGCTTTTGATACCGAAGCTTTATGCAGGCAAAATTCCCACTGTACTTGCAGGTTTAGTAAGCCATTTGATTTTTATTTTTAAACGTGTTTTAAACCAAGCAAACATGCACACTGCATTTTACCTTTTGATTTTAGAAACAGACGCTAGTAAATAGTCAAAAGATCAGTACAGAAGTAGAAGAATAGTACTTTTAGGGTTTCTGCAATCTAAAATCATATATATAGAGGACACCTGGAAGTCCCATCAGCCATATGGAATGTACCTTTAACGGTTAAACAGTGTTAGAATTTCCAGAGTGGTAGTTACTACTCTTGTTTTGTGCTTGGGAAAAATATGTTGTTGCTAATCTGGTTGATCTGATTCTTTCTTTTATGTTCTACAGAATTTATCACAAACTCCAGTCCTGAGGGAGCTGCTTAAAGAAGCTAAAATGCCTGGCACAACAGTTAAAATCGAGTCACCTGAGTTATCAATGGTATATATGCTTCGACCTCCATAGTGTTTCTCCCCACCCTTCCAATCTGTTAAAGAAACAAGCAATACTCTTCTCTGGATTTTAAAGCTGTTTCAGCTAAATGCTAACAGGATTAAGATGTGAAATCAGTGGGAACTTCACCATTCACTTCCATAGAGCTGCTTCTGAAATCAGCGGAGGTCTTTCATTCAAAGTGAAAGAGCAGTGATTCAAAACTCTTAAGTATTAGTTGTCATCAAAGGAGTACTTGTGTTATGATTAAGTTATTTAAAGGGTGAAAATGTGTAACTTTTGCTATAGTGTCACTTGTCTAAATGCAAAGTAGGAAACTAGAGGATGTCTTCAGGACTAATTTAAATAATGCAGATGTTATTACAGTTAGGGATTTGTATGGGAAAGAAGGGTTGTGCATTTTAAGAAATTGTATTTTTTTCCTAATAAAAGCAAGAAATACACAGTTGCAACTAAGCAATAAATAATTCTTAGCCCACTGTTTTGGTATGATCTCATGCAAAACCGTATGTTTATTGTTTTTGTCAGGTTAAATTACTGCCATTTTGGGATTTTGTGTATTCTATTGTACAGTAACGTTTTCAAGAACTGAAGTGTTTAGATAAGGAAGAACTTACTCCAGAAGGATCTGTCACCAAATTAAGGCAAAACAACTTTGTTGCTTTTGTTTAAAACAGGAACCTCAGCTGATAAAACTAGATCAGCCAGGTCCTTTGACATTAGCCATGTATCAGTTCCTGACAGAAATGCAAGAGACAAAAAAAGGGGTAGTCACTCCTAAGGAACTTTTTGCTCAGGTTTGTAAAAAGTGAGTATCTGTACAATTGCATGTCATAGTGAGTATGAAAAAAATTTGTTGTTTAAAAAGGTCAGTTTTCTCCCTTATTTTTTTTTCTTGAGCTCACATCACAGGATATAAAATTTGTATAATACTTAACAAGTTTTGAAAGAAGAGGATAAAGAGCAAAATATAAATGAATAGAAGTAAAATGAAAGATATTCAGTGACATTTTGATTCGCTAGCTTCATATTTTTAGAAAATACCATATGTAGACACTTGTTGCTTTCATATACATACATGCTTGAGACTTTGTCCTTTTGGGTCTGGTGTGAATTGTTTTCACTTTGTCTTTCTCTAAGTTCAGTTATGCTTTACAATTATTGTTTCATTTCACAGAGCAATACGATTTAAAGGTTATCAGCAGCAAGACAGTCACGAATTGCTTCGTTACTTACTTGATGGAATGAGAGCAGAAGAAATCCAAGTGAGTGCTAATTTCATAGTTGTGCATACCTTTCTTCTTCATACTTCAGACCAAGGCTTTCCCCTCTGCTGAGGGGAGAAAGAATGTTCTTTCTGAGATGTCAACCTCTGTAGAGCCGTTTGTGCTGCCCATGGCACGTCCTGGAAGCAGATTAGCAACAGAGCTGTAGAACAAGGCAGGCTCTAAGCAATGGGGTTGTGAAGGAGCAACCACGGGGATTACTATTTTCATTTAGCAAAACTATTCAAAGAAAGAACTCTGTGGCCTGTATCTCATACATATATTACACACGTTGCTTAGGTTTCTAAGGTAATGATATTTTCTGGCTTTTGAGAAAGCAGTGTACTGCTTATTCTCTATGCTCTTGTAATAAAATCAAGCAGAAAGGTTCAGTTTTGCTTGCTCTAAAGGTCTTTGGTTAATTCAACACTTTTAATATAAATGTCTGTTGTCCTTCAGAAATAGATTGACTTGTCCAAAAGTCCTTCTGTAGAAAAGGTGGGTTTGTAGTATGTGTAATTGCCCTAAAGAATGTCTTTTTGTCTTAATTTCTGAAATGCCTGAAAGTTCACGTATGGAAATACCATAAGGTGTTTTGCCAGTTTTAATTTGGGAAAGTATTTAATCATTAGACTGATTTTCTTACATACTAATTGCAATGTTAAGGTTGCAAGCTTGTTTCCCAGTTGGTTATTTTATCAATATCCGCAAGAACTACTTAGTGTCTCTACAGGCATTGGTGGTGTTTGTATTGATCCTCTTAATTAGTGAAAATTTAACTTTTTCCTCCATCTGAAACATTTTGTAAAATGAACTCATTAACTGAATTAGTTTAGGAAACTTTATAGTGTGTATTTGTTTTGAAAATTTCAGCAAATAAGTGTTGGAATTCTGAAGGCGCTGACTGACTCTAACAAACAAACTGAAGAAGAACTTAAAAAGAGAATTAAAGGTAAAATACATGTTACTGATGTTGTGATAATTTAAAATCTCCTGTTTCATTGAAGTACACAAAGTAACACTAATAGTATCAACAAAAGATACGTGTTTAATTGTACAACTTCATGCCACCTCTTGAATATGTGTGTGTCTAGAATATAAGGCTCAGTAGTGTTAGTCTCTTTATTTAAATGTCTTATTGAACTTGGTGGCCTTTCCTTCTTAACAGTGTAAGAGAGATTTGATTCTATATCCATTAAAATATTTTTGGGTAGGGTTTAATCATTCAAATATTATGTAAGAAATTAAAATATTAGCACATGAATGTAATGGTTTATTCAGTCCTAATAGTCCATTGTTACCTAACAGTGGTATAAAAAAACCCAAACAGTGAACAGAAGAATTTTTAAACTTAACATAACTTAGGTTAGAAGATGAAGAGCAAGTTTAAATTCAGACTATGTGCTACACTGAAATTAGTTCTGTTTGTAGGGCAACTATACAAACAAAAGTTGATGCTTGTTTTTTAGGTTCAGACAGTTGAGTTAAGTCCAGAGAGAAAACAGGAACTCTTATTGGGATGTATTGCTTCTGAGAAAGTAGGAAAATGCATTTGAGTTGAGAAAGTGGTAAAGGTGTTGGTTCAGTCAGACTGTCTTCTGCAAATGTGGTTTTGCCCCCGTTCCTTTGATACATGAAAGAATCTTAATTTCAGAATCTTACTCTACTTCCCGAGGAAAATAGAACAGGCCAACACGTTCCACTATACATCTTGCATACTGTGTTCTTTTTTTTTTTTTTTTTAATTTGGTATGCCATAACTAAATTGGTTGCCAGTATATTATATGTAATATTATTAACTTTACTATATACTTTTTCAATTCTCAGAATATGAAAAGAAAAAGGGAATACAAAGTTTTGTAGATCGAATCTTTGGTGGAGAGTTAACCAGTACAATTATGTGTGAGGAATGCAGAACCGTAAGTAAACTGCCTGCTTTGAATAGCCTAGAGTATAATTTTATGTATCTGCAGGAGAACCTTGAAGTAATTATATGGTTTGCTTCAGTTAATATGCTTCTAAGAGTTGACTAGCTGCATGCTTTTCAAAGAGAGGCATGGTTTGGCTGAAATCTTTCTTCCCCTATGTTATAAAGCTACTCTTTCAGTCCCTTTCAAAAGACTTCCAGAAAAAGAGGTCAGCAACAGCAAGCTGCTTCTGCCAGAATCTCTCTCACATTCCTGGTAAACAACTTCCAGTGGTACAAATTATAGAGTGGATGAATTGTTCTGCTACAAGCAGTATCTGCCAGGGGCCCTTTCCTTTTTCATCAGATGATTAGGTCTTTCCCTTCCCCACACTGGCGTGACAGTGGGATTATCAGGACAATAGCTAAGCAAGAAGGCGCGATTGGGATAATGCATCCTGAGGATGAAGTAATTAAGGGTATTAGTGAGTGGGCTAGATGAATGTCATGACAGGTTGCAGATGTCAATCTCATAGGCCCTAAGTTGGGTTGTCATGTTCTAGGCCACTAGAAAACTGGAATTTGTAAAAATATTTCTTTCTTATTTTTGTGGTAATATGACTGCTAGATTTTGGTCAAGGATAGCTGTTTGTGAAGGTAGATTAGGTGTGTTTTATGTTTGTATGCGCAAGTGAAAGCATGCGTTGAATGCAAACAAGGCTATGTACAAATAAACCTATTGACAACAAGCCAGCCACTTCGAAACAAAAATAAATTGGACTTCTAAATATTCATTTAAAGGTATCCTTGGTCCATGAGTCTTTCCTTGATTTGTCGCTTCCTGTACTAGATGATCAGGTAAGAAATTGTACATGCTTGCTTTCTGGCTTAGTTTTTGTTTGCTTCTATAAAAACGCTTTTATTATATAATCATTAGGGAATGAATTTATGTATCTTTCTAAATGTCTCTTTTGAAACTTCAAATTATAAATTTGCCCAGAAAGATAGAGAATAAGATTTTCATGAGAGTCATTCCTATAAGTTGTGGCTCATAAATTGTCTCTGGAAAATCACTGATAGTCTGGTGATTGTGCTGCTTTGTCAGTTAATGTTTCTAATGTAGAGATTGGTTTAGGGAATAATCTGGTGTGTTCAAATGTTGTCTTACTATTGTAGAAGACTTACTTGGAAAGACCAATGTTTCCCATTCATCTTCGCTGTTGTAAAACTGAACTAAATTGCTTGACAGTGAGGGGTGCCTAGTTGTTGCTTGAATGCTTTATTTTATTTATTTATTGACTTTTTTCATCCATTTCTCTGCACTGAGTGCAAGAATATTTCTTGTAATATTCAGGTTATTGAATAAGTTAAAAAACATAGGTAGGATAGTATGTAAATACTTATTTGATCAATATTAATTTATTTGATCGATCTCTAGACGCTCAAAATACTTGATTTGCTTTGTGTTTCATATTGATAATCTGTATATGTAATATTTCAGCTTCGCTATGTAGTGCTGCTTACACAAAAACTAATAAGTAAATATTGAAATGAAACCGCTTCAGCCGAAGGGATCGTATATCTTCTGCAATGAACGAGTTTCATTTTAGCAGAAGCAAACAAATTCTGTGGCAGGCAGTTCAGCTGAAGATGTCTTCACTTGTGTAAAATGTTACTCTTCAGTGCATTTAATGAAGTTTACATGTGTTAGAGCCAAAAGGTAATGTTGCCCCTTTACAAGTTCAGAATTCGGCCCTTGATAGCCTTACTTTTTCCATACTGTTTCATTCTGGAAGTCATTGTCTCACAGGGACTCCGTCTGGAGTGAGACACCTCTTTTGTAAACATTAGCGTGGCATAAATGAGTTAGTTGTATGTTACAGTCACTAAAATGTTACATTTTGAGCTGAAAACTCAGATAGCATCTTATCCCTACAGCTTTCTTTGGAATACTGTTTTGTTACGCAGGACAGTAAATCTCTACTTCTGTGGTTGTTTTGTGGCTTTTTGTTTTTTGTAGAAAGTAAAAATTACAAATGAGAGAAATGTTAAAAAAAACAAAGAAAAGGAACCTGAAGATGAAGAGGATAAAAACAATGACTGTTATCTTAAGCAGAGAGATGAGCCCCCTGGTACAAGTAAGCACCTTCAGAAAAAAGCAAAGAAACAGGCCAAAAAACAAGCCAAGGTTGGTTTTGATAAGTATTTCACTTTTATTAATCAAGTGCTTGCAACTTCTGGTAAAACAAATTCTTTTTGCTTCCTTAGTTTAGGTGGAGGAGGAGGCAGCTTAGATTTTTTTGCCTTGCTCAAACACACAGCGGAAAAGACCAATTGTATCTATGTCTTTGCTATTAAGAAGTTGCATGTTCTGTTAAGAGTTGCTGTGCTAGGAATAAGCTAATATCTAGAGGAGTGTGGAATTTATGTTCCCTGCCTGCGGTAGCATTAGTTTGTATCAGACAGCTGTTCTCCAGCCATTGATTGCAAGAATATTCACAGAACTTTAGAACAGGGACACAGGAGAGGATTGGGAAGATAAAAGGGGATCATTAGTTGTATTTTGAAGATACTGTGTAACGAGGAGCAGTGGGAACTATAATTGAGTGAGGATAAATTCAGTATTGGTTGAACTGATCATTAAATCATAGATTATTCTCCCCCCTCTTGACCTTGCATATATGGCATGCTGCCAGAATTTTGATAAAGAAATGGTAAGAAATGCTAAATATCATTTAAACTTGCTCTGGTTTTTGTATTCTTATATATTATGTATTCCAATTTGCAGAGCCAGCGCCGCCAGCAAAAACTTCAAGGAAAGGTTCTTCACTTGACAGATATCTGTGCAACTGAACAGTCAGAAAAAGATGTCGACTATAACCAAGAGTCAGAGGCAGAAATTAACTCTGAAACTCCTGATATGAAGCAAGAAGTGGAATCAAATGATTGCAAAGATCAGTGCTTAACTCAGAAAGACCTGAGTATAGAGGGAAATGGTACAGAAGTTCAGAGCGTGCATGAAAATACAAGAAAGCCAGAACAGGAGTGTGTAGAAAACGAGTCTCTCGTGGATCTCCCTGTGGAAGGCTTAGATTCTCCTATAACATTTGTCAATGGCCTTGACAACCTGTCTTTGAAAAATGAGGGTGATGAAAATGAAGATGAGGAAGAGCTTGCTACTGACTTTTCAAAACTACACTTGGGTGCCAATGCTGAATCTGATACAAGTATCTTGGATGACTTTCAAAGTGTTCCCCTCAAGACGTGTGAAGTATCAACTGAAGATCCAGAAACAGCATTTTGTACGCTTGCGAACAGGGAAGATCTGAACCCGGAAGAAGGTTCAATCTATCACTGTTTGTATCAATTTACCCGTAATGAAAAGCTTACTGAGACCAATAAACTACTCTGTGATGTATGTACACAAAGACATTATGGACCAAAGAAGAATACAAAAAGTATGACAAATTATCTTTTAAAATAAACTTTAAATATGTCTATGTCTGCTACTTGGGCGGGTAGGGGGGGAATGTCCCTGAAGTGGTATTTGTATAACTTTAACTTTGATCAGTTGAACTAGTATTCAGTGGGTAGGTTGTGAGAACCTCTTTCACACCAATTAATACAAGTAAGTTCTTAATTGAGCAGAATAGGCTCACAAGCTTAGGTTCTGAATACTGCAGGACTGAAAAAGAAGAGTGAGCAGAGGAGTGGTTTGGGTTTCAGGGGAGGGAAAGGGCATTTCAATCTAAAAATTCATTATGTGGATAAATGTAGGGCTATTTAGCAGGTGGCTTTTCTGTTCTGTCCTCAAATGTGAAAATTCTGCTGTGACAGTCGTAGGGAAATCATGTTGGTGTTTGCTCAAAAGGCCAATAAAAGCCGCATGTAATTTCTGGCTATGGGAGTTGTAGAGAACAAGCAGGAATTCATCCTGCTTGCGCTGACACTGCTCAGGCGTGGTGTGAGCGGTTACTTTTGTGATACGGGATCTGCAAGATGGCAGCCGTTGTACAGTCCATCGTGTTAAAAGGGAATGTTCAGTTTCTCTGTTGTAATAGATGATGTTATAACAGCGTAAATGGTGAAAATAAAGAAACTCTTGCTGTAACATTTGTTTAGATGTTAATCATCGGTGGTTTTTCTTTTCTGCAGGTGAAAAGAAGTATGTTTATACTAATGCCAAAAAGCAGATGCTAATCTCTCTGGCTCCTCCAGTTTTAACTCTTCACTTAAAGAGGTTTCAACAGGTAAGTAGCAGGCTGCTATTGCAAAAATTTGTATGTATATAATATCAGTTTAATATGTGTGTATGCACATAGTACTAACTTAAATTAAAACTCATATTAGCGTATTTTCATTTCCTATAAGACTGGTTTGGTTTGGGTTTTTTTCCAAGGTTTGGAAGGCATTGGTGTGCACCATTGGTTTTTGTGGTCTTTGAGGAGTTGGGGTGTGTTCCTGAAAGAATATTCCATTAGTTACCTGGAAAATACTGTTTTGTGAGCTTGTTCACAATATATTCCCTCACTATTGTTATTGCTTACTGTATTAACCAATATCTTAGCGTTAATTGTTGTTTCCTGCTACTACAGCAGTTCATGGTCTCTTACATTTCAGTATAGGTAGAATAGGATCCCTTACTAAATGAATGTAACAAATAGGTCAGTAGAATTGGAAAAGAGAGGATTCCGAGCCTTACTAAAGGAAAAAAAAAAAAAAAAAAAAAACCAAAACCAAGAGGGATAAATGGAAAGCAATGCAACTTAAGTCTTGTAGACACCAAGGTAAAGTGGCTTACCTTTTTTCCAAGTTGTAGGAAAATTTTTAACTCAGGGCTTTAGCTTTCCAAGAAAGAAAGAGGAAACATGGGGATGGGAGACAGTGCTGCCTCTTCTGAATTTAAAACTGTTCAGTATTTTGGTCAAAATACTTGAAAAATAAGGGAGGTGACTTTAAGTAGATGAAAAGCAATTCTACAGAGGAACTGGAAATGTGTAGTCTGTTCCAAGAGACTGTAACATGATTAAGGAAATAACATTTGTCATCTCCTTTTGTTTTTCCAGTTTGATACTGGAAGATTATTTGAATAAGGTGGGACTAGAAGTTACATCAGTTTGGACGATTTGAAATTAGTTCCTCAGGCATACTACAGTATCCAAGAAGCAAGAGATGTCCTCGTAGTTACATAAGTACATTAGAGCTGATTCTTTTTCCACTTGTGCTACAATTAAGTTATTGTAAGAGTGAGTTGAAGAGTTGTCTTAACTTGTGCTCCAGTGCAGCATGGGGGGCAAGGAGGTAATGCTGGAAAACCTTGGGCGTTAGAGAAAAAAAAAACAAACCCACAATGTTGCTTTTTCCCTGTTTTGTGTAATGTAAAACTAATTTTGTATTGTTGAAACTTTAACCTGAAATATTTAGTAACTAAGCATGGTTTTAATATGCTACATTTTAACATAATGGGGTTTTCCTCTACTTTGTCTGTTTAAGGCTGGATTTAATCTACGGAAGGTTAACAGGCATATCAAGTTTCCAGAAGTGATAGACTTGGCCCCTTTCTGTACAGTTAAATGTAAAGTAAGTGGGAAAACAATCGGATTCTCCTTTCCCATGTTCTAATGTGCTTTCGCAATTAAGCTGCTTAGCAGAATCTGTATAGAACGCTTGTCAAGCTTTCAGTTATTTTGCGTGATAATACAGGATAACTTAAAAGTGCAACTTGTAGTTGCGTCAGTGTACTTCCACTGATCATAGTGCTTGCATGAATCTGTAATGACCAGCTTCCCTTTCCTCAGCAAACAAATCAAAGCAAAGTGAAGAGTTTACATTCTAGCCTTTTTTAAAATGCAGTACCTGACTGACATACCTAAACTTTTGCTTTTATAGAACGTGGCTGAAGGGAATACAAAAGTACTGTATTCTCTCTATGGAGTTGTTGAACATAGTGGAACAATGAGGTTTGGGCACTACACAGCTTATGCTAAAATGAGAAGTATGAACAACCATCTCTCTGATCTTGTCCTTCAAGGACAATCTCCTCAAGGTAAATAATTAGAAATATTTTACAAATTATTTCTTACTGCAGAACAGTAACAGGACTGATTGCTTCAATTCTTTGTAATGACTTTTATTCCTAAATTCTTCCTTTCACAGCTTTAGAAACTGAACCAGTAAAAGGGCAGTGGTTCCACATCAGTGATACCCATGTACAAGCCGTGTCTGCATCAAAAGTGCTGAGCTCCCAAGCTTACCTCCTGTTCTACGAGCGACTGCTGTAACTCATCTGAGAAGCCTTCCTGTATGTGCAGCCATCTTCGAGTGGTCTGAAAGAAGGCAGAGACTTGCAAATCATATAGTTAAATGTTGGAGCTACTGTATACAACTGCAGGAATATACTTTATGCTTCTTAGGCACACTGACAAATGGTTAACTTATACTTTTTCCAGTGTTTTCACTACTTTTAAATAAAAGGTTTTTTCAAAATGACAGCTTTGAGCTTCTGAGTAATTTGTGTTTCCTGCAAGTGCTATACATCTTAGTCAGCAACTCTTTCACTTTAAAGGGACCAGCTATATTTTTTGAACTATAGTCGTCTCTGCTATCATCTGTTCAATGTGTATTTTAGGACTGGGTTCCAAGCATAAGAAGCTGTTTCTTCCTACGCATCTTAGAGCTGAGACAAATTCAGCATCAGCTCTCTTGTCACTGTTGGTTTATGTCCAATAGAGGAGCCCTCAGTTTGCAAACTCTAGGAATTCTTTTGCATGGGAACCTTATGCTGGTATTTTGGCAAGGCTTGAGAGCTCAGATCTCTCTCCTTTTCACACTGGAGGGCTAAGAAAACTAGTCCGGCAGCAACTTGTAACTTTAAAGCTCTCTTCTCCACAGGCTAGGCTTCACAGTGGGTTTCGTGTAAATAAAATCTTGGCTTCTCCATGCTAGAGCAGCAGCTGCTTACATTCAGTGCGTTTTTCACAACCACCTTACTAAGAAAACAGGCAGTCCCATGTATTCTTGTTACCCTTACAGTCACCAGCAGCAGCACTTGTGCAGCTGACTATATCAGTATGCCAATCCTTCGGAAAACTTGCTGAGTTTATTTTTCGGCCACACCAGCAACTGACTATAAAGTGAGCATTACTGTAGCTGTTGTATGGCAGCCTTCTTTAGGCATAAGATAGTTCCAGACTTGATTTAGCCTTCCACTCCCTTCTGGCTGTGAAATAGAGTAGCACTGGCAAAAGTAATAAAAGAATTAATTATTGAAGTGGCTTGAATTTCAAGTGCAGTTCTTTCAAGCTACTCTGAGAGACACAAGCGGTTTACTTTCCAAGAAGAATCTTTACAGGGCCCTTCAGCTGAAAGATTCCAGCACTCTATCATGCTAGCTATTGCTGCTCAGCATTTATTTTTAAGGCCATTAGAATGAGATGCGGTTCACTGCTGCCAGGCTGCCATTTTGAGAGCGTGGAGGCTCTTAAAGGGTGAGGATGAAATGGATGCATGGAACAAAAGTGAACATAGGCATGGACCACAGACCTGCTGCCATGCCTCATTGTTTCAATACTCATTTGACTTTTTACAAATATTGGGTAAGGTGCGTAATTAATTTTTACAGTCAAATATTGGGTAAGGTGCACAATTAAGACCACAAAGAGCTGCAACAGCTACAGATGATGCTCTCCTGAAGTTACAAGCTCCCTGTAGCAGGCTCATGGTCAGTCTCCCTCATCCATTGGGTGCAGGTGTCAAGATGGTGGGGTGGGCTGCAGATGTGGGCATGCCCAATGCCAGACACAGCTGGCTCCAACAGACCCACTGCAGGTCACAGCTGAGCTCCTCAGCCAAGATGGTAGCACCTTGAGGAAAGCCTGTGTATGAAAGGTCAAAATGCTGCCCAGGAGCAAGGGTAAAAGTGTGAGGAACAGCCCTGTGAGCACCGAGGTGAAAGGAGGCGCTCCAGGCACACGAGCAGGGATCCCTTTCAGCCCCTAGACAGACCATGCTGGAGCAGGTTGTCCCCCTGCAGCTCACGGAGAGGACCATGCTGGACTTCCACACTGCAGCTGTAGAAGCCCCCAGGCCAGAGCAGGTGGAAGGAGCAGCTTGGAGGAAGTTGCAGCCTGCAGAGAGGAGCTCAGACGGGAGCAGGTTTTCCTGCCAGAAACTGCAGCCCACAGAGGACCTAACCACAGAGGACTGTAACCTATACAGAGCAGCTCATGAAGGATTGTAACCTGTGGGAGTGGAGGAGGGGAAAAGTGCATAGGCAGGAGCAGCAGCAAGGAGCTGTTACGGACTGACCACAGCCCTCATACTCCATGCCACTCGGGGAAATGGTAGACGAGTTGGGAGTGAAGGAGTACAGCTAAGCCTGGGAAGAAGGGGAGGTGAACATGAACAGGAAGGGGTTTTAGTTTTTGTTCTTGTTTCTCACCCTCCAACTCTTTTTTTAATTGGTAATAAATTAATTTTCCGCATGTTGAATCTGTTTTGCCTGATACAGTAATTGCTAAGTGATCTCCCCATCTTTATCGCAGCCCTTGAGCTTTTTCTACTTATTTTCCATCTCTGTCCTAGTTGAAGAAGGGGCATCTGGCAGCCGGCCAAGGTCAGCCCACCCCCCCACAAACTGTTATCCACACAAAAATGGAACAACCATGTCACGCCAAGTCCAAATAAAATGACAGCTAACATTTTAACAGTGAGTACGTTTATTGAAGTGTTGCACTGCATTGGACACCACTGTTCATAACTTAAAGGCAACAGAGCAAAAACACCATGACAGGCTCCAACTGGAATATTAAAAAACTCACATAATCATGTCACTTAAGAAGTACAGTTAAATTGTTCAGTCATTTTGGTCTTCATCCCAGTCTTTCTTTCCCGATGGAGGTTTAGGGCCACCAGCTGGTTTTGCCATAATGATCTTGAAGATAACAGGGAAGTAGAAAAAGATTAGGTTAGAATCAGACTCTTACCTTACTCTTACCTACAGCCATATGATGCTGACTGTCAACATTCACTAAATTCATGCAGTTTCCCTGAACCTAAGCCAGCGGATATTATTATTCATCTAATTGAGATATTCACAAATTAGTTACTTTCTTGAAAACGGCAGAAGCTGAACCCTGATATATAAAGAGAGGGCTTTTACCTCATTTTTGCATGCAAATTAAGACTTCAGTTAGTCTACACAAAGTGAGTGCTTAAATAGGCTAACAAGTGTCTGGTTTACAGGATGCACACTACAGAAAGCAGAATTATCACAGCTATTGTTCTGAAATACTGAGTCGAAACATCACACTTTAAAAGCCTAAAGTCCACTAGTCCTACCATGTTAAAGGCCCATTTTCTGCACTTGCTAAAGTCACAAGTGAGGCAAAACCTAAAACTGCACTTGTCATCCCTTCAGCGAAAATTTGGTTTCAGGACTCAAATTCATTTGCGAAGGCACAAATAAAAAACGTAGCAATCAGCACAGATAAGACAGTGTTACGTGTCCTCAAGAAAGATACCATCTGCCATGTGCTTGTCAGTATGCTCATGCATGAACTCACACACAGATACCTCTCTGCTAGAGAAACAGAGCTTACTGCATACTATTTTTCAGGCTCATCTTTCCAGTCATCCTTATCCCAATGTCCTTGTTGCTTAGGGGCTTTTGGACCGCCTGCTGTTTTTGCCATAATAATCTACAGAAATTTTACATGCAAATACATTTTTGCTGAAGTTCCACAAAATAAAGTTAATATTTTTATCATTAAGATTATAACCCCCATTCTTCCTAGAAGCTGGATTTTCATGTAGAACTAATATATGAGAGAAGGTTTCTTGTGTTAAATCTTGTTCCTACTGAAGTTAGGATAACTTTCTGGATACGAATATCAACTGCCAAATCTTAAAAAAAAAAAACAAAAAAAACCCAAACAACCAAGCAGCACTAATAACGCTGCTACGGAAGCAGCAACATTACAACATTCCAAATTACGAGCTCTTGAACAAACTCCTTCCTGGCTTTCAGAAATAACCACGTTTTCAAGTGTCATATTTTTACGTCTTGCATTCCCAGAAGATTCACGTATTTTGCATTAGTGCTCTGCACACTGAATTAAAGGTTTCAGTTCACCCACTATATTATTTGTCAGCTTACCTGATCTACCCTTAGGACAGTTACTGCTGCATTTGTAGCTAGCTTGATACCCCAGGATTTTCCAAGGTATGTGTCTAATACACCAGCTTCCAACATGTCCTTCACAGCAGCAGCTTCAGCCTATCAGACAAGGGGAAAAACATTATTCAAAACTTTCTGAGGCTTCTACCTAGCAAGTTATTGGGTTTTCAAGGTTACGGGTTTAGAGTAAGTTATCACTTTTCTGTTCTCATCTTCTCTCTTCACAAAACCTTCATTCCTAATCCATTAGCAGGAAGACAAAATAAGTCATTACTAAAGACTTATTCCTAATCCATTAGCAGGAAGACAAAATAAGTCATTACTAAAGACTTATTCTCCATCACATTAGTTCAGTATCTGACTTTACCTCCTACACAAGGCAACTATACTACATTGAATTTAACTGCTTGCCGATAAAAAAAATCCCACTTCCATATTACAATTCAAAGTTATTCTTCTAGACTGTGCAACACAGAGCTTCAACGATATAAATTAATCTACAAATACTTCATACTGATAGAAGTACTTTTAAATATAACCCTGTACTGCAGAGCACGAAGTAATGTGAGAGACTATTTACCTCAATATCAAATCCAACATTTTTGTTCCCTTCCTGATGCACAGCATAAAGTTTGGAGATGACCTCATTAGCCTTTACTCCAGAGTTTTCTGCCAGTGCTCGAGGAATGGCTTCAAATGCCTCAGCAAACTTCTTGATGGCATATTGGTCAAGCCCAGGACAAGTCTAAAGTGAAGTTGAAACACACGTCAGCATTTCAAAAACCGTAAGATAGGCAGGCATTTTCCCCAACATTTTTTATTGATTTATATGCACTAATACACACATATATTTTGGTATAAAATAATACGTATCTATTTTTATAAGTCACAGATATATCAATGTACATATATGCGTGCGTGTGAAAGCCTGTTTTGCTGTACCTCTCCATAAGATGTGATCTGCTTGGCTAGTTCAATCTCTGTTGCACCACCTCCAGGAACAAGACGTTTATCCTGTGAACAGAGCATCCCAAAACACAAAGTTTTACTTAAATCATCCTATTAATTTTCATTTTTTAGAATTTATATACTCTATCAATAATGCAATAGAACTTTATCCCCACACAGACTTATTAAGTATCTTCTTCAGAATAAACATGAATTAGAAGAGAAATTTACCAGAATTTATTCATTCCAAATGTCTTTGAAGAAAAATACCTTCTTTCATAAAAAGCAAAATAATAACGCAGTGGGTTTTGTGTCTGGGGTTTTTTTGCTGTTTTTTTGTTTGTGGGGTTTTTTTTAAAAGAAGTACTTTCAACTCTTGGCTAACTAATAACAGAATTCCTAGATTTTCTCATCTTTTCCATTGGGAAAATTGTTTCCCACTTGTTGGGAAATATGCAAGAACAAATCTACTGTATATTGAGTTTAATATGTCAAAGGGTATCATCACAAGGTGTTGGGGGGGTTTTTTGGTTGTTTTTTTGTTTTGTTTTGTTTGTTTGGTTTTTTTTAAATTAAGCATTTTGTATATCCTTTGCCAAACCAGCATTCACTTAAGAACTCCCAGTCTTTTAAACAGAAAAGTAATCATCATAAATCATATATCAGGACCACTCCTGGAGACAATCATAAGCACACAGTCTGTGGCTGTTTCTGTACTCTAAATCAATGTGCACATCTTGGCATGTACACAACATTAAGTGTCAAACAAAAGTTTAACATTTTTTGCATGCCACCTTCCAAGTAAATACACAAGCATTTCCTTTTGTATTAAAGAAGAAAAAAAAATAAATGAAAGAACAATATTCAAGTCCGCAAAAGCTGCTCAGAAAAAGCTCCGAAGAACTGAGTTCTTTCATCTATAAATCGTATCTGTAGTATATTGAGGGAGCATTCCTTGTCTCCAATGAACTAGAAATTTAATTTGCAACCAGGCAGTTCCTCCTGATCCCCAGTGACAAAACAAAGCTACCTAGCCTTTCTTCTGTGTCTGGTTTCCAAGGAACAGTACAAAACCTTTATGGAAACAGCCAAGAAAGAGCTGACTGCCATTAGAAAGCGGTAAAACTAACCTATATTCAAGAATTCAGTCACTACTGGAAAACTGAGTGCAGTGCATGCTGAGCACCATCTTTTATGTACGCTGTATTCACAAGGATGTCAACAGCGATCTTCTCTATGCAGCCCTCTATGCCTCAATCCTATGCAGCCTTCTACGCCTCAATCCTACGCAGCCTTCTACGCCTCAATCCTACGCAGCCTTCTCTACACCTCGAGAAGGTTCCTAAGCTGATTGATAATGTAAATATCTGCTACAGCCTTTGCAGCAAATGAGCACAAAGCAAGCACAAGTCTTGCCTCAAACTAATACATAGCTCAGTTTTCATAACTGAATTGTTCTGGTTACTTACCCTTGTGAGTACTTTGAAAGTATTTACACCATCATCCACCGCTCTCTCTATGTCATCCATTAGATTGTCTGTAGATCCACGAATGAGTATAGTAGAAATGGCACCATCCTCCTTCTCTGTTCAGACAGACGTGTGCATTACTAAACTAAGTTTGTTAGATGTAAAACACACACAAGCATCGTACTTTGAGAACACTGGCATTAGGAGTTCTCCAGAACGTACATACCATGCTTAAACACAACCACTTGTGTATCCCCAACCTCTGATAAATATACACTATCACAGTGACCCATTTCTTCTAGAGTAGGGGGAGTCTGGAAAAAAAAAGACAAGAGTTAAAGAGGTGAACCTGTTCATCAGTACTCTCCCTTCTGCTCCTCATTTGAAAAGTCCATACCAGTCTGGGTAGGGCTGTTGCACCAACAGTTTTGCACAGTCTTCTCAGATCCCACTTTGAGTTCAACCTTTGAAAACAAAAACAGTCTTTCTGTTTGCTCTGGAAACTTGTTAACACATGCAATTAAGTATTCTTTTAACTTGTCAGCATTTTGTAAACTAATGACATCTATCAAAATTTACTGGATCAAGTTATAAAAGTCACTCATCTATTTTTTTGAGTTATAATTATCTATTTCCAGGGATTCTACGCAAAGCCTGTTTTCTAAGAATTTAAAAACAAGTAGTTCAAACACATGGAAATTACCAAACTTCATCTTCTAGTGCATAAGACTTGAACTGATCTTTACAACACCTCTATAATAATCCTTTTTTGTTATGCAAGAGATTACAGTACCATGCTCCATTTCCGTAAGTTCAAACTTTTTGGACACCACCAATAAAGTTACAGCTTTCAACAAAGCACTGCTTACTTGTGTGAGACATGAGAGCTGCTGCTAGTAACGTGACTTTATGTTGTGCAGAATGTATTTCAGATGTACAAATATGCTTTATTTATAGATAAAAGTATTTAAGGCCCACAGAAAAGTATTAAGAATTAGTTCTTCCATCCATCAACAAATTAGTGATGCACGGAGGCGTATCTCATCATTGCTGAAGCATCACATGAGGACTGTGATCAGGAGGAACCATTATGGTAAAGTCTTACATGCCTTTGAGGCCACATCCCTCTCTACTAGATCCACAAATTTTGATATTCTTGATTTCAGTTGTGCTATAAAGGCACTTAAACCAGAGTAACAGTACCATATACACAAGTTACTCCGCAATTAGCTGTCATACAGAGGTGAAATACTATCAAGAAACGTAAGCTATGAAACAACCAAATTGCAGCTCAGGTTTTCATCCACTAGAAAACCAAAGAGTCTGCAATATTTTGTTTCTAATTTGTTTTGAGAGGCCAGAGAGAATATGGCAAGTACATTTCATAAACCTCGGACAACAAATGTTTTTATGCTTTTCTAGTACTTACCTGACTAACATAAGATTGTATTTGTTGGCATAATGAAGTGCCATGTCCGCCACTTTGCCACCTGTTACTACTACATTTGCACCGCTATCAGCAATAGCTTTGACTTGCAAATCCATTAGATTTTCTTCTCCCTTACTGAAATTCATCAGTTCTTCAGCATTCTTTATAAGTACGGTGCCCTAGTAAGACATAAACACTGTTATCAATTCAGTGTTAACTACATGCCTGAAAGTTTTTGACAAATCATCTTGTCTCCCAACCTATGCATAAATTTCAAGTCACCCTATTTTAAAATACTGCCACACTTCTCAGGCAATGAGGTAAAACAAGTCAAAAAAAGGGCAATTCTAGCATTTCTAGACAACCTTGATGTTCAAACATTCTAGCACGTAGTTTGGCTCAAATAACTCAACAAACCCAACAATTCTCCAACCCCAAAAACCCTGTAAAGCAAAATTAGGTTCAGATATTTTCTACGAACTTTTTTAAACTAATGAACTCAATATTAACAAAAATATCTTAATCACCAAGTGTCAAGAATATTTATAGTCAAGTCTAAAAATAAAAGCACATGAGCATAAATAGGTATCTGACTTATTTTGAGCTTCTACATACCTTAGTTTCAGTTATCATACCATCAAAAGGGCAGGAATACACAGCTATTTTTGCATCTTTGACAGAAGTAACATCTCCTTCAGTTTCTTTTTTAAAAACCATGCCATGCAGTACTGAGGAAGCAGAGATACCAGCACCCTGAAAGGAAAGAAATGGAATGAGGGGAAAGTCATATTATTGATCATTTATTGTCAGAAAGCTGCACTACCCTTTATGAGAAGTGGTCCTTACATTGACTTGAATGTAGCAACCTAAATTTTCATTGTAGCACAAAGAAATAAGACTTAAGCTGACCCAGCAACATCAAACACTGTCTTACCGGTTCCCATTTTACGATTAGTTGGTGGTCCAGCCTAAAGCCTGTAACATTCATTTTCTGTGCTCAACTTGTTACATATTTATTAGCAGGGAAAAAAATCACAGCGGGAAATTCATAGTAGATACAAACTTGTTCCAATCCTACATACCACACTGAGGCCTAAAACGCCACTGACAGAAAGAACGCAAGATTAGACCGCTACATTTCCACCAGCCTGCATCTTAGCCTAATCTTGTGACTGCTTCTACAACAAAGATACATTAATTATACACAGGGATGTTGATTGTATCTGATTTAAAAGCTGCTACTGGGTACTAAACAAGGACTGTAAAGACCAATTTCCAAAACTTATTACGCATGCTACAACACAACAGAGATTAGAACAGAAAAGGCACTGTCAGTTTTCAAAGATCTCTCATTAAACTGTTGACCTTAATAATACAGTAAAGCTAGTTACTTACAACTTACCACAATTTTGCACACTCTGATATTATCAACATTGAAATGACCAGAATCAGGAAGAATAGAAACTGTTTGGGGAAAAAAAAAAAAAAAAGAATTTGTGTTGCTTAATGAATAAAGCAGAACAATGACTCCAGACATTATTTATGGTGTTTTTCTGAAGTACTAAAATTCAATGTTTTGAGATGCCTGCCTAAATTTAAAACAATTATAATCTGCTAATACTCTGCATCAAGAGAAACAGAAATTTTGTTTTTACAATGTAGTAATCAGAAAGCAACATCTATTCAGGCTGCTCAGTTAAATTAAGTCCAAATATCCATTTACACAAGTACATGCAAGAGTGAAGTTTGACTCAGAATATGTTGAGAAAACACCTAACCTAGACATGAAAGTTGTTTCTTAGGAATCTAAAGGGAGAAAACAAGAACTCAACACAACTACGGTCTTGCTTTCATTGCTCTTTGCCTGAGACTAGTTAACAGCCTATCTGAAGTGTAATTCATCTTCCTAACAATAAAAAAGAGGAAGAAAGATGGCTTTCTGCCTTAAAAATACTAGAAAGCTATTTCTATAAACGTTTAGCAGAAAACACAGACCTTTTCTGAGCCACGATGCCAATGAAGAGTTCAACATGAGAAAGGTTATCCTTATTTCAGAGGCTAAAGCATCCTATTCAATTAAATTTGATAAACTAACCATACCTTTTATCTTACATGAAAACATTATTAATGATCATAAGCAAACTTACTCAGTTTTTTAGAGACATGCACAAATCTGTTCTTGTCCACTTACCACAGGCCTGAGCAATAAGCTTTGCCAAAAACTGTTCATTGCCATATTGTTTGCTCATCACTGAAGTGTGCAACAAAGACGCCACTTCTTCAACATCTCGAAGGTTCTTTGCAGAACAGCACACCAAGTCTGGAAGAATTTCTAGGGCTTTCTTGCAAGCCTTTTCGTATCCTTCAATCACCTGTGCAGCAAATAATAAATATTCACTACACCACAACGCATTCATACTGCTTATGTCTCCTTTTCAAAGGGTCAGAAACATTAACAAATGCAAAAGCTCACAAGGGAATCAAGCAATCACAAGCAGCAAAACACAATACTGTTCTTTACACATCTCTATCTAAAAAATCAGTTCAGAAGAAAGTAGACCCAAGAATACTGACCATCGGCAATCTGAATTCAAGCCATGTGAATTGCAATAGCAATATAACTTGCCTCTGAGACTGATAACCCCATTCTCAAAAGGTCTTCTGCTAACTCCAGAAGAACTCCAGCAAAAACAAGGACAAAGTTTGTTCCATCTCCAACTTCTTGTTCTTGCATGTGGGAAGCCATCACAAGCATTTTTGCAGCAGGATGCTGGACCTTTACAAGAAGTGACACATCTTAGTTACTAACATCCCACCTAGACTACAGCTCCAGGTTTGTCTGTGCATCCAGTATAAGGTCTCTGATTTCAAATTATATCTAAAGATACTAAGAATGCACAAAACATGAAAAGAAAACAGTACAGATGATCGTAATTGGCTAACTTCCCTAATAAGCAAAAGTACAAACATAGATTAAAAAGATGAGACAACTGAACATTCCCCCTACAACATGAATTAGACATCCTCAACATTGGTTTTGTGCTATTTTTACAGGATGCAGTGGCTCCACAATCAAGCTCTGCAAGAGGAAAGCAACCTGAAGTTTAAATCTTCAAGCTGAATTCATATGTGTAACATGTAAAGTAGACGTCTAAATTACAGTTTAATTCTAGTGCTTTTTCTGCTTGAAGACTGCATTGCTTTCCCTTTCTTTCAAAGAAATGCTGTATTCTGAATATAATTGGAGCAGCTGTAATTTTATCCCAATAGTAACATGTAAGACTCATCAGGTTAAGTAACTAGCCTACAGATTATTTTTTAAAAACAGAACTGAGACTTCCACAGTTATTCTACTTACACTGAACCACAATGCATTAAGTAAGGAAATACTTATACTATTTCTATCAGTCAGTATAGAATTCAGTAAAATATTATTCGTGTTGTGACACAAATACCTATTCAATAGTAAGAGAAAAACTTAGGACAGGTCAGTCTTTCCACACTTTTACTGTATTCACAGGAGGATGCTGCTATATATCCTCAGCTTCTTAAATCCAATTAATGTATCCTAAGCAGACAGGAGAACATGGCAACCATCAACACTGGGAGATTAACACAACAGCTATTTCATTCAGAGTTTTCCAAACACTGTACTGTCTAGACATACTCTCTTCTAAATCTACACTGGTTTGGGGGTAAAAAAAGCCAGCAATTATTAAGCATCTTCTGAACTACTTAGTGCTGCTTTACAAAAAGGTTCTATTCCTCACTGTGGATACGGCCTGTTGACTTTACTCAAATCCAGTGAAAAATGTAAATGATTTACAAAATGACATATGTAAATCATCTGGCAGGATGCAATATATTTCCTTATTGACACTTAGAACCACAGCAGCCCACGAACAGAAACACTAGTTCACAGCAGACATCTTCTGAAACAAGAAAACTTACCTCCAGCTCTCTTAAGATAGTAGCAGCATCATTTGTAACAAAAAGCTTCTCCAGATGATTGATAACCATTTTGTTCATTCCTAATGGGGAAAAAAATAATAAATCATCCATTAGGCAAACATCATTTTGTACAGATACTGTTTCAAAACTTTCAGGTACATCTTACAGATTAAAACATTAGCCCTATCGATAATTTCAGAACCTAAAAGGTATCTGTGTAATAACACTTGGGAGTGTGTTACATTACAGAGAAATCAATGATTGCTGAATAAGCAGTGCTCTCTTCAGAAATATTAGTACATCACTTAATTGATACTGAAGAACACCTTTTATTTTGGTATGTGTGGCCGGAGATGGTACGGCTGTGTTCATTATGACTACCTACCAAGTTACCGATTCTCCTTTAAGTTTTGTAGGTTGTCCATATAGCAGCAGTAAGACAGCAAAGAAGACACAGTAACCAGTTAAAAAACCTGGCAAAGGCAGGTACATTGGCCATAACTTAAAAGCTAATCAAACAAAGTCTGATCTGTATAGCCATAAAGACCATATTTACGAGTTCTAGAACAAGCCCAATGTGTTTCCTCAAAAAATAAACAGTTGGGTTTTTGTCAAGGTAGGTTTAGCCTTCAAATGTAACATTTTGCTCAAAAACACAATAATTTTAGGATTTACTTACCATTTGGTCCATAAGCTGTACGGGTCGTTTGAGCAAGTTCTTTGCATGCCTGGATGTTCCTATAGACAGCTTCTTCTAGTCCTGAATAATGCTAAAGACAAAAATGTTCTGCTCAGAATTAGACTTTCCAATAAAAAAGAAAGGGATGAAGACATTTCTCAACAAAACAGCAGTAATCTACTGAGTCCATGAAAGTTTTGGATTAATTTAGATTTGGTACCACTTAAAAGAGTTTAAACGGAAACTAAACCTTACCCAAAGACAGTGAGAAAAGAACTACTGTGTATTCCTCAACTAGGCAGCTCAGCAGGCACAGTAAGTTTCTGAACAGAAAATCTGAACAGTGACTCAATTTTCAATACAGCTTCCATCTCTTAAGTCTTCCCAAAAAGTCAGCGGCATGCCAAAGGGGAACAGAAAATAACCAGTACCAGATTGGAGAGGGACAAGGGTTTTGTAAGCATGCATTTTCGTACGTAACTCTTTACTCACAGCTCTGTATTCCACAAAAAAATCATTTAACTCAGTTCTACGTTCAAACAAGTGCAGTTTGAAAATTCAGAAGCAGAATGATTCACAAAATATTTGTGTTTGACAAGCCAATCAGCCTGGCTCCAGTTTGGAAGCCTTAAGAAAAGAAGGGATCCCCAGAAAGGGCCTTAAGAAAGAGCAGGGTAAAACGTACTGTGTGGTCCATAGAGAAAGGACAAAGGTAGGCTCTAAAAACAAAATAAACATCTCAGAATGCCAGCTGCCTCCTTGTTTTGTAAAAGACACCTCTTGCTATTCTGGCCTTGAATTCTCTATTAGAGAACCAGCACCTAAGCCACTTTGTTTCCTTGCTCTCCCCCTGCGCCCCACACATGCCATTCTCTGCCTCCAAGGAAGATTCTGAAAAGAAAAACACAGGGCTTCCCGAGTTGCTAACTTCACTTTCCTTTCTATTAAATAGCAGTAAGCAGAATTTTTCATCTTTTATTTTCCCCTTCAATTAAAAAAAAAAAAAAAGACTGCTTGTTTTCTGTCCACTTTTTCAAAGAAAGCTTCTGCTTTTATGAGGCACAGTCCTTGACTACTACCAAAATCTCCACTATGCTAACGTTAACTACAATGATAAACGGCTTTATGGAAAAGGAATATAGAGAAAATATTACGTTACTCTGCAAGACTGGCAAAGGTACTTTACGTAGGGGCACAGTCACAGAAAAAGAGCCAAGGAACGTACATAAGAAGCGGGACACTTCTGAAGAGCGAAATCTACAAAAGCCCAGTGTAATTTTGCAGATCACCGCCTAGGAAAGCTCTCCAAACCAAACGCCTTCCTGGCATCCCTTCCACAGCGGAAGGCCCGAGGCCGGCGCACAGCTCGGCAGACACCATCGCCGCCCGCCATAACGTGGCGTGGCGTGCCACACCGCCCCGCCAAGCAACGGGAACCCAACCGAGGCTCCCCGAGGCGGCCAGAAGCCGAGGCGGCGCCCCCGGGCAGCGGGGAGAAGGGACGGCGGCCCCGGCCGAGCTTTCTCGAAGGCCGCGTGTTCCAGGCGCCGCCCGGCACATCCCCGCCCCCGCTCTCCCCGCCACGGCCCACGGGACTCTCACCTTCGCCCCTTCCTTGAGCATCTGGGCGAAGCCCGGGGCCTTGGGAACGTGCAGCGCCATTTTGCCTCCGCTCCTGCCAGATACCGCCGGGGACGACGGGAGCAGCGGGGCCGCGCAGGCGCGGCGAGGCAGCCGGGGAGGGGCGCAGGGAGGTGTTCGGCGGCCTTAGGCGCTGAGGGGGAGGCGAGGCGGGAGGGTGTCGGGGACTGTTTCCTGCTTCTCCTCAGAAGGGGCGGCGGGTGGCGCTCGGGCTTCGGCTTTCAGCCCCGGCGGAGCCCTGGCTCCTGCGTCGGAAGGGTTTCCTGGCAGGCGGGTGCCGTGAAGCACCACCTCGCCTGGCATCTTGCTTGCCTCGCAGCGCCGGCTGAGCCCGCCTGAGGGCCGCCCAGCCGAGGGCCTGACCGCCGGATCAAGGCCTCCGAGTTGCTTCTGGGAGAGAATGAAGATTGATGGGACGGGTAGCAATTAGGCACTGCTAACTTGAGGGGTGACTGGCTTGGCCTGCGGCTGTGCGTTTTGCTTTAGGTAAATGAAACCAACCCAAGTGGATGGTTCGCCTCACTTTTATGGTATTTGTGTACCGTTTATGTAATTTATTTAAAAGGAAAAGAGCCCAGTTCATGTTTTTCCGAAATCAGTGGTATAGCGTTGCTTATTCATTGCGCTGTGTGCAACTCACTACCTCCTTTTGTCAGGGGTGCTGAGGAGTGGTCTTCTGTCCTGGGAATCGTCGCCCATGTAGTAAAGTGATGTGCAGTATTGTGGCGGTGGCGGATGTTGGCCCCTTCAGAGTCTGTCTTTCAGTGTTCCGTTCAGCGTTCTGTCTCCCAGGCATTTCTCTGGGTACATTTAGTGATACATGTCCCAGAAACAGTTAAGAGCCTTCGTTGCCATCCATGGCAAAAACTGGTCATAAAACTTTGCAGGCTCCAGTCAAGTATTTTGCTTAGTACATACCTGACTTGTTCAAATGGAAGCAAAACGTACTGATAGGAAGACTAAGTACACTCAAGTCCTCATTATCCAGGGTAATCCCAAGTGATATGTGTGCTATAGGACACAATGAAAAGTAATTTGGAGGCTCACCTTGATGTCTCTGCAAGTAGTTGAATTCCAGCCAGGAGACAGTGGAGCTGCTTCTATATGGAGCTGCTTTAGGTTTGATAAGTTTTCTTGACTTTGCTTCTGTGCCACACAAAATCAAACATACTGTTTCAAGATGAGAACTTCAAGGCCGTAGAAATAATACTGCGGCATTTAGGCCACGCAGTATCTGAGCCTGTAACCCAACGGAGACTGAGATACTCCACCTCTGCAGCACGGATAGGCTGCCTGCAAGTTTAATTAAATGACTGGATATGTGCTGCTTAAGCAGCCTCAAGAGGAGGTTGTTTAGTTTTACTGTCCTGTAATTCTTAAGATTCAATCAGTTTTAACCTGTACATCATGGCAGTATAAAAAAGAGTGGTGATAGAAAGCAAAACTACATAAAGCACCCCATGAATGAACTTCAAAAAATCTGCACGCAGTTCTGCTAGAAGTACTTAAAGGCAGATGCCACTTGAAGCAGAAGAGGGAACCTATTCAGCCCTGACTATCATGACCAAAAGGAAGTGCTGGGGTTAGGCATAGGGGGCATAACCCCATTTGTCCCTCTCTTCTCTCTTCCAATGTGTCTGCACCACAGTGCAGCAGCCCTGTTCTACAGCCAAGATCGCAGAAACTGTATTTTATAAAGCAACTTTTATGATCTATTTTTAGCCACGGAGATCAGAGGAGGTACTTACTCCTAAGTCAATGTAGAAGACTTTTCATAGTTATGAGCATGAAGTCACGGGCATTATATCAATAGTTGAATGCATTCAAGTCAGAGACATTCATTTTAGGGCAGAGAGGAAAGATGGTTCAAGCAGTTAAACTGCTGATCAGTAACTGCAGGATGTGTTTCAGCTCTGTGGCTAATAACCTGTATGACCTCAGGCAAGTCTCTAGTGATTCATCAGCACCTAAAAGTTTAGTCTTTTTTTTACCATATATTTTACATTCTCAATGCCATCACCTGGATGTAGCTACCTCATTGTTGCAGGACTTAACATGAGTACATTTTTTTCCAGATAGGAAATAGAGTAGTTAAATGATGAAATAGCTTCCTGGAAATTTTTCAGTCTTCAGCCAAGAAGTCCATGGCTCTTTTCTTGTAGAATCCTGTCACTTGCCTAGGTGGATTGCCAACCTAGGCTTAAATTATGTTGCCTCAAACAGTATTGATTTGTATTAAAAATGTTTCTGAACTCATTGGGTATACATTGGTATTCTTCTCCTTTGATTTTCACCAAGATAAATAACAGAAGAATCAAGGCAATAGTATGTAGGATGATAAAGAAACAGGATTTTACTATTAAAAACACTTCTCAAGTTTACACTCATTATAACCTTTCCATCAGGTTGGATGAATATTTATCTTTTCATAACTTCTGAACTCTGTTCTCTGATTTTTCAGGAATGGCCTCTCCAAAGCACTCGCTTCGTCGGAACCTTAGTAAATGTTAGCTCAGAAATTAAATCAAGGGTTACTATTGCCTGGCAATGTGGCGTGTTAACCTTGTGAGCATTCATCCTACTAAGAAGGTGACATTCCCTTTCTGAGTCTTCAATAATTAAAATGCTGTTATTTAATTAGTCTCTCAAGTGGTTATATACAGGAAAGGTAGCTTGCATAATGTTGGAACTACAGCAAAAAGCAAAGTCAGCTCATGAAGGCCAAACAGTAACTATCATAGCATTGCATGGCACTTCTTGTTGAGTCAACTCTACTTGAGTAAATTAAGCAACTTGGGGGTGAAAGACTCAACTCTTCTTATTCAGCACTTCAGCTGTCCAGTTCGCTCCAGTTTAGGCTTCTTCCTAAGTGTTGCTTTTGCTTGGAGAAGTAAATTTGCCCATGTTTGTTTCTACTCATAATATTGCAGAGTCATAAAGTCAGTGTTGCTCAATGTTTCCACGCTCCAGGTCCAGTATTTTAAGCCAGGACAGTGGGTACAGAGGCAGTCCCACCTCTGGCTCCTTGTTTTACCTCTGCATTCTCCTTTCCCTTCTCTCAGATCCTCTCTTGCCAAACATTTGTGCACCCATAGAATCATCTAGGTTGAAAGGGACCTTTAAGATCATTGAGTCCAACCATCAATCTAACACTGCCAAGTCCACCACTAAACCATGTCCCTCAGCACCACGTCTACCTGTCTTTTAAACACCTCCAGGCATGGCGATTCCACCACTTCCCTGGGCAGCCTCTTCCAATGCTTGATAAGCCTTTCAGTGAAGAAATTTTTCCTAATATCCAATCTACACCTTCCGTGGTGTAACTTTTCTGAACATGCTCTGGAATCTCATTGTCTTTCTTGTAGTGTGGGGCCCAAAACTGAACACAGTATTCGAGATGGGGCCTCACTAGTGCCGAGCACAGGGGCATGATCACCTCCCTAGTCCTGCTCACCACACTATTCCTGATACAAGCCAGGATGCTGTGGGCCTTCTTGGCCACTTGGGCACACTGCTGGCTCATATTCAGCTGGCTGCCGACCAACACCCCCAGGTCCTTTTCTGCCAGGCAGCTTTCCAGCCACTCGTCTCCAAGCCTGTAGCACTGCATGGAGTTGTTGTGACCCAAGGGCAGGACCTGGCACTTGGCCTTGTTGAACCTCACACCATTGGCCTCGGCCCATCGATCCAGCCTGTCCAGATCCCTCTGTAGGGTCATCCTACCCTCAAGCAGGTCGACATTCCTGCCTAACTTGGTGTCCTCTGCAAACTTACTGAGGGTGCACTCGATCCCCTCATCCAGGTCATTGATAAAGATATTAAACAGAACCAGCCCCAATACCGAGCCCTGGGGAACACCACTTGTGACTGGCTGCCAACTGGATTTAACTCCATTCACCACCACTCTTTGGGCCCAGCATTCCAGCCAGTGTTTTACCCAGTGAAGCGTATGCCCATCCAAGCCGTGAACAGCCACTTTCTCCAGGAGGATGCTGTGGGAAATGGCTTTACTGAAGTCCAGGTAAACAACATCCACAGCCTTTCCCTCATCCCCTAAGCAGGTCACATTGTCATAGAATGAGATCAGGTTTGTCAAGCAGGACCTGCCTTTCATGAACCCGTGCTGACTGGGCCTGATCACCTGGTTGTCCTGTATGTGCCACATAATGGCACTCAGGATGATCTGCTCCATAACCTTCCCTGGCACTGAGGTCAGACTACCTCAGGCCTGTAGTTCCCTGGATCCTCCTTCTGGCCCTTCTTGTGGATGGGTGGGCATCACATTTGCTAACCTCCAGTCCACTGGGACCTCCCCAGTTAGCCAGAACTGCTGATAAATGTTGGAAAGCAGCTTGGTGAGCCCTTCTGTCAGCTCCCTCAGTACCCTCGGGTGGATCCAATCTGGTCCCATAGACTTGTGTATGTCTAAGTGCTGTAGCAGGTCACTTACCATTTCCCGTTGGATTATGGGGGCTTCACTCTCCTCCCTGCCCCTGTCTACTAGCTCAGGGGGCTGAGTACTCAGGGAACAACTGGTCTTACTATTGAAGCCTGAGGCAAATAAGGCATTAAGTACCTCAGCCTTTTCCTCATCCTTTATTTCTATGTTTCCATCCCTGTCTACTAAAGGATGGAGATTATCCTTAGTCCTCCTTTTATTGCTAATGTGTCTATAGAAACTTTTTTTTATTGTCCTTAATATCAGAAGCCAGATTACGTTCTAGTTGGGCTTTGGCCCTTCTAATTTTCTCCCTACATAGCCTCACAGCTTCTTTGTAGTCCTCATGAGTGGTCTGTCCCTTCTTCCAAAGTCCATGAATTCTCCTTTTTTCCCCGAGTTGCAACCATAGCTCTCTGCTCAGCCAGTCTTTTTCCCCGACAGCTTGTTTTTTGGCATATGGGGATGGCCTGCTCCTGCGCCTTTAAGACTTCCTTCTTGAAAAACGTCCAGCCTTCCTGCACTCGTTTGCCCTTCGGGATGGCCTCCCGAGGGACTCTGTCAACCAGGCTCCTGAAAAGACCAAAGTCTGCCCTCCAGAAGTCCAAGGTGGCAGTTCTGCTGACCCCCCTCCTTGCTTCTCCAGTAATCAAAAACTCTATCATTTCATGATCACTGTGCCCAAGACGGCCTCCAACCATCACATCCCCCACAAGTCCTTCTCTGCTCACAAACAACAGGTCCAGCAGGGCACTTTCCCTAGTCTGCTCCCTCACCAGCTGTGTCAGGAAGTTATCCTCAACACACTCCAGGAACCTCCTAGACTGTTCCGTCTCTGCTATATTATATTCCCAGCAGATATGTGGTAAATTGAAATCCCCCACAAGGACAGGGGCTAGTGATCTTGAGACTTCTGCCAGCTGTTTATAGAATATTTCATCTGCCTCTTCATCCTGGTTGGGCGGTCTATAACAGACTCCCACCATGCTGTCTGCCTTGTTGGCCCTCCCCCTGATTCATACCCATAGACACTCAACCCTATTGTCACCATCATTTAGTTCTAGACATTCATAACACTCCCTAACATACAGGGCCAATCCACTACCTCTCCTTCCTTGCCTATCCCTTCTGAAGAGTTTATAGTCATCCATTGCAGCACTCCAGTGATGCGAGTCATCCCACCACGTTTCCATGATGGTGCCTACATCATAGTTTTCCTGTGGCAAAATGGTTTGCAGCTCCTCCTGTTTGATGCCCATTGCTGCATGCATTAGTGTAGAAGCATTTCAGTTGGGCTATTGGTCCTCCCACCTTTTTACTGGGAGAAGCCCTAATTCCTACCTGACCATTCCCAGTTGCAGCTGAAATTTCTAACCCGTCAATGACCCTCACATCTCTGCTGCTGGATTAATCTCCATCACCTACCTTCACTGAGTCAGCAGATTGAGTGACCTCACTAGCATCCTGTCCCCTAGCCATTGGCACGCCACCCCCAGGCTTACCTCTAAAGAGCCTGGTTTCATCCCCTTCCCTCTTCAAATCTAGTTTAAAGCCCTTTCAATGAGCCCTGCCAACTCCTGCACCAAGAACCTTTTCCCCCTTTGAGACAGATGTACCCCGATAGTCGCCAGCAGGCCTGGTGTTGTGTAAACTGACCTGTGATTCAAAAACCCGAAGTCCTGCCGCTGACACCAGGCTCAGAGCTAGGTATTGATCTGCTGACTTTTCCTGTTTCTTCCTTCATCCTTCCCTGTAACTGAAATGATAGAGGAGAGCACTACGTGTGCTCCTGATCCCTTAACCAGTCGTCCCAAGGCCCTAAAGTCTCTCTTGATCGCCCTTGGGTTTCTTGTTGCCAGTTCATCGCTGCCTGTCTGAAAAATCAGTAATGGGTAGTGATCTGAAGGACAGACTAGGGAAGGAAGCTTTCTCTTTAAATGTTTACGCCAGGCCCCAGAGAGGCAGCAGACTTCCCTAAGAAGCGGGTCCGGTCTGCATATTGGGCCTTCCGCTCCCTTCAGGAGGGAGTCACCTACAACAATGGCCCATCTTTTTGCTTTTACTGAAGAGGTTATGATGCAGGGTGTAGTTTGGCTTAACCTCGATGACACCTCTGCGCACATTGAATCATCTTCCTTGTCATGGTTTGGGTCCACTTGCAGAGCCTCATACCTATTTTGCAAGGGTACCTGAGAAGGTGGGGGAGTTACCAGGAGACATGCCTACTTTCCTGGGCAGGAACTTGTTGCCATTGCCCCCTATCCTGTAAGTTACCTTGTTCAGCTAGGCAGAGTGAGGACCCATGCAATGAACCAGATTAGGGAACTGATCTGCGTGAAGACTAATGAAAAAGAAGCCTGGCGAGCTTTCAGCTTTCCTGCTCACTACATGGCTGCGCAAAGCCTTGGGCTGGCACAAGGAGAGATGAAGGGAGACAGGGCAGCAGTCTTTCTGTGGCAGTGCTGCACTGGGAACTGCACTGTTGGTACAGTGCTTTTATTGAAGCTTATGCTAGCTACATTTTTTAAAGCCAGAATATCACTAAAACTAAAATATGTCTGTATGTATGTGATTATGTGATTATGAATATTTACAACATACATATATATTAATCTGTATTTATCACTAAAACATCTCTTTCTGTTATAACCAGGAGTTATTTGGGACTCGCTGTCTAATCACGACTTTGACTTGGCCTTGATCTTTTTTTAGCTGCTCAACCATTTATATTCTGCACAGGCATTGCCATGCTAAAAGACCATCCAAAGGTCAGAGGGTTGGCTATTGGCAGTTGGCTGCCCTTTCACCAGCCAAAATCTATTACTGTACACGTGGAAATCCCCAGCTTCTCTGTAGGCACATGTTTGTCAAATTCTAGGATGGTAAAATTTTAACAAGATCTTGGGAAGTTCATGAAAAAGGACAGAATGTTAATTTCTATTTGCTTAATCAGCAGTGGGAACCTGACCAATTGGAAAACAAGGGATAGAAAAGTATCTGCTGAAGTGAGCATAACATCAGACTGTGTTTGTCCAACAACACTGACATCTGGCCAATGAAAAAATGTGAGTGGCATGTTGAGGGAAGCCTGAGGACCATACCTAGTTTGCGGAGAATCATGCTTATACCTGAAACAGAGAACTGTGAACCACATAGGGCTGAACATTCAGGGTGAACATAATTCTCTTAGTAACAGCAGCAGCGGTTACATCAGCTTTTCCCAGATTGTGCTTATCACATTTGTGACATAATGAGAAGGAGCACTCTAATCAACTAGAGTACTTCTAATCAACTAAGTACTTCTTAGGTCACTGGTCCACAGCTCCTGGGTTAAATGCTACCCTCATCCTGGATTTATCTCGCTTGCTGGTACAGAGGATTGCAAGCTAGACAGGAAAGCAGAATTTCCTTACCATTTGTATATTCTTACCTCAGTGTATATACTTTCTGCTATAGCTAATCTGGTTAGCTTGAGTCACTGGAAAGCACTTCTGGGGATTTTAGAGGAGTATTGCCTTTGCATGGGATCAGTAGATTAAATTGTTTGAAAATGTTGAATTATTAACATAATGATGACAGTCTCCAGCTGAGTTAAGGCTCCAGTATGTTTGATTCTACCTGCATAAGTGGCAAGGATTCAGATGTTCCTCTAAACAAACAAGATGGGAAAGGATGATATTCTTAGAAAGGAATCAATGCTGTTTGTATTGATTTTGTATTGCAGGTACGATCAAGGTATAAAATCATGCTGTGACACTGGTACAGTACACACCAAAATACAATTCAAGAGCCTCTACTTCATGAGAGAAAGCAAAATTGTTGAGATCTTTCTGGTTTTGATGTCATAAGAAAGAAAGCATAATTGGGCAAAACTGACGTCTTCTGGATGGTGAGTTCTGTTTTGCAGGAGGAGGTCAAATCCAGGATCAGATAAGGGCTAGAGAAACGTCTCTCTTCAGTTTTCAAAGTGGTTGTATGGGAACTTTTTTCCAGTGGAGTGCACAGGAGCCTAGAAATACCTGGAAATACAAGCCAACTGCTATTGAAAGTTCAGCTGTTCTTGTTGGAGTGGGAAGAATTTATCAGTAGCTATGTGGATGTGGGAACTTGGAGAACATCAGACTGAGGAGCGAGAGGGAAATAGGAATTTTAGGCTGTAATTAGAAAAGATAGGAAATAGTGGAAGAGGGTGGCGGGCTTGGCATCAAATAGATGAAGACTTCTGCAGAAATAGCACCCAAATGAAGTCATGAAGAGTAAAATAAATAACAACTGTCTGCAGACTCCTGGAAACAAGCTACTACCACACCCGATTTGCATTTCTTTCAGCTCTGCAGACACTAAGAAGAAAAAAATGTAGCTAAAAGGTAGGATTCTGAGATCAAGACCACAGTTTAAGTTGTTTGGCGCCTGGGCCACTGAGATCTGTGGTCTTCTTTTCTTCACTGTGTCATGCCTTCACTTGGATGCCCAATCTGGAATTTTCTAAAGATAGTCTAAAACAGTACTATATCTTCAGGACAAAGACAGAGGTTTTTCCAATTTTCAGTACTTTGTTTCTCTACCCAAATAATTTTGAAGACCTTGTCCAAGTAGCTACAAATTTTGTTTCTCATATTGTCCCCATTCTTATTTGGGGATTAATTTTAGGGTTCTTAATTGCGTGTCATCTGAATATATCTGTTGAGAAATCCATTAATTCTCCAGAACTCAGGTCAGTGGGAGTCTCCTGGCCTGCCTGTCTCTGAATTTGGCCCAGGGTCTGCAGAGCACTCTCCTTCTTGCTGGCAGCATCGAGTGTGACCCACCAGCATGACCTGTGGAACTTCTGTGTGACCCATTATTTCCTGGCTACTCTGTCAGCCCCGTATATCTGCCAGCAGCTCGGAAATGGGCCTGAATCCGTGCTTGGTTGCGAATCAAAAGAATTCCAAAGGCACCTTTGCAGCCCTCATTTCTGCACTGCATAACCTTCCTAGCTGTAACTAAGAACCATAGCTCACACAGTAATGCATAGTCTTTCCTACATGATTCTTGAAGCGTTTAAAGAAATGTTAATGAATAAATGCTGTGCACTTCTGCAAAGCAGGAGATACTATACCACATTGTACAAATAAGGGAATCATGCCATAGTGTAGCAAGGGCCAAAGGCCACAGAATGGTTTCACGCCAAAAGTTTGGACTATTGCACGGGACTTATTCCCAGTATTGCGTGCTAAACCTCCGAAGTGTGATCTCGTGTCTGAACAGTAGACACATCACCTACTCCCTAAAACCTGTTAAGTTGAAAACTATACCACTGCTATTTAAGTTCCACGGTAGAGGAAAATAAAGTGACATATATATATATATATGAATAAAATAATTATGGACAGTTACCAAGGTATCTTTTAAGCAGTGCAACCCAGTTTACATATAAAGAATAAGCAGAGAACATTTTCTAATAAATAACTTCAAAACAGGTAATTGTGAATGTACCAGTATTGTAATATGTACAACAAAGGAACAGTTAATGTCCTGGAGGTTTATTTAATAAGAAAATCACCCTAATGTACATCTAATCAGCAGGAACTAATGTTTGTGCTGTGTTATGATGATATGTAAAGCTACCGAAATATTGCGTCACTTTGTTCACTCAGATTTGCGTGTATTTGCTATGTGTTTGATCTCCAGACACTTTGCATACTACACAATGAATGGGTGAAATGTGAATGAGAGAACTAGGCTGAGGGAGGCAAAAGGATGTTACCAAAGTTCCAAGGTGAAGGTGGCAACACCACATTCCTGACTTAGCAGTATCAGTATTTTTCAGTTGGCTATCGGCCACATTTAATTCTGAACCCTCTATTGGGGTTAAGATTCTTGAAACAGTAATCAAGCGGTAAAGAAATTTCTGCCTTTTTTACTTTTGAAGGATAATTGTTCCAACTGTTTTTCATTGTCAGTATTGCTTATCTTATGAACTCTGCAGGCTTAGCAAAGAATAGATTTTATCTGTGATGCATTTGAGCTTCTTCATTTCTTTTTTTTTTTAACATAGTACAGTGAAGTGAATGTCTAAATGTTTGTTATGCCTCTTTATGGTCCAGGTTCTGAGTTCTATTGACTAAAATATGGGCATCAGTAAGCCATGTATGAGATTCACGACAGATTCTCTGTTAATCACTCTTGCATGAAAATGGTCCAAAATATATACTACAGCATTGCATCAGTTATTTTGATCCGCTGACAGATGTCCTTACTGTCAGCAAGCTGGCAAAGAGACAGCAGAAGACATTAAACCAGTGCCTGAAGTGGGACAATATGTGGCAGCAAGCCATGCCACCACTCTCTTACTTTGAACACCAGCAAGTCACAGGTTTAGGAGGGAGTCATCTACGTTCCCAACACCTGCAGAAACTCTGAGAGAGCAGTTGTCTTGTTTGATCACTTACAAAGGCTTTGGATAGGTTGGCCCAGAAGACACCACCTTTGCAGAAAAGAGTGGTGGAAGGCAGAGTGCACAGGATTCCAAACCATGCTGCTATGTTTTTGCTTCATTTCAACTTAATTTGCTTTATTAATAAAAGAAGACATTTGACAATTAGACTTGCTTTGTGCATGAACTCAGAAAAATAGAGCGGAGTAGGATTCAGAAAGATATCTTTGGGAAAGATGGGGAAACCCAAAGCAGTCATCCCATTTACGATGCTGTAACTCCCTTTGCTCTCCTCAGCAGTTTGATGCCTGCTTTTCAAGCCTTTAAGTCCCTGAAATTTGAATTCTCACACCTAGTGGTGTACTTCATCGTGCCTCCATGCCTCCAATCCTCTACGATACGCTCTAACCAGCAATTTGTCTTTAATCTTGAATTTCTGTTGCTGCTGGCACTTACAGGAGAAGTACAAAAGAAAATGCTGTGTTTTGATGAAACTTATAAAGGATTATGAATTTGAGAGCTAATAATTGATTTTACATATTAGAATCACAGTCCAAGCTGAAACAGTGGAATACAGAGTGTATGCTTTTAAGGGTGTCAGGTACAGTATTTCACTGTAAAAAAACCAAACCAACAAATAAAAATACATTCTTATGATTTTACCCACTGACGATGTAGGTTGTTACTAGTAACAGTGTGGCTTATTCAGTTAATCTATGGTCAGACTTAGTAGTTATAATACATTTTCCCAGGACCATCAATAGTGTGAAAATAAGGGAACTCTTAGAATAAGTCTGATTACAGTTTTTTTCCTGTTGCATGATGTGGTTCCAAAAGGTTCCAAATGCCCCAGGAGTCCTCCTGCAGACTTCTCAGCAGCCCTAAAGAAAAGGTTGTTTTCAGTTGTGCTTCTATCTCCAGTTGCCTGTGTTAAAGGATTCCAGATACGTGCTTTCAATGTTTCTCCCTGAAATCTTGGAGAAAAGAATGAATCCACTGCATAACGTCTTACAGTCTTATAGGAACCTACTGTTTTAACTTTTTGTGTCTATTTCTTGGTTTTAGGAGGCTTAAGTGAGGTCATTGTGAAATCTGTGAGTGGTAGTGTGAAGATGAATAGCAAAAGCCTTGTAATATTTGGATATTCTGCACTTTAAAAAAAGGGGTTTCATCAGCGAGTGAAATTAGACAATGTTTCTCAATTTTCACTATCTTGTAATGATGGCAAATTATGGCTTGTAAAAAAAGTTTCAAGAGAACAAATATTTGAAACAGTTTTCTTTTTCTTACTTTTTTGCATTTTTAAAATTCAAAAGCAGTCTGTCATGTCTATATGCCATGTTTTTTGTAACTTTTGAAAGCAATGCTTTAAAATTGAAATGCCATCAACTGCTAAGCGGTGGTAATACAAACTATCCAGTTCTACTAAACAGCACTCTGTTACTGGATTTAACATTTCAAGAGTGGTGGGCTTTATTAATAGCTAGTTCTGTTCATTTTAAACCACTGTAATTTTATTTATGGCTGTGAAATTGTAGAAACTAAGTGAATGGAACTGGGATAATTTTCATTTTAGGTATTTCAATAGTAATTTTCTAATTTTGCACTGTGTTTTAAGACTTGTAATACCTAAGTGGCAGAGAAGTTGGTGATCTAAACTATAACCTGGAATGTACAATTTCCCACCCCAAAACGTATATGCTACCCCACATATCTTACAGCTTTTCATATAATGCCATTGACGGCTACTTGAGACTGCAGTCTTGCATTTCATAACATTTCCTTTGAAATGGACAGTTACCAGACATTAAGATCTAACTGCTCATCTAAAGGAAAGGCATTCAAGGTATGGTGAAGCTTCACACATAGATAGAGATGTGTTTTGCAAGATGAGAATCTTAAACATTTTTATCAGGAGCTTGTAATTCAGATAATTTGAAGATCAGTATTCCCTGCTGCCTCCCTGTGAAGGTGGCATTCCTGTCACTCTCCTGTGAGAATCAGGATTTAGAGAGCTCAAGCAGGAGTTACAGCAGCCTGCATATAGTTCATGGTGTTAAAATAATTTGCCGGTATTGTCAACAGAGCTTAAAAAAAAAAAAAAGAGAAAAGAAATTTAAAAAGATTCAGTATAGGTTTAGTTTGGAGATTTCATTTTGTTCTTGGATTATTGTGGATGATCCCATGAAGAAAATCACAGAATCACAGAATGGTAGGGGTTGGAAAGGACCTCTGGAGATCATCTAGTCCAACCCCCCTGCCAGAGCAAGTTCACCTAGAGCAGGTTGAACAGGACTGCATCCAGGTGGGTTCTGAGTATCTCCGGAGAAGGAGATTCCACAACCTCTCTGGGCAGCCTCTTCCAGTGCTCTGTCACCCTCAAAGTAAAGAAGTTTTTCTTCACGTTGAGATGGAATTTCCTGTGTTCCAGCTTGTGCCCGTTGCCCCTTGTCCTGTCACTGAGTCTTACTGAAAAGGGTCTGGCCCCATCCTCTTGACACCTGCCATTTAGATATTTATAAGCATTGATGAGATCCCCCTCTCAGTCTTCTCCAGACTAAACAGACCCAGGTCTCTCAGCCTTGCCTCATAACAGAGGTGCTCCATTCCCTTGATCATCTTTGTAGTCCTCCACTGGAGTCTCTCCAGTAGTTCCCTGTCCTTCTTGAACTGGGGGGCCCAGAACTGGGCACAGTACTCCAGATGCAGCCTCACCAGGGCAGAGTAGAGGGGGAGGATGACCTCCTTCGACCTGCTGGCCACGCTCTTTTTAGTGCACCCCAGGATGCCATTGGCCTTCTTGGCCACAAGGGCACATTGCTGCCTTGTGGTCAACTTATTGTCCACCAGGACACCCACAGGTCCCTCTCTGCAGAGCTGCTTTCCGGCAAGTCAACCCCTAACCTGTACCAGTGCATGGGGTTATTTCTCCATAGGTGCAGGACCCTATGCTTGCCCTTGTTGAACTTCATTAGGTTTCTCTCTGCCCAACAATCTAGCCTATCCAGGTCTCGCTGTATGGCAGCATAGCCTTCTGCTGTGTCAGCCACTCCTCCCAGTTTTGTGTCATCAGCAAATTTGCTGAGGGTACACTCTGTCCCTTCATCCAGGTCTTTGATGAATATGTTCAACAAGACTGGACCCAGTCCTGACCCCTGGGGAACACCACTAGTTACAGGCCTCTAAGTGGACTCTGTGCCACTGATCACAACCCTCTGAGCTCTGCCATTCAGCCAGTTCTCAGTCCACCTCACTGGCCACTCATCTAACCCAGACTTCCTAAGCTTACCTGTGAGGATGTTATGGGATCGTAAAATCAAACCCAGGGAGTCATTAGGGGCTTGCATGAACATGGTATGGGGAATCAAGGTTGTTCTTTTGACAAAAATTGCTGTAGCAAAGGCTATTTCTTAAATTGATTAAGGAGTTTTACATTAACATGCCATACTAGTGAACAGTCAGTATCAAAACAGTCAATAGGTTTCAAATGGTGCTACATCATACTGTCCTCATCCAGTTCTCCTTGTATCGTCTTCAAAGGTTCTTTGACATGAGTTGGATGAATTTCTCGAATGTGTCCTCTAAGGGGCAGCATTGAAGAGCAGGTCTCTGTAAACGGCTGCTTCTATTCATAATATGGAGTAGGTGTAAGTGACTAAAAAATTACTGCTTATTCTGTTTTCTGGAATTACAGGTTTTCAAAGGTAACCAGTGTGTTTGGGAGTCATTACTGCCAATCTGTCAAAAATCCTGTAGCAGACATGTTTCAGTTTAAGTGATGAAACCATTGGAATTCTCCCCTGTGGAGTACTAAAAATCATACAAAAAAGTTGGGTATTCTGTTAATTTTTTTTGTATGTGTGAGAAACTGATGGCAGAGCCTATTTGCATTTCTTCCTTGTGAGAAATATCAATATTATGTCATTTCTAGAAGCGATATGTCATCTTGACTAATGCTAATTAGATAATGTCAAGTCTTTCCTGTCAGTATTGCACTTAAACAGTATTGTGTGGGTGACTTAATATGGGAATATTCTGGAGTATTAATATCACTGGCTTAGTCCTGTACACTAGATCACAAGAATATCTGCTTCTTCCTTATTAAAGTCCTGTGATAAGAGGAGACCATGGCATTAATAATGACAAAATGGTAGTGCTTGGTCCTTCACTTGCAGTCTGCCTCAGGGGAATGGGTAATCATTTAGGAAGAACAAAGTTCAAGTGCTCTTTTCCCCCTCTGAAAAAGAAGCAGTTTACTGTCCTTACCCTACTTTGTCTTGCCAGTGATCCAATAGAAAATTGGCGGAGTCTTGTTTTCTGAGCAGGAGCTGTCCTTGGGTAAGGTGGCCTTTGAAATTGTCTTGTATAATTTATCTGCTACAGCAAAGTCTTTTTTTTTCTTTTTTCTCCCCCTAGTGTGCCTTTATAAAAAGATAGTATCTTTGGGTTTACAAAAATGTAATATCTTTCATTGGAACAAGCAATTCTGGCTGAATTTGGGTTCATGGGGGAAAATGTCATGAGCATCCGTCATTAAAGACTGTATTAGAGATGCACAAGGATTCTAAACCAACTGTAAATAGGGAGGCAGGTCATAAGTCTGACAATTTTTGACTTTGTAACCATAATGATTTATTGTTTAATGCAGTTCATTCTACAGAACAAGATAAATTAATGTGCACACGTCCTGGCATTGTGTGATAGTCATGTGCCTGATACATCTACCCTACTGCTGAACTGTTCTGGCATTGCTAGTTATAATAGCATATGTTTTGTCTTCAGGGAGGGAGGGAAGATGAATATCTAGAGGAGGTGTGAGGACTTCCTGGACTATTATAAGCTGCATTTACTAATGAAAATTTTTTGCTAATAAATATTCAAGCATTTATTGTTTCTAAACTTCTTTTCTATGTTTGCAGCTGGCACTATTAGCTAAGGCAGTTTCAGTGCTGAATCAGCAGTGAACTTTCAAGTATGGGCAGAATACCAGCTGCTGCTGGGGATTTTGCCAGTCTTTTGGGTGCTGATTTCTTCCTTAGAGCAGCGAAGTGTCATGAAAGTGTGTTGACTTGAAAGTCTTGTGTGTGTATCAATGAGAGCATGATAACCTCAGCCATCATCAAGTGAGGCTGTAATATCTTGTAGTATCCTCTTCAGGTAAGTTCTTAAGTAAGGTAAGGTAAATGTTCCCTTAAAGAACAATAAGTCCAGTTGAAATGGAGTGATTACACCACTTTCACACGGATATGAGAGAATTACCTTTCTTATCCTAGGATAGTTGGATGTGGTTTAGTGCCACAGTTGGTAAGCAAAATTGATGCATTTGTGTTTAAGTGCTTGCAAGAAAGTGCTGGTGTTTCCAGTTAGCCAGTGCTAGCCAATGCTAGCTTTGAACATTTGGCTGCTGTCTATCCATATACACTTTCATCATTCCCTGTTGAGAACACCCGCCATCATTCTTCCCATAATTAGTTTTTTAAAGTTATTTCCATCTCTATGCTGATGTGAATGAAGTGTGTAAGTTTGCACCTGCTGATTTCTGACAATAGTGAGGCTTTTCCAGTAATATTTCTAACTTCAGCTTTCATCGTGATTTCCATGCAAGAGACACACAAGGATCTTTGGCAGCATCTTATCTCAAAGGCTTCAGTTTTCTTCCTTGCAGCAGAATTACCTTCCCACAATTTCTGTCTAGAGTTTGCTGTGGAATTGATAGAGTTTTTCACCAGTCAGGTTTTCAAATGATTCAAGATGCCGTTATTTCCAGATGGTCTTAAGGCAGGTGTAAAAATTGTTGAGTCAAATCCTGTAAATCCACATTAGCTTGACTGAGCCAATTTTTTAATTTCTCTGCAACAATTTCCTTCATTAGATCTGTATGATCCTATATAAGTGAATTCAGCTACTGCGTATCAGTTTGCCATTAATTATAAAGTTTGTTATGTGCTATTTTTTAAGTCAGTGCTCAATGTATGTTTCATGCTGTTTTAAATGAGTTAATTTAATGTGATAGGGTTCAGCCATTAATGAGTGTAGAGCTTGGAGGAAAGTATGTTATTTTACCTGTGTTAAAATACTACCTAGGCAAGGAGACTGGAGGTAGTATCTAAGAACAGTAATGAAGTGCTCTGTTGGCTGCTCCAGTTGTCAGGACTTGGGATGTTAGGTTGCGAGTGAGGTGCAACAAGGCTAAATAATGTAAACCGGAGCTACACCTTTCCATTATCTGAAAGACAAGAAAGAAGTATTCTTCTCTGGCTCTGGATTTCTGGCTGGGAAAATTGTGATTTGATTGCATCATATTGGATGTTCTGATCTCATGTAGGATAACTGCTGCTGTCATGAAAACTACTTCTCTACCCAGTTCCATGCAAACTTGAAATGGTTATCCTTATGGACTGCAAGAAGAGATCAGGTCAACAAAGAAATTCTATTTTTGTGACTGGTGTGAGGGCACTTATTCAATTACCATGGCAGACAAATGGAATATACCATCTAGCTTTTAATTTTTAGCAAATTCTGAGCCATGCAATCCAAGTGGTATTGGAAATTCTACAGGTAATGTGGAGTTAAAGAATGTGACTCACCACTGTTTATGCTTTCAAAATCAATTCTCTGTAGCATGGAGCAGCTTCACCCTGCTCAGCCCCAATGTTAGTAAAGGGTACCAAATCCCTCCCACAGTGGTATTTTTAACAAATTTTGCTGCAGATGAAAGTTAATGGGAAATTGTCAAAAATGGGATTCTGTTTGAACTCAGGGATATCTATAAAATGAAGATTTTGCTCTGTGTGCGGTTTTAGGCAAAGCATTTTTATTTTTTTTAAATTTCTCCTTGGAACATCTTCCATATGCTAGAATATTTAAAGCGTATTTTAAATAGTGACTGGCAATCTGTGAAACACCATTTTGGCATGAATGAGGTCATACACTACTAAAATACTGCTTATACGAGGAAACTGAGATGAATTGAAAGTAGCACAGCTAAAAAAGGGAAGGTAACAGGTGTTTTATTAGATAGCAGATATTGGCTTTTTTTACATCTGTAGAATAACTGATACTTCATCCTAAAAATTGTTACAAATTTTGTTTTGTTACATGTTTCTACTACTGAATATTGGTAAGTCCCAGTGTTCCTAATTTAGAGTGTTACTTTAAGGTGTTTTTGATGAATAAAACATGATATCCTCTTCTAGCATATCACCAGTTTCATAATGTGATACAGGACTGAAAGAATTTTGCTTGGGTACCGGGCATCTGATGAGTAAGAGTATACTGGAAAGGAAACAGAACAGGCTGCGCTCCTGCACAAAAAACCGAGTTATTAACATTATGTAATTTTCAGAGACATGACTGTAAGACATATGTGCAGCCTGTTATAAAGAAGTATTTTTTGTGTTGCAATAAATAAGAGAGTAATTTTCTTAGACGTGCAGATTTTAGTCACCTACACAGTGAATAAGAGAAGTGGGATTTATCTTGACCCAAGATTTACAATGCCTTTGACCATAATTCGAGCAAGTCATGGAAATAAAGAACCCTGGACTTCAATTTTCCCATTGTTTAAATTTGAGATCTTCCCTAGTTGTGCTGTTTAAATCCATACTGTTGAGGGGTTTAGCACTGTAGCCCCGATAATAAATAGATGATAAAATGGTTACAGTCAAATCATTCATTCTGATGCTTCAAATTTCATATTCTATGTACAGAATGCTATAATATTCTCACATTTTAAAAATACACTACCTTCCATAAAAGTAGTAGTTTCAGGTGAATAATCACTGTGTAAAGCATGGAACCGATATTTAAATGCAAATCAGGGGCCTTTTGGTTTGTGCAGTTTTGGTATCTTTGCACATGATTCATAGCTTTCAGGAGCAGCACAACCCTAAGAAGCATATGAAGTGAAGTACAGCACTTTATTTTGTAAAGTGTGTATAATAATACCGATTTAACTAGAAACACTGACATTTAAAAAACGTGTACAATGGATACCAAACATAGCATTTTGCCTCGCTCTTCACTGGCAAGGGCTCTAGCCACACCGCCCAAGTTGCAGAAGGTAAAGGCAGGGACTGGGAGAATGAGGTACTGCCCACTGTAGCCGAAGACCAGGTCCGAGACCAGCTGAGGAACCTGAATGTGCACAAGCCCATGGGACCAGATGAGATTCACCTGTGGGTCCTAAGGGAACTGGCAGATGAAGTTGCCAAGCCGCTATCCATTGTATTTGAGAAGTCATGGCAGTCTCAAGAAGTTCCTGCTGACTGGAAAAGGGGAAACATAACCCCTATTTTTAGAAAGGGAAAAAAGGAAGACCCGGGGAACTACAGGCCGGTCAGTCTCACCTCTGTGCCTGGCAAGATCATGGAGCAGATCCTCCTGGAAACTCTGCTAAGGCACATGGAAAATAAGGAGGTGATTGGTGGCATCCAACATGGCTTCACCAAGGGCAAGTCATACCTGACAAATTTGGTGGCCTTCTATGATGGTGTTACAGCATTCGTGGATAAGGGAAGAGCAACAGATGTCATCTACCTGGACTTGTGCAAGGTATTTGACACCGTCCCACATGACATCCTGGTCTCTAAATTGGAGAGACGTGGATTTGACCAACGGACCACTCGTTGGATAAGGAATTGGCTAGACAGTCACACTCAAAGAGCTGCAGTCAACAGCTCGATGTCCAGGTGGCGAGCAGTGATGAGTGGGGTTCCTCAGGGGTGGGTACTAGGACAAGTGCTATTTAACATCATTGTTGGTGACATGGATGTTGGGATTGAGTGCACCCTGAGCAAGTTTGCCGACAACACCAAGCTGTGTGGAGTGGTGAACACACTGAAGGGAAGGGATGCCATCCAGAGGGACCTGGACAGGCTTGAGAGGTGGACCTGTGCCAACCTCATGAAATTCAACAAGGCCAAGCTCAACATGACCCAGCAGTGTGCACTTGCAGCCCAGAAAGCCAAACGTATCCTGGGCTACATCAAAAGAAGCACGGCCAGCAGGTCAAGGGAGGTGATTCTGCCCCCCTACTCCACTCTGGTGAGACCCCACCTGGAATACTGAGTCCAGCTCTGGAGCCCCAACATACAAAGCACATGGACCTGTTGGAGTGAGTCCAGAGGAGGGCCACGAAGATGATCAGAGGGCTGGAACACCTCTCCTCTGAAGACAGGCTGAGAGAGTTGGGGCTGTTCAGCCTGGAGAAGAGAAGGCCCTGGGAAGACCTTATAGCGGTCTTTCAGTACTTAAAGAGGACCTACAGGAAAGGTGGAGAGGGGTTCTTTAGCAGGCAATGTAGCAATAGGATGCAGGGTAATGGCTTTAAACTGAAATAGGGTAGATTTAGATTAGATATGAGGAAGAAATTCTTTACTGTGGGAGTGGTGAGGCACTGGGAACAGGTTGCCCAGACAAGTTGTGGATGTCCCATCTCTGGAAGCGTTCAAGGCCAGATTGGATAGGGCTTTGAGCAACCTGGTCTATTGGAAAGTGACCCTGCCCATGGCAGGGGGCTTGGAACTAGAGGATCTTTAAGATCCCCTCCAACTCTAACCATTCTACGATTCTGTGATAAAATTATTATGAACTCAATTTGTGAATGTACATACTGCTTAAACTGAGTACAACAGAAGTCTCATTCTGGAAATGCGGAGTGTAAGAACCATCTGGAAAAACCACTCCTGGGCTATTCAGCCATCATTTCTGTCCAAGAGCCTTGCTGTCATGGCTATTGAAGTTTTTCCATGTCTTAAGACTTTACATAGAGAGGCTTTTTTAGGCTTTACTGTAATGGCATGTAGTGAAGTTACTCATACCTTTTAAATACCATCTGTCCATACAAAGCAGAAGAGGATCTTACAATCTGAGGGAAATCCTGGCTCCATAGAAGCTGACGCAGAATATTTTAAGTGATTTCACTGGAGCCAGAATTTTCTGTATCTTCAAACAAATACTTTCACAGTAATTATACCTGGAGCTGGAGATCAATATCAACTGCTGATGCTATTGAGCTGTAGAATGTTACTTGCAATAGTGGTTGTGATCAGAGACAAATCTCTCTCCCCTCCCTTCCAAAGGAGACATAGAAGGAGGAACCCTCAATCTTTTCAGAAGCACAGCAAGAGAAGAGAAAATGGTCAGCATAGTCAGAGGCACAGTCCCGCTTTTCACTAAGTCTTTGGGCCAGAGCCCATAGTCTGCTCTGAAATCACACTGCAGTTAAAACAACGGCCTCACCAGATACCTAACTAATGGTGTAGCTGTCTGATACCCTCCTGGGTCATTGCTGGGGGAAAGGCAGTGTGGGTAGAATATCTTTGCAGTTTAGTCATTTCAAAGAATGAAAAAGGTCTTTTGAGGCCACAAGGGCAACTGCTGGCTTCCTGAGATTTGCACTGATTAGATCAATCCTGGGCTAGGGCCAGAAGGTGAGAGGGTGAGGAAGGATGAAAATTTAACTTCAGACCTTCAAACCTCTATTTGTCCTGCAACCTCGCTATATGTGAGCTGAGCCAAGAGAATCTAGCAATGTGCCTATACAGGAGATCTGGGTTAGATAAACCTTTTCCATCTGGAACTTAAAAATATAAAATATACCTTCAAAATGCATTTTGAAATATAAAAAGAGAACCCCCTTTTCAAGCACAGAACAATAGATATAAAGATATTCTGTATAATCATTCCGTAATTGTACTCCATTTTTCTCCCTTTGTTCTAGTGATTGTGATAGCAGTCAATCAAAGAAGTCATGTAGGCAGTGCATATGTGTGACACAGCTGCAGAAAATAAAAGTTTAAGCTGAAGAAATTAATCTTTCTTGTGAAACTTCAAGATTTATCTATTAATTGCTTGCCTGTGGTTTCAAAACTGACAAAAGCTATCCGAAATAGCACTGGGAAATCCTCTGAGTTCAGTCAAATCTCTGATTTAGTCAGCTTCAGCTATCGCTGCCACCACCAGATCATCTATAAATACATCTGCTTTCACAGCATACGCATTCTGAAATTTGCCCGTTGCCTCCTCAGAAGTGCAGGGCTGTATCATCTGCTATTAGACAAGCCTGGCTTGACCAAAGCCAACATGAACCTAGCCTAACGCGCCAAGCCCATCCCGTGTTGTTAGCTTTGATAGTCGCTGCTATCATTTGATAGTTCTCTTGTAGCCAGTCCAAGTTGGCAGTGTCAGCCCAAGCTGATTGGAGCTGCAGACATTTTTGCTGACTGGAGTCATGCTATCTTTGCCAGTTTGCTGGAATAGACACAGACACTGATTGGGTCATGCTGAAAACATTCCTGTCCTATGAAGCAAGTCTGTTTGTATTTTAGGTTTGCCAGGACTAATGAATTAAAAATCTTGGGCTCGCCACAGTTTGCTGCTTAATAATGCCTGTGACAGAAGGATTTTTTCCTCCTGAAGCGTGACAGCATCATAATCCCTCGTCACTGGCAAGGAGAGGAAGGAAAAGCGGAATTGTGGAGAAAAGCGGAAAAGGGTGATCTTTTGGGACAGCAAAGCCTATGGGAAGTGCAGGTAGCAGCATGTTGCCCTGACAGCTGTCTCAGCTTCTCAGACCTTGTCAGCTTGTTGCTATGCAGCAGGTGCAGCCTTTTCTTTTATTGAAGCTTTACTCCATAAAGGCAACGACAAGCCAAGGCAGTGGCTGGCCCTGGATTATACAAGTGCAGACACTCCGCTAAGTGAGGTAAGGCAACAGGTGTGAAAACTGAACTAAATTGATAGAGCCGTAAGAGCACTTAATCTGAGGTCTGCTGCAGATTTTTTATGGAGAAACAGCAGCCAGTTCTGTAGGCAATTGTTGTGAAGAAGAGAGCTGCTCATTAAATCTCATTAAATTCCAGGTTGCCCACTCACCCTCCTCTCTGTCTACAGAGATATTGGTCTTCATGCATGGTGAAAGCAGGTGGGGAATTGGGGGCAGTCGGTCTGCGCGTTTCCTGTATCACCTCGTTTGCACACAGGCTGCTTCCATCCCTCTCTGTTCTCTTTGATTGCTTTGTGTGATGAAGAGCTTGAGGATTCTGCACAAGAAGAAGCAAAGGGATAAATGCAATATAAAAAAAAAAAATAGATAGCAGGGTAATTGCTGTGTATAAAGATGAGATTTCTTTTTGTGGATTGGAATAGAATGAAAACACTCTTTTGTGTTACGATAGAATTCACCACTGCTTATTGAAGGGATATTGATTTTTGCCCTCACATAGTAGGTGGTTAGAAGAGGTAATTTAAAGACATTGCAGACCACGGAGCATGTGGCTGGGATAAGACAACAGATTTACTCCTCGCAATATTGTTATGGCAACTTTAAAAGCTCTAGCAGAATGCATCATTTTAGTCTCAGGCTATGATACGAAATGTTAAGTATACTCTTATGTGGAAGACCGCTTGAGATAGTAAGCAGATGTCAGGGGAATGTGTACCACCAACACAGAATGATGAACAGCCTTGTTTCAAGGATGTGCTTATCAGTTAAAATCTCCCTCTTTTTTTTTTTTCTTTACCTTGTATTGGGAGGTATGGAAGGGAAATGTGATAAAGAATTTTGGATTAGTAGTTCTGTTGGTTTTTAAAAACAATGTCTCAGATGTTTCTTATAAAGTGAGGGTCTGGGGGGGAAAAAGAGATCAATAATGCTCAGAAGGTAAAAGTTATTTAGTCTGATGCAATGCACTTCAAAATAGAATATTTCAGTTGACTCCAAGCATCCTTTCCTGAGTCCAAAAACACACACTGTGGTGGCTGAGTAGACTTTTCTTTCTCTCTGCTTAATAGGTGTCACTTCAATTTTTGTGTGTCTTGATTATTAGTCACATGGAATAAAGAACAATCCCTGATACCTTTCATGTATTAGTAGAAAGAGACACTCTCAGCTCCAAATAAGATTTATTCAAAGTAATTATTTTAGATTATTTGTTGTTATTTTAAGAAAAGATTATACACTTAAAATAACAATTTCTTGTGTAGCATTGCTACAGAGTAACCATATCACTCTGCAAGCTAAATATTAAGACAGTCAAAGCAACTAAAAAAGAAATGCTGAAATTAATGGGCCAAATGCAAATTTGATACTCTTCCACTGATTGCAAGGCAGTGATGCCAGGGAAGTGTTTGATTCACTTGTGCATCACCAAGGAAGATTATAATCCTGAAATATTGTTCTGTTCTGTTGACTTTCTGAGACTGCCAAATAATTAAGTGTAAATTAGAATGAGTTGTTGGGATTTCCGTGCCATATAATAGCTACTTTACTGAAAAACTGCAAGGCTATTGGCTTAGGAAACTAGCTTTTAGAAACTAGCCAAATGCTGTGTTGCCTACTGACGTGTGGTATAACTTTTAGTACATTCATTGTATTTTCCTGAAGAATTTGGTTTCTAGTTGACTGAGGAGTTTTTATGGTAATTTAAAAGCTACTCTTATAACTGTCCACATAGTTGGTATGGATACAATGCACTCTGGATAGCATAGTCTTCAGTCCTAAAATAATTTCTTTATGGGCAGATCTTTTGCATGCATGAAGTCGCACTGACTTCATGTTCTCCACACATGGAGCTAATCAGAAGATTAATATCTGTGAATTTTAGCAGCTTTGTGTTAGATATACAAGGAGATTAAGTTTGCGCTCAGCTATTTAATAGTTTAACCAAAACCATTCATTCAAAAGGTTAAATATATGTAGTAGAGCTCTGAGTACAACTTCTGAGTGTTCGGAGATGCTTTAATTATACCGTTACAGATCAGTAGTAGCTAATTCTTTTGTTGCTCAACAATTGTTTAGTGCCCTGCTTGAAATGAACTAGCAGTTTTCTTAACGGACAGGGTTTCATCTCAGTAAAACCACTTTTTGGAATTGGTGGTCTCAGAAGAAAGACTGAGGACTGAATAAGGTCCCGATCCGGGAGTCAAATCCATGCAGACAGACTCCTACACCTGCACAGAGTTCCACTGAAGAATCACCACCAAGGTTTGGAGACCCAGTAACTTTCTGACCATTAAATGTGTGACTATCAGCCGCAGTTTGACTGGGGGAGTATGGGTGGAAGGTAGGAGGATGGGTGCCTCCTCATTGACACCATGTGGAGTGGTGTGCACGTTTCCAATCACACGGCAGGCTTGGGGTCATGTTACTCTCAACTCCCCACCCCTTCTTCCTTCTTCACCTTCAGAAGCCGGCAGCATTGCCACGAGTCAAGGCTTGCTGAAGGGGCAATGGCGGGGAGCAAGCAGGTGAGGAGAGGGGAAGCTTCCTTTGCCATCATTCTTTCTAATCTGTAAATAGAAAAATAAAGGCAGTCTCTGCACTGAATTTCACTTAAATCCTTTTTAAATGGAAAAATGAAATGGCGCTCCCTTGACTTTGATTCTAAATGTTGCTTAGCTAGAATGAGAATGCTTCTCATGTGAATGCATGAGAAGCATTAAAACTCATTTGTTGAATGGTGTCACATGTTCTGTAATAAATATATTGTTTGTATTATTGCAGCTGGAACAAACAAGTAAAAGCATTGACTCAAGTGCCCACATGATCACCACCGCCAGGGTACCTGCTGATAAGCCAGTACGAATTGCCTTCAGCCTGAATGACTCCCCAGGTACAGTTTAATTTATGGAGTAAACCACAATGAAATAATTGTTTTCAAATTTTACATGTTCTTACCAGTGTTTACAATATCAAATGAAGTGGGTGGATTTTTTTCCTGAGTGGCAGCATGTGATCAGTTTTCCTGTCTGATAGCTTCTAATGTTTCCATTAACAATTTCGTTAGACTAAAACCGCTAGACCGACAGTTTAGATTTTAGCTTTCTTTCCGTGGTTTGTGGAATATACTTAGAAAATACTGTAATTAACTATAGCATTTACCTGCATATGCAGTATGTCTGACTTTAAGGAATTTTAAAACAAGAAAAGTAGAAGAACATTTTGTTCTGAGGATGAAGCTGGAGCAGGAAGAGACTTTCCCTTCAGCAGGAAGGTTGGAAAGTGCCGCACGTGCCCAGCTTGATGAAAGGTTTCAGGAAACGGATGCCCCACATGGCATGTTCCCTGAGAAAGCCGCAGAAATTTCATTGACGTTTATCCTGTCAGCTAGTGCTGATTGAGCATTAATTTCCCCAAATGTGCCCTGTACATACATGGACCCTTTGGCCTTTGGAATAGATGAATGTTATTAGTTTGCACCTTAAATAGTATTAAGGTCTAGAGAGCTGTTGCCAAATGGTAGAAGTCAGAATGAAATAAAGTAAATCGGAAGCTGGGAAGCGTCCCAAAAAAAGTTGGCTGTGCTGTTGCTAAAGGTGAGTGCCTGGAGTCAGGGTTGAGATGTGTTTATGGCATGAAACATAAGGATCTCCGATAACGATAACTGAAACCCACTGCTGATGAGTGCTTTATGGGATGGTATGCATTGTAGGATAATGTGTGAGACCACTTCCTGAGCTTTGTGTGAATAGAGAGAGAATAGAGAATATGCATTAGCTGTCCTAGCTAATTGTTGTGTAATTTTAATTTGCAGCTACAAGCCTGAAATAAAATCTCGTTCTCTAAGCAAGGGAATTTAAGAACAAACATCTTCAAATATTATTGCACATAACTTTGAGCTCATAAAGATGAGTGGCATGGAAAGATTGGGGCAAGGAATATAAAGAAGCACATGTGGCTATCTATGTGCCCTTTTTCGTAAAATAAAATAATCTGGTAATTACATTTTTATTACAGAAAGTAATCATTCTCATCTGTTAAGATATAGTAACATGGTAAATTTCTTACAGGAATTATGGCAAAGATAGGTGTTGAAGAGACATGTAATAGAAAGGGGGGTGCTCTTACAAATTATGGAAAAAGATTGCTTACGTGAGACGCTGAAAACATGTCAGGGAAAGCTGAGACCATGGGAAAATCAAAGAGGGTAGAGTGGTTTGTGACAAGAGACGGCAGTAGGAAATGACAAGGTTGTGAATAGCTTGGAAGAAGAGGACATGAAAGGCAGGAAGCCTAGCTTCCTTAACATTGCATCATACTTTATTTTTTACTTTTCTATCCTGCTAATAATTCCAGCCTCTCTCTTAACATTTAGAGAAAGAAACTCAGTTACAGGAAGGTAATCTTTTTCTGCTATGTTTTGTTAAACTTTTCCATAATTTTGAATCCTTTATTGTATATATAAAAGTGTTCCTGCACTGTGCAATCCAGGATCTCTGTGAGTACTGATAAAACTAAATAGCAACCAGCAAAGTGAGTGCCATGTTCTCCTCTGCACCACATCCCCTTGGGGGCTACCAGGAGGTGTAAACCAGCATACTGTTTTACCACATCACAAGAATTCCATCCTTGCTCTTAGTGGTAAGCCTGAACATGGTTATTATATTTGATATATTTAAAGAAGGCAAAGGAAATAAACTTTTATCAGGTTTGAAAATTTCCAGCAAACCATAGTTGAATCAAGAGAGTACAAATACGTATTTAACACTTTTTTTTTTTTTTTTTAAATGAGCTGCAGAAATATTTATCGGGTAGAGCTTTAGGTATTCCATACTTGGCTTTTTTTTTCCTCCTTATTTTTTTTATGTTTCTTCAGTCTTTTTTTCTCCTTGACAAAGATATTTGTTTTCAGTTCAAACAGGAGTTATCTGATGTAAGTGTGATAGTAAAGCATCAGGTGAGGCTCGTGTGCTGCTAGGGTGTGCACAAAAAGTTCTTCACCAGGGTAAGTGGTGAGGGAATCTGTCTGACTTAAACTTTTCCTTAAATTTTACCTCACTTGAAAGGCACAGTGACAGATTTCACTAAGAAAGGCTGCATTCTCCTTCCGGGGGCTGCATGACTGCTTACTAGGAGGAACTGGCAGCATAACTGGATATAAAAAGGGGAAATGGAATGTTTCTTCTGGGTGGTGATTATCTCACTGGCTAGGATTGTAACCAAGCACTGGGTGTGAGGAGCAGCGAAAGGAGAAACTGCTCTCAACTCATGAGAAGAGATGACTTTGTGTTAACTGACCTACAGGACCAGAGCTGGCTTATCCTGAGCGTACAAGAAATGATTTAATTGTGTTATATTATTTGTCAGTCAACACCTGATGACTGAAATCCTGGCGAGCTTTGTGCAGTACTTTTAATGTGAAAGTAGGCTAACCAGTTCCTTAAAATTCTCAGGAGCAGCCCATCAGCAGGTGCTATATAAGAAGACAGTTTTATTGTGTATCTCTTATTCCTGTATATATAGCTATCTATGTTTGGCTCTTTTACTCAAGTTCACCAAGCTGGCATCAAACGTAGGTTTCCCAGGGTGTGTCTACACACGGTATTGCACCAGTACCATTTTAAATTAATGAATTTGAAACATATTATCATATTATTCAGCCTATCTTATATCACTTGGAAACTAATGCAAGTTAAACTGACTGTGGTGTTCCAAAACTTAAATAAGTGTTCACAAATAGAAAGTTCATTGCAGTTCATCAACATCAATGTAATTAAACCAATGAAAATCAGTATGTCCCAATTTATATCACTAACGCTTATTTACTGAACATATTAAGATATAATGATTATAACAAGAACTTTATTAAATTTAGACAAGTGGGGGTTTTTTGCGTAATAGTTCTAAGGGAAGGTTTATAGGTAAACATCTCTTCACCTTCGCTCCTAGAATAAAAGCTTGAATCTAGCTGAAGAGTTCTGCTAGTGACATGTGGTGATAAATGACTGATTTTGAAATTGTTAGAAATTTCTTTTGTTTGAAATTAATCTACCTCTGATAGCACTCTCCAGAAAAATCACTGATAACAAAGGCAAAACATACATCTTCTAATGAAACTGACAGACAGTGGAACAGTGTAATATTTTTGCAAGCATAGCAAATGACTTATTTTACTCATCTTTATGCTTTTGTTATCCTAGTAGCCATGCAGAATTTTTTGCTTTTATAGTTGATCATGCAAGACTTTTGCAGTGGTTGCTTCTTCACTAGGAACCTTCAAATCCCTACTCCATCCTCATTTTGGTTGTAATGGCAACAAAGGCTTTCCAGCAGATAATGTATTGGTTGAAAACCGGTGGGGATTGCTAAAATATATGGCTAAAATTTACAAAGCTAGTTTCCTAAAACTACACCCAACCTGGAGTAAGTGGCTTGATCTTTGGGCAATTAGGCAGGAACTTGGGTGAGATACTCGCAGGGTGACAGTGGCTGTGCATTCATCAGGGGATGCTTTAGGCTTAGGTGAAGGTATATGGAGCAGGAGAGTTTTGCTCTTATCTCTTCTGTTATGGGCCATTTCTATTTTTGGGAGGTCCACAACTCTTATTATTGAGCAAGCCTTCATAGCCTATTCCTGGGTCAGGCAGTGACCATTCCCCACTATTTTACAAGTGAGGTAACTGCGAGGTTGTGTAAGGTCATGTCAGGCGGGGCTGTGAATAGAAGTCCGGGAGCTTCACGCAGCAGTGCCAAGTCGCAGTCACTTAGCCACATAGCCTTCCAGGATGAATTCGATGAGTCTATGCTTGTCTGTCAGTAACCAGCGCTGGAGCTGCTGGATCTCACCACTCTCCTAGGGCCAAGACTGGACCCCGATACACAGTTTGCCAGTGTTGTCCCGCTGCGAGTTGCAGTGCTTGCACTTGAGTTTGAGCACTTTTCCTGTGTAAGGGCTGATCCACTTACAGGATAACAGCCTACTTATGTTACCAATTTAATTCTTTAATTTAGGAGGAAGAGATCTGAATACACTGCCCACGCATGTAGAAGAAAAAAATAGTACCTGATTGTATAATTAAAGACTGGATCATAACTCAGTTACTCAAGGAAGCAGAGCTGTGATTGGCATTTCCTATATTTTGAGTGCTTGATTTAGCAACCGTAATGTGCTTTCAACACATTTAAATTTTTATGTTCTATTTCTGTCTGTCTTTGCGAAGATCCTAGAGAAACTGTAATTTGCGAGTTTATACTGTGAGTAAATCAGGTGTTGTTTTTAAAGTGTTTACTCATTAACTATTGCCCGTAGCCCACGGTTCAGCTAAATGGAGCAGCCGTATAGGAAGAGACTGGGGTGTGACACTTCATTGTACCAGACATTGTGTCAGTCAGACAGCTAAGTGTGAGGGATTTTGCTCATTTGTCTACGTGAGGGAGGTCTGGGCTATTGGACTCTCCAGAAGGCCAGAAAATTATTAAATGAGTGAAGCTTTCCAGAAAGCACGATTCATTCCCAAATGCACAACATTAGCATATAGCAGGGGACTGAGTGCACGAAGACATCACTGATATGTAGTAAGCCTTTTGTGTGCAGACAATCAGTCTTAATACAGTTCGGCCTTCTAAATCAGATGGCTTGCGTGGATCTCTGTACCACACATTAGAAGCCCATCTCATGTTTGTATTAACAGGTGCTATCAGCAGAGAGACAAGAGCTCACCTGGACAGTGACGGTTGAGCAGCTTAGCTTGGCTGTCCTTACACAAAGCTGCCCGTCATGCCATTTCAGCATGAAGGTGCGTTGGCTGGGCAGCATGCTTAGGGACCTTGTTGTTTTGTTATGTTGTTAGTTTTGCTGTAGAAATGGTCAGAGAGCTGGCTCTGACTTAGAAGGGTACTTTGTCTCAGCCCAGCTGATGGAAAGCAAAAGGAGGAAGTGATTTCCCTGGAGACCCACCCTCAGATTCTCTCTGTTATAATAACAGTTTTCAGCAACAAGCAAAGCGAATGTATGAACCTGATGAAACAAACATGAAAGTCAAACTATTCCATACACATGAACCAAGCCTTTGGTTAAAAACCCATCAACTGTATGTATGTACTTGTAATCAGGGTACAGGTTTTTACCTTTAGTGCACTTTTAAATATAGACCTTCAAAATTAGCTTCGAGATCTATGGGAAATCAGGAAGGGCTACTCATTTAGAAATTGTGCAACAGATGATACTTTAATTTAGGTGACTGTGATGAAGTCCCTGATCTGACTCTTCCACATCACAGGTTAGTGCTGTTGAGTTTGCTGGGGTGGCCAAAACATTCACATGTATGTTTTTCCTCCTTTCTTGTTCTCTTTTGACCAGAATCTTGACTAATTTTCAGGTGTAGCAAGTTGCAGTCTCTGATTTTTTTATATTTTTATTTTTAAACAAAATATGTTTTCAACAACCATCTTGACTTATAAATCCTTTTTCTTTACAAGTGACAGGGAAGGGAGCAGTAAAACAGTGATCACAGGGGTGAGATGTTGTTTGTATCTGGTGAAAAATCAGCCTATTTATTTTCAGGGTTTTGTGGTACAGAAAAGCCACTAACTTCATTATAAAGGGCGTCTTCAGTTATATCAGTGATTCCTTATAACAATATAGGCACTTATTAAATATTGTTAATAAATTGATAAAAGGAGAAAAAGAGATATTTCTGAATTCTATTGTCTACTTAAGGAGATGTAGGATAGAAAAGAACAAATACATACAGATAAGGAGATAGTTATGAGAGTGTTTTGATCTTCAGAACATTTTCTTTGACATTTCAGACACTTTCAATGTTTCTGATTTTCAGAGTCTTAGATTTTTAAGGGTAGAAGCCAATGTGATTTTGTCTGATCTGCATAACACCCAGTATTCAAGCTTGTAAGGACAATAGTGATTCTTTTCGAAAAATAAAAGTTTAATCTTTCCTCGACTTTCTGAAAACATCCTCAAAAAAGTTTTAGGAGGTGAATGACTGCTGTCATTTGCTTTCCCCTTGTGTGAAATCTAAACATGTTTCCTTTTTACCAAGTGATTTTTGTTGTTACTGTTGTGGTTGTTACTTTGACAACAGTGAAATATAGACTGACTTGATGCAGGTCACTATTTCACTGGAAGCTGTGGGGAAAGTTGTTTGTTGTTCTTTTTGTGGAAGACAAGACTGCAGTTAGCTGTGAAGATTTCTGTTAATTTTTGTAAACTAAATACTTCAGCTGAAAATTTCAGAGGCACATAAGAGAATTAGGAACTCAGAAAAATTTCAAACCACTGAAGTCCCCAACTTTTCTCAATGATGTTCTGTACATCAGATGATGATTTAAACAAGTCTTAAACTAGCATAACTAAAAAAAACCCTAGCAGCTGTTCAATAGATGCTAGGGCAGGCCCATTATAAAATGTACTATGGTATGCCATAATGGTTAGGATACCAGTATGTTCTATTTTTAGTACCATTGACTCAGTCACTTGAGTTCAAAAAATAAGCAGGGAACATCTGTTTATTGAAAGGATTTCCTCTATAGTAATTTCTCTCTCTATTTCATCCTTTTTAAGGTATTTTCAAACTCTTGTTTTACTGGTTCTTTTTCTGAAGATAACCCAATATATTTTCTAATATTCTGACACTGCATTAATTTTGTTTTCTTATTACTATCCAATGCATTGAAAAAGTAATTATTGTCTGATGTTTCTTTAAAATTCTTGGGGTTGCTTTTGCTTTGTTCTTCTTAAGTTAAAAATGTTTGAGGTCCCTCCTTAAAGCTACTGTACCAAAGATTGTACTGCTGGAATTGTCAAAACAAATAGCAGCTTAACTGCTGTCCACGACTCTGGTCCAGTATCTCTGTCAGAATATTTAACAGCTATTCAGCCAAATATTTGTAGAGCAGCTGTACCCCTAGGCGGACTGAGTCCTATTCCACCCTTCCTTTTAGCCTTGCCATATGATTCATCTTTCTTCTTTTAGGATATTAGTCTATTTTTAAATATTGTACAAGAAAGCAACAGCAAATTAAAGGTAAACACTTGCATGTCAGTGTGATACAATTCTATACAATTAAAACAATTTAAGTTATTTTCCAAAATGGACATGTTTGGGACGTGGTGTGAAAAATGAAGTTGCGAGGTGGTGGGGGGGAGCATGTATGACCTTTTGATAATACTAGCAAGACCTCTCCCCATGAAAATATAGAACTTCACTTTGTTTCCTGAGGAAGTTCAAAAGCTTTTGCTTTCTCCCTCTGTACCACTTTTTATTTTCTTCTTCTCTGGGCATCCCTTCCTAGAGGTGCCTAGCTCTACCTATGTTAGTTAAAGTAAGGCTCTGACCATATGTTAGCCAGTATGTTTATTCTTCATAGGATAAGGTGACTTATTTTACTTTTCCCCCACAACCTTCTTTGCTGTAGGGCCACTGAGGGCAGGATAAATAGATAACAAATATTTGACAAATAATTTAAATCCTAGCCTGTACTCTTTAAGAATAATCAGAACCCTGCTTTGATACATGGTCCTCTTAATCTTGTTGGGATTTTGTTGTAGTGTACAAGTCTGCCAGCACAGAGCAGGTTGCATGATCTGACCTATGTTAGCAATTTTCTCCTATGAGAGCCATCCTTGTTTAATTTTGACACATTACAAATAACTGACTCTGTAAGCTAGCTAATAGTAACCTTCTCTTCACCTCCCGTACCCTGTAGTAAGATGCATAAACAGTCATCACAATCCAATGCAAAACTGATAGTGTGAAAGTCACTGAGAAAGAAATATTGCAGAGGCTAGCTGTGACGCTACCAAGTATGATTCATATTTCTGATCTCAGTCCAACTACTAGTGGGCAGGTGTCCACATCACAACACTGACGTAACTGGCACAGTCTGTCCCACCTTTGCTGGAAGCCTGTACTAAAAATAAAGAAATAAATAAAAACACAGTTTGGCTTGTTGTCATGAGCGAACTAACTCTGGCCCATAACGATTGCTATCTACAGGTTAAAGACATTTCTTTGCAGTACGGAGAAGTTTGTGGTGCCTTCCCCATTCTAATCACATCTGTGTAGGTAACATTCTTCTATTCCAGGGTTACCAGGCTGTTTTGTGTGTTCTTGTGGTGGGAGAAAAGGTTTCTATCATTGTTGGTTTAGCCCTGGTAAGTCATTGTATTGTGATGGGGAAGATATCTTTACCTTCATTCAAGTAATGAACTCTTTGGTAGTGAGGATGCTGTCCTTGGAAGGTTCTTTGCAGTGTAATGGAGAGCTCAGGAAGAAAGATTGTTTGGATTTATTGTTTTTATTAAATTATCACATTCTACCATGCTAACTGGCTTTGTTTTGTTTCTTAATCACTGCAATACAAAATAGGCTTTCTGTCTTTACAGCACCTAAACATTTTCTTATTGCTGGCACACTAGTATTTTCAAGGAGTCTATTAAGGTATCTCAAGTGTAGAAAGAAAAGCAGATGTGGAGGTGTTTGCAGGATCCTGATACTATTGTGAATATATGCAATGTAGAACTACATGAAACAGATCATTTGAAATGCCCGTTTTGGTAGACATTGACTTTTAACATCATGTTTACCTTTTAGATGATGCTTCCTCTGAAAACTTCCCTTTGGCATTTCCAGAACTAGATCAGCAGCTGCAGGTAAACTTTATTTTTTAACTACAGTTCTACTTCACATTCACTATATTTGTTATGATAAAAAAATTCTGATTGTTACACTAAGGTGAAAGTTTTCAGTGGTGCTTCTCTAACATATTAACATTTAATAAGATAGTGTATTTCCACAGAAGAAAACACTTTTTTCAAGATCTGCAGAAAAATTGATTTGACATTTTTAATCCAATTGCAGGGAAATGACTGTTTTAACACCTGCTTTTTAATTTTCTTTACAATCTCTGTGCAAAACACAGCACATCCTGCTGCACTGCAATGAAGAGAGTTCTTGTGGTTTTGATGGGAGAAGGAATGAGCCAGGTATTGTTATTCTTATGCCTACAGGCTCTACTAAGACTGATATGATCAGCTGTCTCTGAAGCATTCCAAGAGAATGCAAAGGTATATTTTGTAGTGCCATCTTATCTCTAGTCTTGGGTAACTAAAGGCAGTCATCAGGATTGATGAGAACCTCCTCAAAGTTACTCTAGTTCATGCGCCAGCAACCCTAACAGTTGGCCTAGCAGGTGTCTGCAGACAGCACGGGATAAAAGTGGTGAATCCTTTTGTGACCGGTCCGATTTGTCAGCACAGCACAATGGAGCCCTGATATACTGGGCAATCCGACGGCAGTTGATGGCAACTCCATGGTTAACCAGGCACAGAGCCAATTCTGTATCCAGGGATTATTTCCCTTTCCTCTGTGGCGGTTCTGGAGTGTTTGTTGGCTTTTGTAAACTACTTCAGATCATCTGCTTCCCAGGAGCATTTAGACTTCCTCTGATATTTCAATACGAAGGCAGTTGTTTCCTGAGTGTAAATTGAGAAAGGCATTAGCAGACTGTGTTGTCCAATGATGTCATCCTTCCTGTCCCCATCAACTAGTGAGACAACATTGGAGGGCTGCTGACTTAAAGGACTGACTTTTCTCTCCTGCTGCTCTCATCAAAAGGATGACTGAGGAAGGAATGGAGGATGACGGGGACTCTTCTTGCTCTATCCCTCTAATCCTGAGAATAGGGGCAGGTTCCTTAGGTGCAACTAGGAAAGATTAAAGGAATGAATAGCAACCTAAGACTTGCGCTGAAAGGAACAGGGTAGTATGTTGGCCTCTCTATTCCACTGATCTTCCAGTGCAGTAAAGGCGACTGGTATTTTTTTCCCTCAGAAGAGTTCAATTTGAGAAAAGCAATACTGTTTCGTGGCTGAAGCACTGAATTGAAAGTAAAGAACCTGCATTCTGTTTCCAGCTCTGTGACACATTGTGTGATCCCGGAGGAGTTGCTTCATCCCTCTGCTCATCTCTGAAATGAGGTTAATAATTTTTACCTTTTTTGTTAAAGAGCATTGAGATCAGTGGGTGAAGACTGCTCTAAAAGAGCAAAGTATGATTATCATTACTGCTGTTGGTACATAAAAACAAAATTACTAGTGTTAGATGTAGGTACTTTACAGGCCAAGTGATGATTTTTTTATTAGGACTTTTATGACCCATTTCTGGAAGATACAATGTACTCTAAATGTGTAATTTCATGATAGACTGAAATTGCTCCTCTGGAAGCATTCAAGTCTGCTTGATATAATAGCCCTTCAGTAAAAGTTTTTTAAGTACGCACTAGAGCAATTCCACTAAGTACACCCTCTTGGTCTGTTAAGTACCTGACATTTTTTTCAAGAGAACTTTCCTTTACTCTCATGATCTCAACATGATAACAAATTCAAAGAAACAATCAAAGGCTTTGATTCAGATTATGTTATTTTTATTATCCTTCAGAAACTTTTTTTGTTAATATTGAGGTAGTTGAAAGGATAACTTATGAGGACTATCTGGCTGACTCAACCACTCAAAAGTATAAAGTTAGTGGTAGTGCTTCATCCTGTAGCTTTTCAAGCTTATGTGCATATTTATATTTATATGCCTTTATGTTCAATCAGAGGCAGTTAAATGAACACAAGGTTCTGAGCTGATGCAGAGGTAACTGCATTTAGCTCTAGGAATGAAAACTTGAATTTCCTTGCTTTTGCCTATCTGATCACAGCTTAAAGTTGTAACTATTTAATGTAGTTACATTATGTTTATACTGTGTTAAAATTTCAAACAAGCAATAACTATAACAAAGTTATAATTTACCTAGTTACATTTTCTTCTTAATTACTTTTTTAAATTGCTATAATCCAAACTGCTAAGGGTGCGTCAGCCCTGTATAGCGTGTGGTTGCAATTTATGTTAACGTAACCATACCAGCTTTGAAACAGATAGCTCCTGTATTACTGAAGCAAACTACAACATGGGCTTCACCAGGACCTGCAGAAGGACTGAATAGTGGTGTCCCTTGTCATTCCATCCGTGCTTTTCTGTATCCCAAAGTTAGCTAGTATAAAGCAGCACACATGAAGTGTCATGTAAACGAACCCTTTAATCAACTGTGGCATAGCAGCCTGAAATGCTTGAATTTGTAAGAATGCTGGTACATATTTTTATAATAAAACTATCACATCTAGAGCCACAAGATTTTCATCACCATGCCATAAATACAGTCAAAAGCATTTGTATTTTATTTAAAGAAGCAAACTATAAATGCAGAGTAGGTGGCTATATAATAATAGGCACTTAAAAAAAAAAAAAAGTAACTTTCCAGGTTTCAAACATACAAAGGAAAATTCTGAAACCTGTTTTAAAAACAAAACAAACAAACAGACCAAATTAGCTGATCATCAAGTTGTATTTTGAAAGCAGCTTGAAAGCTATCTAAGTTCACCGAGTGACTTGGAAAATCAGAGCCTTAGAATTTTATGCATGCAGGCAGCAGACCACAGCCGGAGTACCAAGCAATTTGCACCTCTGTTTTAGGCTGCACGCCCTTGTCCTTCTATGTTAGGCCCTGGCAGACAACTTGGCTGTTTGAGCAGAATTACCTAGTGTTCCCACTTTTCCTACCACGATCCTACCATACCTACTTGCTGGGCACCAGTATCCGATGGCAGGGCAAAGTTCAGTGCAGCCTCCCCCGACAGGGTAATAAACCCTGCTGTCCAGGCACCGGTGCCAGCTTCAGAGAGGTAGAGGTAGGATTGGCTGGAGAAAAGGCATTTCTAGGAGACTAACTGCAAATAGCTAATTCTATATAAGGACTCTATTACTAGAGGGCAATCCTAGTTGAAAGTTACAGCATCTTTCTGAAGAGCAAAAATGATCAGTCTAGTGTTCTGATCTACTAGCTAGGTTCAGACCAAAAACGTCTTTTCCAATTACCTTTTTGAATGTTAATTTTTCTACTAGTCTGACAGGAAGAAATTCCAAGAAGCAATCTGTAGGAAAATAATATCAATTCTCTAACTCAAAAGTTTTGCTTTTGTCTTGGTTTTTTCTTTTTTTTTTAATTAAAGAAAAATTAATGTATGGTCAACCAGACACAAAAGCCCTCCATATGAGAACAGAGGAGTTTATGCTATATGCAGGAAAAGCCTGGTCTCTTGCAGCTTTTTATTGAAAAAAACTATGAAGAAGTTCCTGATGTGCTACCATTGAAACAAAGCTGACATTAATAAACTTCTTGATTTCAATTCCTTTTGTTTGCAGTATTGGAAATTGTTGTCTTCCCACTGACGAGCAACACTCTGAATGAGGATAAAGCACTTGCTTATTTGGGCTTCAGTGTCATTTCTCCCCTGCCCTTGTGTGAGCGATGTGGTGGGTACTGCAGCAAGGGCAGGCTTGCTACATTTGTCAGTTTGTTATTGGGAAACGTTAACCTTTGCGTCGTGTGAAAGTCGGACTGGGCCTCGGAAGGTGCTTCCTTGATTAGCTGCATAGTGGGTGGTGGCCCCTCTGACAGATACTCTACTACAGGTTATCTGCTATTTTTAGACACCTACATCAGCATCTAAGGCCTTGTTGTTTAGGTCACTGGATACAGAGGAAGGTATCTAGTGTTAAGTACCCGCGTTACTATACCCTGTGTGCTGTCTGTCCTCTTCCAGCATTTCCTGTGACTTGCTCAGTTCATCTCCCTCTTCTCCATCAAAGTCCTTATTCCAGGTGGGAGTTTGAGCCTGAAGAGGGAAGAACACAAGTCACATATAGATGCACAGGGTGTTCTGTAATTCTTTATCATCTCTTCTCATGAAATCATGAGCTTGAGAGGTATTTATGTCATATTTTGTCTTACGAATCTGTTGAGATCAATGGAGTTAGATGACTAAAATTGTTGCAATAGAGGAAAGGCTCCAACGATTTACAATATCGGTTTGTTAAGCCAAGGGGTAGTTTTTTATGCTTTGGTGGGAAATGTCTATACAAAAGGCACAATGAAAATATTATGAAAAGGACAGTTTGTTGTGTGTGATACAAGCATTTAGCAGAAACCTTGTTTACTCTGAAACTTTAATAATGAAACTATTGGTTCTACTGACTGCCAAGACTCTTGTTAGACACATACAAATTATTTTAGAAAGCTTAAAAGTATACTGTGTTTTTAAAGGGTATGCTGTATTTTTTTAATATGTATTAAATTCCAAGATAATTCCTAGAGTACTGTGGTACTCTATAATTAGATTTGGTTGCCTATGAACTTGCTAAGTCTCCTGTAATGCTGTTGTGATTACTATGATCTTATATTAGATTACGTAAGACATGGATGTTTACAAAGTCAGAGCATCACACTAAGGTTACAAAAGAATGGAAAACCTCTCAGGAAAGGAGAGCAAAATTGTCAGTTGCTCTCATCCAGTTGACTTGAATTGTTTGAAGGAAAGAGAACTGTTTACTTTCATAGTAAAACTAGACTTGACTAGATACATCCTAGACTAGATACCTGAAACTGGTTGAAGAGTTCCAGTTGCATAACAAAAAAGTAGCTGCAACATGCAGCTATCACTTTTGCTTTGAATAATGTGGTTTCCTCCATCATGGAAGAGTACACAAGGACATACAATGAACATGGGTCACATGCAAAATATTGGCACTGAACTTCCTGGTTTTCCAGAATATTTTAACTGAAAATTACCGAATTTATGAAAAGTGAGACACCACTCTTTAATTAGACCAGTGCTAATGACTGCCTTCTAGACAAGTCCACATGCTCAGCTGGCAAGATTGCATGATAGAATTTTTTCTTTAAACATCAACCTTTTCAGGAGCAAGTTTTGATTTTTTTTTTTTTTCACAGTAGAACCAAAAAGTAAATGCAAACAAACAAAGGTGAATTAAAAATGAAATTGTTTTAAAGTTTTTAAACACTTGGGTGACACTAACAACTATACAACTTTTTTCGATATGGAATGCTGATATATGGCGAGACAAAACACATTTTGTCATGTGAGTGAAGCAAAAAAATTACTGAAAACTGTCCTTTTGTGTTCCCCAGCAAATATTTTAATTAGGACAGCTCCTTCAACCTGTCTTAAAAAACAGGCAGAAATGCTCAGGCTCTTTCTATTTCTTCATGAAATGCCTTTGCATATCATCTTCCAACATCTTTCATATCTGGATTCCAAACAAAAATCTAAATAAACAGTGCATATGTCTTGTAAAGATGTACCTACCCATGTGTACTTACAGAATAGCCTATAGCAGGGTCTCTTAGTGTCTACTTGCTGGATTCTGTAGAAAGTTTGTCAATGTCGTAGTGAGTTATTCAACAAAATAGAAGGAAAAATCAGACCCTGTTGAAGATCAGGCATAGTAGGATAAACCACTAGTATGACTGAAAGCTGTAGCTTTTGTACTAGCTTTGGGAACAAAATCAGAGATACTGTGAGCATGTATTTTGCCAGCACAGGAAAATGAGGGTGGATGACACTGAAGCCTGAAATAAGCAGGATTAAAAGTAGCAACTGTTGCCATTAAATAGAACTTTCTTTGGCAGGGGTGTTTTTTGCTTATGTAGCAGGTATGCTTTTATATATATTAATTTATGGATGGGCAAGATACTTAATGAAGTAACAAGCTCAGGCAGTTCTAAGGAGAAATTAAAGTACGGCTGTTTGCTTCTGAGTGAAAAAAATATATACTGCAAGTTGAACTTTATTAAGGTCCTCTGTAATTAGTCACCTGGGTAGGCTAGCAAACTCTTACAAAAAAAAGACTTCATGGATGAAAAGTGCCTTCTACTAGGAACTCCAGGTCTTTTTCTCTGCCATGGGAATGCACAAGGGTAGCATCTGCAACACTTCCCATGGCCTGGCCACAGACATTCAACAAAGTCATTCCTGGTGGAATGGAGAGAAGAGAAAGACCACTTGGATAAACTAGGGAAAAGGGCAATTTCATCTAAGATAGCTTAGAGGAATGCAGCTTTACCAAGACAGAAGTCTTGGAAAGTATGTGAGAGCCCTCTGTAAGTACACCTCAGGGGTAAAACAGGTAAGACAAAGAACCACCATTTGAATGAAAGATAGCACTGGCACAACAAAAGACTATACAAACCTGTCTTCAACAAAACCAAACTGGAAATTAAAAAAATGCTTCTAATCCTTGGTGGGCCAGTCTTAAAACCGAAGCAGGGGACTTCAGTTTTTCTAAGACAGAAGTGGGCAAGCCTGTGAATTGCAGGACTTGCTTCTGATAACAGGGGACTGGACTCATTGATTTTGCAGGTTCCTCCCATTCTTATTCAGATGAGTATGGGCTAGTCCAGTAACTGTTACTGGAGTTACAACAGTTACAACTGTTATTGTTTTATTTTCTGTGGAAATATGTTAATACTGTAAATGTCTGCTGGCTAGTTGAAGTTACCACTTTTGAACAAGCAAGTTTTACCTCTGTTTCTGCATTTGTTTTTCAGGAGTTTGCCCTGCCATCTTCTGAAAACGCTTCTCTTGGTGGCAACAAATGTATCATTAATTCTTTGCATTCTTGTTTATGTCAAAAAAGTAGGCTGTTAGACATGGTTAACATAATTTCTCTGTGCTTTTCTGTTGGCTTGCATTTTCTGGTGGGCAGCAAATAACTGACCAGACTTGTATCTCTCAATTTTTTCTTGTGATTGCAGTAAAGGTCTTTGTTAAATAATGAATGCATAAGCCTGTTTCATGTCCTACTGTCCAGAAATTACTCATGGACACTGTAGGTACTACCTCCAAAACCTTTCTTAGAAATTTCAAAATTACAAAAGAGCAAACCAAATTGTCCAGTCACCTAGTTATATAAAAATATAATCAAATTTACATTTTAAAGTAAAAATACACTCAAAATTTAAAAAATTCTTGATATAGTGCTTAGTAGCATCAGACAAGATTGAAAATAATTGTGTAAACAGAATATTCATAAATTGATTGTATCTTTTGTTGTCAGTTTATTTTGAGTGATAAAATATCAATGTAAGAAAAAATGACACTGAAGAGGAAACAATGATAGGAAGGGGTTTGAAAGTCAGCAACTGGTTCTAAGTGGGAATTAGATACTAAGTCTCAGTATGACTAGATAATTTTTAGCTGTCTATATATATCTTTTGAGTGGGAAGCTGGAATATAGTAACTGAATGCTGCTTTAATTTTTAAACTGGTTTAAACCAGCTAGATCTGCAGAAACTAAGTTGGAAGCAAAAGCACGGTTTTTTTTCTTTTGAAGTATCATTGTTTGGGGACTTTCCCCCGGGTACTGTTCAAAGTTGTTTTATTGTGACACATTTGTTGTTTGCTGAGCGCTGGTAGATACCAGAGATGCTACTTTGGCTCACCCTTGCATTCTTGGATTAGAGCACTGAGACTTCTATATTCTGTCTTGTTAAATTTATGCTCATTATTTGGGTGGCTATATGAATGGTGCTATTGCTCATCCACACTGAAATGCAATTAAAAGCCCTTTCCTAGGGACCAGATGCATCAAGTAAAAGACTGCCCTTTCCCTGGGTTCCCAAATTCTCCAAGCTCAGAGAGAATGAAACAATGCACTGTGAAACAATACTGCCACAGCATTTTCACATTTAGAACATGGAAAATGAGTGTCTGTGTTAAAATTTCAGTGAGGAACCACATACCATCTACAAGTACCTGCAAGGTCCAGACATTACTTACATCTATGCATTGGGGTACATCTGAAGCCAACTTACCCTGCCTCCTGGATAAAGATATTTTTAATCTTTGTCTCTGAATATGTTTAGTAAAATTTAAATTTCCAGTTTAGCTAAAATGAAGGTTTGCAAGATCCTAAATAGAAAAAGTCTGAAGATTTGTGCTTTTCTTTTCCTAACAATGTCATTGAAGGAATATTATACTACAGAGAAGAGTCAAAGTAGGACAAGAAGAAATAAAAAATAATCTACTTATACTGAGAATGGCAATTGGATGTTCTTTAACTGGACAGTAAAGGAACTATTTTAAGTGCTTCCTTTTGCTTCAAACAGGTGGCTCAGGCATGCTATTTGGAGTTCATTTACAGTCAATTGATTCATGGCTAATAACTTAAAAATACTACACTTCCTGAAAGTGTTAGAGCCAAAATGTGACAGTCAAGCCTGAAGCCTGAGTTAAGTTGCATTCTTTTTAAGGAACAAAAAGTATTGACATTTAACCAAATTGTATTTTCAGGATCTTAGTTGAAATTCATATGAGGAGTCCCAGGACAGAGTGGTTTTATTTGCCATATTTATTACCTCCAATGTGCATCGAAAAAAAATTTAAAATCTTACTGCAATAATTTCAGTATTTAGGTTAGGAGGTACAGTACCTTTGCCTTCACTGTGTCTTTTTTATTTGATTTTTTTCTTTAATTGCTGTCATCCTTCCACTCTCAATCTCATCTGCACTTCTCACAGAAATTTAAAACACTTTACAAATATAGCTGATTTAACTCTCATAACATTTCTGCTAACTAAGTATATCCTCTTCTACAGGAAATAAGGATGCAGAGAAACTGGGTATGAACTTGAGCAAACTACTTACAGCTTGAGGCACTGCTGGGATAGAACTCATCGTTAAATCTTGGCTGCACTGGAATCAGCAGTATAACTCCTGTTGAGTCCAGCAGAATCAGCCCCAGTGTCCCAGTTCAGAGTCCTGTCCCATTTAGTAATAAACTGGAATAAGCATTGCATCTATGAAAAAAAAGAGTGTTTAGTCAATAGCCTTCCATGTCTTTTCTTCTCATCTTGCAGACTTAAAGAATAAGAAATTGTTTGCACTAAAATTACCCTTCTGCTCAGTGCTGCAGTTTCTGCAGTGAAAACATGCTTATGAATTTCATGGGTCTGACCAATTTTAGCATTCTTATTTCACTGTAGCTGAAAAAGAGGGAGGTAAGGGAGAAATCTTTCTTTGAACAATCTTTAGGGATACTTTGCAAAGTTGACAAGGAAAGTTCTGAAAATCCTTACCAGGTTTATGAAGGTTTATGAAGGTTTATGCATATTCTTATGCATTGAAGTGTTTTTTTTCCTTCCATGAAAGGCCATCACTAGGAATATTTGGCCATATCATGCAGTTAGGGGGAAAAAAAGTTCTTTAAGTATTCTCACGGGAACTAAGATAAATATTGTATCTTTCAAAATATGTGTTTTTTCCCAATATTTCATTCAAAAGCAGTATATATTTTTTTTCTTCTTTTCTTAAAGCCGCTGCCTCCTTGTCATGACTCTAAGGAATCTATGCAGGTGTACAAACAGCACTGCAAAATAGCAGAAGAGTACCATGAGGTCAAGAAAGAAATTGCTTTGCTGGAAGAAAGAAAGTGAGTAACTTTCCCAAAGTATTTACTGTTTTATATTCTCTTTGTAAAATCCTGTTTTAAACATGAGGGTTTCACATGACATTTTCTGACCTTATACCTCTGCCTGACGGTCACAGTACAGCACAACAGTTAGGCCACTGGTCCATAGGATCAACTGAGGCCATGAAGGACACAGAGTTGTCATAGTTCTGGGCCCTTACTTGTAACGATGTCCCTTAAAGCCTTCATTGACAGCCTCCAGGTCACATAACAATCTAGTTCAGCTGGTGCGAGTCCCCCGTTTTAGTTTTAGGGAAATTTTTTTCAATTTAACTTTACATGTTTAATGAAGAACATAATGGATCCTCAGTTAGGTTTAGAGTAGTTGAAAATATTAGTAAACATTTTTCTGTGAGGTGCGTTGTCTCTATGTACATTGACATTTTAGGTTTTCAGATCCAAAGTGCATAAGCTGGAGTCTTTTTTTCTTGTTTATGGCCTATACTCATACCCCTGTCATCTCTGCATGATTATTAAATGGCAAAGTGCACTCTGTGACTCTCAGTCCCTTGCCACAAGAAACCTGAAAAAGAAATTCAGAGAGGAAAGAGGGTGAGTAGTGAAAGTTTTTAACAGACAACCAACCCCAAGGAATAACAGTTACTGCTAAGTAAACTTTCTCTTTCAAATGGTTTTTTATTTTTACATTCACACCGAAGGTGATTTCAAGCAGTGCTGCCTTCCTCAGGGAGAGTTACCTCAGTGCTGATCTCTGAGACTTGTGAAAATGAAGACCACACCATCATTCTTCCAAATGCTGCTTGAACAGAAACACTTGTAGTATAGCAACAGGGCTCAAAAGAGCTCTGTTGCAGAGTGGGCTTTGAGTAGAAGGTGGATCACTCTGTCTGTTTCATAGCAGTCTTTGCACAGCTGATCAAGCAGTTCAGCCAAGTTTGCATCCACGGGAGTCTTCAGCCGCAGAAGCAAGCTGATGGGAGGGAAACTGGTGAAATGCTGTAGTCTTACAAGTAAGACAGCCAAAGATCTCCTTGAATGCAGGGTAAGAAAGTTAGACTTGTCTTTATCAGGGTTGATGGCTACAGGCACAATATAGTTAGTTGGTGCCTAAGGTGTCCAAACTAGTTGAGGTTTCCCACTGCAAATCCCCTTCCACTGTAGGACCTGCATGGCACTGAGTTGCTGACACACTGGCACAAAAGTTAAAAAAGAAGAAAAAATAGCCAAAAGAGATTAACACTACATTATCCCATGTGATTCATCATTAATTAAGCTTGGCTAATCAAAAGTAATTGGTGTTTTTAAAAAGATGTAGAGAAGATAATTAATTCAAATAATTTTGGAATGATTTGTCAAATATAAGATGCTTACATATGTATTTAGCAGCCAAGTGAATTCAGTGGAAACCATGTGTGTTTGTCTTCTTTGAAAATCCAAATGGAATAAAAAATATTAAATGGTTGTTTAAATGCTTAACTTTAGATGTATAAACTCAAAAGGTAGCCTTAGACTGTTTGGATTTTAGAGTCTACAAATATAAATGCATTCTTATTACTGACACATCCCTGAATCAGTTATGCACATTTATGAAGCAAGCTTGGAGCCCTTGAAAACTAGACTCACATATATATTTTTGCATTTACTAGAATGAAGAAAAATGCTGTTTGAATGCATTTTTTTTTTATCTATGGAGTCTGTGATACTAGCTGAATTAGAAATATTTTGCTTCTTGGGAATGGCAGATACCTGCAGAAGATTATTTACCTGAGCTCAGAACTATCCTAATCAACCTCTGAGCCCAGAATTCAGCCTCTCAGCAGTGGTTATCCTGGATGGATTAAGGGGCTTCATGCTGCCATATTCCTTCATTCCACCAGTGGATGTCAACAGTGGAACAATGTGAGGAAGCTTCCACCTCTGCTACCTTTGCTGAACCTGTTCTGTGGATAGAAGATTTCATGCCCCAGTAAACATGTTAAAACAAGAGTGGCTGAATAAGGCAACAAACAGAATTATATTATTGTGGTTCTTTTGTGCCTTCTAATTACATATTTGTGGCCTAAATATTCACATGCGGTGTAGCTGTGAAATGCCTAAACATGACAAATATCAGTGCAGCACCTTTTACTACCTTCCAAATCTCTTAATCTGAAGAAGTGGTCCTACAAGCGCTGGGATTGAAGATGCTTAAATTCCAACAGGTTGGTGCACTGTTCTTATTTGATTTTGAGGTTTAAAAAGCTGCAAGTGCCAACTGAAGGTTTTTTTCCTTCAGATGGGAACTATTTATGACTCCTCCCTCCTGGTAGATTCTCCATTTTGTAGTATTTTGGAGGAGGTCTCATGTGCCTTTCCCCTTTGGGGTGTCTTTCCTTTCTGTAGCAGTCTGTTTCTATAAAACCTTCCAGAAACTGATTGGAACCTCTTCACCAGATGAAGTTTGGTTGAAACTGGAAGGTGGCTTAAAAAGTTGTTAAGACACGTATACCTTTACACACATGTAAGCATACACAACCTGAACACGTGAACCTTGATTTTTCTATAAAACTAGATAGAAAGGGAGTATAAGAAGTGGGGGTGAAGGAGTAAGCAAGAAGTAAAAGAGAGTTTTGGTCTAGTGAACACTGATTTATATCTAAAAACTTTCTCAACAGTTACAGTTTGAAAGTTAAATAAAGTTTATGGGGTAGCATGTGCTGAATGAAGAGGAGAAGAGTGGATTACAATGGCTAGGGTGGCATGCACGTTGAATATGCCATTCTCAAAAGGGAAGGATGCTTTGACTTTTTAGAAAAGTCTGATGAAATGCACAGCTTTTAGCCTCAAGAGCAGTTATAATCAAATCGAAAAGATGGAGTTTGCAGCTTTCTGAAATTTGCCCCTGTTGCAGGTGGCTTTGTCTTGTTCTACATTTGAATTTGAATGGGTGGAAATAGAGATTCACAATTGCCTAATACACCTGCTATCTATTGTCTATTTCTTTTAAATATTATTTTGATAAAATGGACAAAGATAAAGTTTCATCCCTTGTAATGGGAACAAACAATTTGTGCAGTGTTCTTCAGCAGTTCTTCTTCAGTTCTTTTTTACCAAAGGCAACCAGAAGTGCTGTTGGATGGTATCCCTGCCAGTGCTCCGAACTTCCTCTCCACAGATCAACTCACCTGTGGAATTAAAATGTCAAGACCCACCTGGCAGTGTCTGCACCTCTGGTGCCTACTGGTAGTACACTGTGCACACAGAATACTGAAGACAATGATTGGCAGGAAAAGAGCAGAAAATGGATTGAGCAAATGTTTTTGATTTGTTGGCTAGGAGGAAGAAACAATGTTAAGTTAACCTGACATAAACGTCCATGCAGGTATTGGAGCTTTTTAGTAAAACAAAAAATGGAATAGTATTCATTCTACTTTAAACAATTTTTGTTCCAGCCTCCAAAGTTCAGTGTAACCTTTTATACATGAAATAATACATGCAGGTATATTTCTAAAGGAAGCATCTTTAAGAAATAGAAAGTTGAATAACATTGTTTTAAAAGTCAAAAACATTTACTTTTTTGCAACTTTACAAAGTCTTTTAATCCTGCTTAGTTTGACTTGTCTCTCACTGTAGTGTGAGGATCAAGTATGGCCAAAGTATAGAAAGGCAGTGGTGTGAAATGACAGGGGTTGCTTTTCATCAAGGCAAGAACAGAGCTCATGTGCCCCTTTCTCTTGTATGCAATGTAGATGGCAAGAGAATGCAATAGGCTGGGAGTGGGAGAGAAGACAACAACTATTTCAAAGCAAAATGGGAAACATGAGAGAGAAAGGGACGTTGCAGGTTCAAAAAAGGGAAAATCAAAGGACAAAGCAAGCAAGAAGGGGAAGTTACTCAGGAAAAAGACAAACAAAAGGAAGCAAGAAATTGAAAGAATTTAAAAGAACATTGGATAGATATTTTTGCTAATATAAAAAATCATAGCTTTGTTTGCTGTCTTCACTCAAATATTTATGCCAGCAATATGTAGTACAAGGGACAAAATCACTCTTGAACGGGTTACATGTTCGAAAAGAAAGAAAAGGGTGTGGAAGTGAGAACACACCATATTTAGGTCACAGAATGTCATTTAATTTATGTTCCAGAAACACACATGTATTTCCATAACAGATGTTTTTGGGTATCTAAGTTTGGGTGAAAGGGATGGGATGGCTGGTTATTTTGAGCACTTGTTATATTGCTATTACTAGATAATGACCCTGGATTATGTAGTTAAATATTAGAGTTGCCATGGTTGCTAGCTATATCTTATATTCTTAGCACTGGCTGGTTTTCTCTTTTTCCTCCCCCAGACAATTCTAATATAACTCTCCAGAAAATATCATTTGATCACCACCTTGTTTAGGATCACTCCTTTTCTTTGCCATGGATATGATTTCTTTTCCTTCTTTTACACATATTACAGTAGACACGCAGTGGAGATGTCTGCTTAATTTTGTGGGATCCTTCCGTATGCTTTAGCGTGCTTTCATGACCATAGGACTGTTTCTAAGGTCTCAAGTCCAGATGGTTTCCTCAGGTACACTACTTCTGGAGTGTCTTTCCCAACACTGTTGAGACAAGTAGTCTTCAGACTTTCAGATACTGCAGAAAAAGATTGGTGTAACCCATAAAAGCAACCTTTCATCTTAATAATTTTCCCCTTCTAGACCTGATTTTTCATCATCTCACATGTATCCAAAGTGCGTGTTACTTGCCAAATAGTGAAAAAGACAGCTTTTCTAATACAAAGAGAAACCTCAACTTGCCCTATTGCAGGGATGATTACTTATGGACCTTTTATGTGCTGGCATCCAAGACATTTTCATTTACATTAAAACAGGCTGTCTCATTGTTTTAAAAATTAATTAGTAGACTTTGAAAACACAAGGGCAGTCTCCTCAGACAGCAATTACCTTATAGAATCTCGTGATTCCTTCTGACGTGAAAGCCATGTCAACTATGGGAAGCATAAATGACCTTATGGCTACCAAAACACACACAGACACGTTAGCTGGGAAGAAATGTGTAGTACCACAGATGCATGATCCTGAATACATTGTTCACAATGGGAGAAAGACATGTCTGCCTCTTTGCACTATGGAAGCTGTTTTCCTTGAGTCCAGTCCATCTCCAAATATACTGATCTCCGGATAGATTTATCTGCTTTGTCTGTCACTTTTCTTGGTATTTATTCATCGTGAATACTACTGTAAAGGAACTCTGTTCTCTGCATGGTCAGTCATTAAGGCCAGGACAAGAGAAATAATTTCCCTAAGGCCATGCTGGGTTTTTCTACTGCTCTGGTATGGCTTGTAGTTTATTGGTTTATGATGCAAATCATCTTCCCTTCCCACCCAAACCCCTCCCTGAAAAAGAACACTTAAAGTGTACATTACAGATTGACTCAAAGCTTCAAGTACCTCAGCACCATTTTAGAAGATACCTTATCAATGCTGTTAATATTTAAACTCAGGGTAACCATTAACAGAAAACACAGATTACACAGTGCTGGATCTATTTATTAAGCATCCATAACAAAGGCTAGATGGTGCAAGAGCTTAGTACAGTGTTCTTTAACCTCTGGAAGGTAAGTTCAAATCCTGGATTAGATCAGAAGCAAATGTTAGTTACTGTCCTCATCCTTTTGTGAGCTTTGTAAACCACACCATTCATAACATTTAGCAATTCCCTGGTACTCTAATTTTAGATCTCTGTGGCAGGCTGGTAGTATTTGCCTGAAACATCACCCTACCCTGTAAACAGGTGTCGTTCCTGATGGGAAGGGAATAAGTAGGTTCTGCTGACTCAGAAGTGGGCAATTTTACTACCTCAGTGCGAGAAAACTGCTTTCTGTGAGGGAGGTCCTAGAGTGTGGATTACGGCAATGAGTATATTTTGATTTTAATGCATTTATATTTTGTTTAATAGCAAAGCTAAATCCTAGGGAAAAAAACAGTTATCAGTGCTGCTTGAGTATTCCTGGAGAGCAGCCCGAAAGCCATGCCTGCACATAGCCTCATCTTATCAAATCAGGACTGACTTTCGTTAATAGAGCTGTCTGAGTTTGCACACTGTCTGTCTGTGCCACTCCTGGCTCAAGTCCAAACAGAGTAGTTAGTACCTTTCATTTACACATACTAAAAGTCCCCGTGGAAAAGGTTTACCTGCTTTTAAAATGCTCATTAGTGCGTTCACTGCATCGCGCCTTAAGAACCTCCTAAGTGTAAGGAAAGTAAGGAAGAATGATTCTGAATTAATTTGCTTGGAACACTTCTAAGTCAACAGTCTGTAATTTGAAAGAGCTTAGTTTAATCCTTTAGTCCAGCATTGCACCGGTAGAGTAATTGCAAAGAAATATTGCTGAAGCTCTCTTTTGGTCCCAAGAGACCAAAGTCTTCTAGAGGAAGCCGTAAGAGACTGAAGTGGTTGAAGCTGCTGGACTTGTAAAATCTCATTGTCCCTAAATGCATTTCTCACTCTCTAAAGCATACATGCAATTACTCCTTTGTGGCCTGTAGTCCCATTTATAGGAGCTGGAATATCAAACTGTCTAGTAAGATCAGTTCATCTTGGCCAATTTGAAAATGTTTGATCTAGCATGGCCCAAGCAAAGAGAAGTCAATCTGTTAATGGCTTGCTGCTATTGAAATTTTTACAACTTTATTGTGCCAAATGTTAATATAATTCTGCTGAACAAAAATACTCTCTTGATATTTTCTCTTGAAGACCTGATTGAATATACCTTTCACCTGGTGAAAGGAAAGAGAAGGGGCTTTGCTGCAGCATAGCTGCTATGCATTACCTCAGCGATATAAAACAAAGCCAATACAGAATCACAGAATATCAGGCTGGAAGGAAGGGACCTCAAGGATCATCTGGTCCCACCTTTCTTGGCAGCGCCTGCCCCCCCATTTAGCTACAGGAGGTTTTCTATATACTGTAACTTTTAGATGATTTAAAATTGCTTTAATGGTTGCTAACTCTTCCCTTCTGTTTTTTGTTTTGGTTTGGTTTTTTGTATGGGAAACCCAGTTGGGAGAAATGAGTGTGCCAGGGCTCTCGTCTAACTTGTGACTCCTTGAACTGCAGTAACTGTGACTGTAAGCAGTCACCGAAACCATGGGCAAAGTGTGCTATCATTAAAAGCTGCAGTAAAGACAGAGGAAGATCAAACCAACCCTAAAAGAAGGCCAGATAGAAGCGTTTTTCAAAACCCAGGTGCTTACAATTCTGCTGCTCTAAGTGGCAGTTTTGCAGCTAAAAGCAATGTAAGTGATCAGCAAATACTGAAATGTTACTGTTTCGTGAATACTCTGACCTGTGGCGATAGAATTTCTGATCTGCAGGAATTTCCTATGTGAAAGCACTGGTCTAGCTTGACAAGAGGGCTCCTTTAAAGACTGCAGCAACAGCTATCCACTTTGAAGGCATTACATCTTCCCACTGATGATCTACAAGCATTGTTTAGACATGCCTGAGAAATACAGTCACAGGGCTGCGAACAGTTAAAGATTAACTAATCTCTGAGATAGAATGATCAAAAGAACCTTTTAGAAGAGAACCTTTTAGAAGAGACTTCCTGTAGCAGGGGTGAATAAATGATTTGACTTAAAGGGGAAAAAAAGCAGAGGCCAGGCCAGCCTGCTGGGTAACTGAGTGGGGAGCGATTAGATACCCTGTGAGTTACTCATGCCTTCAGTGTGTTTTGTTTTAAGACCTCTTTTATCTTAACTTGTGCTGAGGTAATTTCAGTTGATACTATACAGGAGGCTCCAGCTCCTGGCCAGATCTGGGAATCCAGGGCACTGTGTGACTCCATCCAGGAAAAAGCAACAGCTTGAATCCTCCTGTGTCTGCTCTTAAAAAGACCAGGAGGGGTCAGGTTTGCAGCTCTATCACTTTTCCTCAGCAGCAGGGCTAAGGTCTGAGCATAAACACGTTATAAAGACAATATATGTGGTTCAGATTCATGTGCCTAGTATTTACCAGGATCCTTTTTCTTTGTAGCGGAGAAAAGGAAACCAGGCATACTTCACAGAATTTACTGGCAAAGCTAACCAATCGAACAAAAAAAACCTCGCTCTCTTTCAGATGTTTGATATTGAGAGAAAAATAAATTGTTATTCTTCAGGCAAAATATTAGCATGCGGTCCCCAGGAACTTTCTTCTCCCCCGTGAACTGCATGTTCGACTCTTACTGAAATTAGAGATACTTGAAGGTCCTCAGCATTTTGCCGGTTTGGCCGCTGAACAGCGAAACTATCAGAAATTTTGGCAGTTTCATCTTTTAAAGGGAAAAGGAGGACTTTAACAAATCAATTTTCTGGGTCTGTGTTTCACAAGAGCTCAAGTAATACCATGTTAACAACCCATAGTCCAACTTTAACCTAACACACGATGACAAATTTTTGCATACTGCTATTTTTAATCTTTTGTTTTTTTCATAATCATCAGAAAGGAGCTGATTGCCAGGCTGGAACAAGTGGAAAAAGAAAGCATGGATGCTGCTCAGCTGGCTAAGGAATACGCAGAACTGACAGAGGAGAACCGAACCCTGAAGCTGGCCCAGACACAGTGTGTAGAGCAACTGGAAAAGCTCAGAATACAGTACCAAAAAAGACAGGGGTCCTCATAACTCTCAACTAGCTTACGTGAGGCAGTTAATACAGAATTGGTCCTATGCTGGAAAGAGATTTTAAAATAAAGGTCTGTTTAATATGTTATAATACTTTACTACAGATACAGAGTATGTAGAAGTCTATATTTGATTTAATGCTTGCCAGCCAGTAGCTTAATATAATGGATATTTCATCCATTATATAATGGATATTTTATTTCAAGTAGCATAATTGAAGTTAATCTATCCCCATTATATGTTCTAGTAGATCAGGTTTCTTTTCTAAACATATTTCTTCCAATTTAAGAAGATATGGACACACTAGAAAATGATATAAATAGTCTCTGTGTTGGGAATTTGGACCATACTAAGGCATACAGCAGGGACAATGTTAATATATGGAATACATGTATGTTAATTTTAGTTTGGTGAAGATTTTTTAAATTATTTTCCTCATGCCTAAAGTGTTTGGAAGTTATCTTAAAACAGATCTCCTCACTGGTAAAAACTGTACTTTATTATCCCATATTAACTTTACATTGTTGTATAAAATCTGAGAAATCGCACATTAAAAATTGAAGTAACATAATTATTTTTTATCAAATGAATGTACTGCCACTAATAGTTTGCAAGTTATGAAATTAAAAGGAAACAGATGAGATCAAACTTTCCTTCCTCAAGCATAAAGATAGCTTGAGAGTCTTTTAATTGTACTTTTTGGCATGCAAGAAATGAAAAATTAATATATGAATACTACCATCATAGTTTCAACTGAGAATATGTCAGTAGAAGCACTGTGAGGATATTTTGTTCTTATTTTCTGGTCTGTTTTGAAACATAAGTGGCTGTAAGTAGGGACAGGAGTTCCGTGATATACAAATAACCTGGAGGTAAAATGTTAGTTTTACTTGCTCTATTTATCCCTGTATTTTCCTAGAACAACTGAAAATTCTTTGTTATACTTCCATTTCTATTCATACAGTATTTTTTTCATTAAAAGCAGATATAGAAAAGCTGGTTTATGTTCTGAATGTTCTTAAATAACCCTGTATTTTTAACTCTGCTTGACAGATGCAGCTTGTTACATCTTCATGAGGTTGGAATTCAACTTGATGTGTCATTAGTACTGAAATGTGTCTTAGTCATTGAAAACTATGAAATTAAGATTTCTGCCAGAACTTTAGCTTTGATTATTATCACTAATCTATTGTAAGAATGGGATTTTATGTTAATCAGAACAATTCCTGGGGAAGTCTTTTGGCACCTAAATGTTCCCCACTAATTCCAGCAGCAAAGGCGACAAAAAAATACAAGCTGCCCTTTCTTTCTCTGTGCTACCTACCTACAGTATTCCCGGCAGCACAGGAGTGAAAATGGGCTCCACGTTACTACAAGCACCTGACATTGCAGTAGGAGAGGATGAGGAGGCAGTGGGAGAGGACAGCCTTGTCTCCACTTCTCCTCCTGAGCCGCTGGGGCAGGGTCAGCGTACGTGCCCTGCACTGCTTAATACCTTACCCTGGCCAGTACGGAGGCACGAAGGGAATTCCCCACTCGGAGGCATGTGCTTTCTGCAGGGGTGCTCCGCGGGTAGTGTAACTCTGTATTTATTCCTCTTTCATTGCTATCTGAGGGTCCAGTTTTCACTGTATCTTGCGAAAGTTGAAGAGAAAAAAACCGTAATGAATAAATAACACCTGGGATGTCAAGCCTGGGAACGCTGGAAAAGCCTTGTCTGAATTTTGCAGTGATAGGGAACATACCCTGTACAGACTTCAGGGTTTCACTTTGAGCACAGGACACTGCAGAATCTAGGATGTATTATTTTTGTCTGTATTTATGTGTTTTGAACAAGAGGATTCTCGTTTTCAAAATCAATTTGTCATTCTAGTCAGAGATTTTTTCCATCTAGCTTTGAAAACGTCAGCCAGTCTGGGTGATTTCAGTGAATTCGCTGAAAACTGTACAAAGAACATAAAATTACTTCATTAACAGACTGGCTTTGGATGCAGATGGATCAGAGAGCAGAAATTTACTTACAAATAATTGTGCACCTTGAAATTTTCTATTTAAGCACAGCCATTATGCTTTAGGTGTCAGAATAATAACAGATCATACTCTCAGAGAAAAACATGAGGGAGAGCCACAGTCATGTGGAGAAGGAAAGCTGGACCTCATTTGTGACACACAGCAATTTAAGAGTAGCCAGAGAATACGGTTTTTCTAACCTGAAGGTACTGACCAGTATGGAAGTCTTCAGGAAGCATTTTTACAGGTGTACAGACACCAAATTTGCGGTGTGGTCCAGCTACCAGCCTGGATAAATATGGAACTCCTAAAACATCCCAAACTAATTGAAGTCAGAGATTTGTATTTAATCTGAGCTGTGGCTATTTGCAATCATTTCCTCCTACTTTTACTTACGGTGAAAGTAAAAAATAACCGCTTTGTATCAATATATTTGCCTGCCAGCATGGATGCTCATATGCCTGAGAACAGTGACTCAGAGAAACTGCATCACAATCCAAAGGAGTAAAACTGATATAGAAGTACCAAGAAAAAAAAAAATTAAAGTATCTCATGAAAATACATTTTAAAAAAAAGAAAAAAAACAACAGGTGAAATGAGATTCAAAGACAGGAGGGTAGACAAATGGAATTTTCTAAAAATATTCATAGGCAAGTGAAATTGAAATGCAGAAAAGTCAACATAACCCTGTTCACTAGAACAGGTTGCCCAGAGAAGCTGTGGATGCCCCATCCCTGGAAGTGTTCAAGGCCAGGCTGGATGGGGCTTTGAGCAACCTGGTCTAGTGGAAGGTGTCCCTGCCCATGGCAGGGGGGTTGGAACTAGATGATCTTTAAGGTCCCTTCCAACTCTAACCATTCTGTGTTTCTATGAACCCAGAAAATCAGTCAAGTGTTGCTAAGAGTAAAAATGGCTAGAACAGCCTTCTGAGAGGTAACTGCTGTATCTATCATTTTTTTATCATAAGCATAATAATGATAAACATTTTCATATTCAATAAATCTCCAATTTTGACATGCTGAATTTTTCTCTAAATGTTACTTCAAACTGCATAGCTCTGCTAACTCAATAGCTGAAATTAAGTTTTTTAAGAAAGCATTTGTTTGTCATATTTATGCTGTATTTTCCAAATAGACAATATGATTTGTGTCCTGGTATTTAAGGAGAGCCCTTAATTCATCTGCTAGCTAGGTCCATTGTAAGTATAGCACTGTAAAAAAGAGGTTTATATAATTATTTCAAAGATTTTTTTACATTGTATGTCACCCAAGAACTTAGAAGCCAATTTCAGCTTTTGAGTTCAGCTGCCAATGAAACATTCAGTCTTATAACTTTTGACTACAGCCTGTGACAACTGCAGTTGTATTCAGCAAAACAACAGTGCAGTCTGAGGCTCTTGCTGGCAATTCAGCAGTGGTCAGTAGACAAGGAAAGACATGTGAAAGGCTCAGATGACAAAAGAAGTTGCTAAATGCATACAGCTACATAGATACAGTCTGTTCCACAGATAAAGTGTATTTCTTGCTATTATCCAGGTTATTCAGGTTAGCAAAAGTGAGCACGCCACTACTACATTTGCTTCAGACCACTTAAGAAAACAGTAAGGTACATGGGTTTAAAAAAACAAGACCTGTGCTTTCCATTTCCTATTATAACTAACTAACTTCCTTCCATCGTAACAAATGCTGAACAAGCTCAATTTAAGTATTCCAGTTAGCAAGGATATGACTCATACAGTCTTGAAACAGCCAGAGGCTAGGGCGATTTTACACTGGAAAAGTCTGGAAGATAAGGACCTGCAGGTTTGGGTTTGACGGCTTTTTCTTAACGTTTCCCTTTCCAGGATTATCTTTGTTCCGGCTGGTTTTGTGCATTAATGATCTTTGGAAATGTGTCACCTCCCCCCAGAGGCTTTATTGCCATCTAGGCCTTTGTGAGCCTTACATGTTGTTCCTAGCAGGTACAAAAACGCAAGGGTAGGACACAGAGGTGTTCTCAGCCTTCCTTTGGGCTATGTGGTTGGGGAGCTCTGGCACGTGCCCATTTGCCGCTTGAACTCCAGTCACAGACCACCTTGCAGAAACAAGCTAGTCGCAGTCTTAGTCATGGAGTCACTTGGTGTCTTTTCCTACATAAAAGTCTTTGCTTGTTCAACGCACAAGACGGAAGTGTCTAGAGGAGCAGGGGAGACTGTTGTCTGGAGGAGCCTTGCCTCTCTTCTCATGGAGGGTGCAAGATGTGCAATGATCAAAGTAGAAGGTTGCAGGGAAAGGAAGTGTGGTCCACCCAGGCAGTGACGTCGCAGGAGGAGCGCTGGCCCTGGCCAGCAGCATTGTGAGGAGAGTTGACAAAACCTTGTGCTGGCATGAGTTTTCTCTCCCATGCACATACTTCCACAGACAGACATGCGCACCCACAGCCCTGAGGGTCTTCTCCCTCCTGCTTAGAGTGTCCTGGCATGTATATGCATGGATAATATGTTGATGAACATCCTTGGAAAATCCATGAGGAAACTAGTAACTGTCTGCGTGACAGGCCTGAAAGGTGTGCAGCAATGAAGGCCCAGGGCTATTACTGAACAAGTGCCAAGGAGCAGGACCCCGTTGTCCATCCTGCTGGGCTTCTCTGGGACAAGACCAGATGTTGTGACTGCACAACTGTACCACAGTGCACGTTAAGCAGGGAGGGAGGGATAGCAAGGTGGAGTTGGATGGACAGCCTCGGCCTTACCCTTTCCTCCACTGAGTCCCTTGGTTTTGCGATGTTAAACTGGGAATTATTGAGATGGTCCTACAGATGCACACCAAAACTGCGTAGCTGACATTTTAAACTCAGAGAAGTCAATTATTTTATAAGAATGAAAAAAATCTACCTTGCTTGGGAGAGTGACAGTCACCTCTAGGTTCTTCAGTGCTCCTTACAAGGAATGTCATGCGTTACTCATACCCGTATGAATGAAAGATGACAGTCGTTCACCAATTACTGTTAACATCGACGCAGGCTTTCTAGACTGCACAGTCTGGTGGTTTACACTGCAGAAAGCACAAGGTTTAGCGTATAGGTCACTCAGCTTTTCTACATACCAATCATCAGTTCCCCCTTCTAAACCTCAGTTCCTTTAATCCCTCCCTCCGCCCCCCGACCACAACCCATGCATCTGTACCCCCTACTGAGTAAGCAACGTCAGCCTAGAGCTCAGATCCAGTTGACTGGTGATCTCATGACATGGTCTGATGATCGCCATGTGCTTGAGATGGTTTCCAAACGTTACGGTCGTACGATGTTTTGTGATTCAGCGCTGGTTTATGGCAGCAAGACACTCTGCCAACCTGCAGGTGCTGGCTGTGAGATGGGCTTGCTTTCTTTGAACTGGTTAGGAAAATGTGAGAGCAGGTGGTCTGTGGATTTAGTTATTTGTCGGAATTTTGTATTAAATTTTAATGCAGAAATTAGGGAAACGAAATGAGGATGTGTGTGCTGATGTAACAAATGTGCAGCCAGATGCCAGACTGTACCTTGGGTGCTCAGAATGAGTAAAGTGATATGAGAACTGTAAGTGATGAAAGGAAGTAGTTACAGCTAGGAAGAGGAACTGGTGAGTGAGCTGTGGGCCTTAACTGCTTGCTTTCTTGCTTTTTATGGCTTGCACCAGTGGGATGTATAGGCTGTTGTCCTTAGCTCAACGTTAAGAAGCTTTTGTTTGGATGTTTCCCAAGGCTTTTCCAAGCCTAGTCTACCCAAATATTTTATACTGGACTATTTACTTCATTAAGGTTATGTTTTTGTGTAATACGTCTAGTATCAACACAGCTATACTGTGATAAAGATGCCCACAGCATTGCAGATGGTTCTTCTATAGAAAGAGGAATAACCAGTATCAGTATATGACTCTATTCTGCTAATCATAGCATCATAGACTATCTCAAGTTGGAAGGGGCCCATAAAGATCATTGAGCCCAATACCATGCCAACTGCTGTATTTGCATTAAAGATAAATAAATTACAGCCTTGATAAATAGCTTATGTATAGTAAACACTACACTGAAGCTAGAGCACTTTAGTGCTGAAATAAACGCATCCCCACTAATGGGCTTTTGCTTCTTTCATTGCACAAGTAGAGTTCGGTGCTTTTATTCACTAGATCCCCAGTCACCCACATGAAGGGACAGTGATGTGATGTTCAGCGATCGAAAAACTTCCACTTCTGTCTTGTGACTTTCCTACAAGCGTATGACACATCTCAGTGCACAACCCAGATTGCCCTGTGCCTACAGACTTTCTTCGCAGCCATTTCGTCGCAGTGCTCTCCCCAGCTTGTTCCTTTGACTCCTGCCTGTCACATTCTTTTGCTGTGTTTGGATAGCTGAAATAAGTCAACCACTCCGAATTTTTAAGAGTAGTCAGAAGCAAATGCATAATTTAAAAACATTATCTGCTAAAAACCTTGACTGTCTTGTGGTCAGACCCTTTTGTATTCATGTTCTGCAAGTACGTCAGTATATAGGTTTTCTGACTATATACTACATAGGTTTTACATAGATGTCCGTACAAAAAAAAATACAAGGCAAGTGCTGATATTCATGCAAGACAGAGGCACATTCAAACATACTCCTATAAATACTGTTCTAAATGTTAGGCTTATTCAGGGAGCTCACTCCCTGCTTGTGTATCTAATCAGGAAAAAAGCCCACTACTCACATATGAAATAGTACCTCCTCATGAAGTTATCTGCACCAAGAAGAGTATGAACAGTTATTTTCGAAATAATTTCAAAAAGGAGTATTCTTTCAAGGACAAAACCCCCACATTACACTTCCCAGATAATATAAATTACATCCAGCTATGCACTAACGGCTAAAAATGTGCTTATAACCCTTTAAATAGCTCTCATTAGTTTACATCTGTAGGATACCCTTACATTTGACTGTCTGAGCTCCCTCTGGTGGGTAATGTGACATCTACCACTGTCACTGCGAAGCAAATTGAGATACCTCAGTAAAAGTTTTGGGTATACAATTATGTTTGTCCAAGTGGATTTTTATTTATTTAAGTGTTTATAGCTACTAAATCTTGATACATCTAGGTATAGGACAGCATACTAATTTCTCACCATCTGATCACATCTGCACTACGAAAAGAGTGATATCCAATATTTTTAAGATACTAGAGATACTTGCACAAAGATGTGGTTTTCAACGACACATTGGACAACAGCTAACATGAGCACTCAAGTTAAATGAGTTCTGGCATCCTAGAGAAGCTGAAAGAGTTGATAATATTTACAAATTATATCGTAATACCTTTATTTGTCCAAAGTACTCTGTTAAGTTCAGTTGGATTTATGTGCCTGGAAATCTGGCCCATAGGACTTTACTTTTTCAAAGTACTCAACAGTACTAGCGAATTGCAGACACTTTATGTAAAAATTATTTATTTAATGGTATAAAACCTAAGAATAAAATATGCTTTAAATAACAAAGTACAGAACAGCTGACTAATGTACCTCATTTTGCTGGCAAATTTTAATAGGCCTTCAATCTCATACAACCTGGTGTTCATGAGTTACACTTTTCTAAAAGAAAACACAAGTGTTATCTTCCTATTTTTCTCTTTGTATTTAGCTTAAGTAATCTGAACACAGGAAGTGTTAGACTTCGGAAGAGTGCCCTAATGCATGGGCAATGTTCCAGCCACGGTTCGAGTTTCAAGGACCCAAAGTGGTTGTGCTGGAATATTAGGATTGTTTTAGCAGCAATGAATCTGGTGGCTCTTGCGCACCCCACAGTTTGTTTGAACAACCACGTTTTTGGAACATTTTGGAAGGAAAAAGAACAGAAAAGCATGCTAATAAGTTTGCTTTTCTACTTTGGCTGTTTCAGAATTCCTCTTTAATTAGGAGCTGAAAATGGACAAGAGACAAAATTCTAACTACACTATATTTAAAGGTGAGGCATGAAAACAAAAGAAAACATAAGCAGGATTTTACCAAAGGCAGTGGACAATATTTTTACTAGCAGTTTTTGATAGCTATCTCCTGAGTATGACTGTACGTGCAGTGTTTTCAGATATTTATGATCTTCTCCTAATCCTGTAATTTCTATTCAAGAGACTTCTAATTGACAGTTTGACTGCCAGAGTGCTCTGATGTAAATCTGCCACCAAAAGGGAATTGTCACTGAGTTTTTATCATGCAGAAGTGTCATTTAAAAGTGCTTAACATTGCTTCTGAAATGAAGGTGTCCACATCTAAGTAAGCAAGACTGCCTGGTAGGTAACCAGCAACGCCAAGAAGGCACCACATGGTAAACTGGATTTAGGCCCTGGTTCAACACAGCACTTACTGTGGGGCACTGTGGCCACATCAAACAAATCTCTTGAACACATACCTAACTTGAAGTGATAAGTAGTTCCCACTGATTTGCCAATAGGACTATTCACAGTGGTAAAGTTTTATTCATGCATTGAAGTGTTCTGCTGGATCATGGCCAGAGAGACCAGCACCTCACCTTGAAATTTGACTGTTAAAAGTTCATTGGAATTTAATTATGTGCTTAGAGTGTTTAAACACCTCACTGTGTCGGGGCCTTTCCATTGAGCTATCTGTCAATGAGCTAAACAGGTCCTCACAGCATCTAATAACAAGGACGAACTTCATGCTGTGAGGTGCATACAAAACTTCAGCCTTGAGCTGGGTCTAGGTCCAGTTGCAGCTGCTGAACAGGCCAGATGCTGGCATAAGACATTAAAAATAATGAAGAAAACATTCTCTTTTGTCATTCCTGGTAAGCACATTTGTTCCCACTCGCACAACTGCAGCCGTGCCAACCCTTATGAAGTGGCTCTGTAGGGTCATTATATGGAACTATCCAAGTTTAAAAAAAAGTAACCAAACACAGAAGAAATGCCAAATATTTACAAAGCACTATAAAACTCATCTAGAAATCGCTCTTAACTAGAAGTGTAACAGCATAATACTGTTAAAGAATTTTAGAAATACTTCTCTTGCTTTCTTTTCTTTGGAAAAAATTTAGCAGAAATACTGGACTAGGACAAAAATCACAGAATCATAGAATGGTTTAGGTTGGAAGGGACCTTAAAGATCACCTAGTTCCAAACCCCCTGTCATGGGCAAGGACACCTCCCACTACACCAGGTTGCTCAAAGCCCCATCCAACCTGGCCTTGAACACTTCCAGGGATGGAACATTCACAACTTCCCTGGGTAACGTGTTCCAGTGCCTCACCACCCTCAGAGTGAAAAATTTTGTCCTGAGATCTATTCTAAATCTACCCTCTTCCAGTTTGAGGATGTTACCCCCTCGTCCTATCACTACATGCCCTTGTAAAAAGTCCAGATCTCTTGTAGGCCCCTTTCAGATACTGGAAGGCTGCTATAAAGTCTCCCCAGAGCCTTCTCTTCTCCAGGCTGAACAGCCCCAACTCTCTCAGCCTGTCTTCAGAGGAGAGGTGCCCCAGCCCTCTGATCATCTTCGTGGCCCTCCTCTGGACTCACTCCAACAGGTCCATGTACTTCCTCTGCTGAGGACTCCAAAGCTATATGCAGTATTCCAGGGGGGATCTCACCAGAGCAGAGTAAAGGAGAATCACCTCCCTTGACCTGCTGGCCATGCTTCTTTTGATGCAGCCCAGGATACAGTTGGCTTTCTGGGCCGCAAGTACACATTGCTGGCTCATGGTGAGCTTCTCATCAACCAACATCCCCAAGTCCTCCTCAGGACTGCTTTCAATCCATTCTCCACCCAGCCTGTATTTGTGCATGAGATTGCCCTGACACACATGCAGGACCTTACGCTTGGCCTTATTGAACTTTATGAGGTTGGCACAGGCTCACCTCTCAAGCCTGTCCAGGTACCCCTGGATAGCATCTCTTCCCTCCAGTGTGTTGACTGCTCCACACAGCTTGATGTTGCCTGCATACTTGCTGAGGGTGCATTCAGTCCCAATATTCATGTCACCAAGAAGGATGTTAAACAGTATTGGTCCCAGTACCTACCCCTGAGGAACCCCACTCGTCACTGCTTGCCACTTAGATGTTGAGCTGTTGACTGCAGCTCTTTGAGTGTGACTGTCCAGCCAGTTCCTTATACACTGAGTGGTCCATCCATCAAATCCACGTCTCTCCAATTTAGAGACCAGGATGTCATGTGGGACAGTGTCAAATGCCTTGCACAACTCCATGTAGGTGACCTCTGTTGCTCTTCCCCTATCCACCAATGCTGTAACACCATCATAGAAGGTCACCAAATTTGTCAGGTATGACTTGCCCTTGGTGAAGCCATGTTGGATGCCACCAATCACCTCCTTATTTTCCATGTGCCTTAGCAGAGTTTCCAGGAGGATCTGCTCCATGATCTTGCCAGGCACAGAGGTGAGACTGACCAGCCTGTAGTTCCCCGGGTCTTCTTTTTTACCCTTTTTAAAAATGGGGGTTATGTTTCCCCTTTTCCAGTCAGCAGGAACTTCATGAGACTGCCATGACTTCTCAAATACAATGGATAGTGGCTTGACAACTTCATCTGCCAGTTCCCTTAGGACCCACAGATGAATCTCATCAGGTCCCATGGACTTGTGCACATTCAGGTTCCTCAGCTGGTCTTGGACCTGGTCTTGGACCTGGTATTCTCCTACAGTGGGCAGTACCTCATTCTCCCAGTCCCTGCCTTTGCCTTCTGCAACTTGGGCGGTGTGGTCAGAGCCTTTACCAGTGAAGACTGAGGCAAAAAAGTTCTTGAGTACTTCCGCCTTCTCCATGTCCCCGGTGATCAGGTCTCCCATTTCCTTCCTGAGTGGGCCCACATCTTCCCTAGTCCTCCTTTTGTCACTGATATACCTACAGAAGGCTTTCTTGTTGCCCCTGATGTCCCTGGTCAGATGTAACTCTATCTGGGCTTTAGCTTTCCTAACCTGATCCCTGGCTGGTCGGACAATTTCTCTGTATTCCTCACAGGCTACCTGTCCTTGCTTCCACCCTCTGTAGGCTTCCTTTTTCTGTTTGAGATTGTCCAGGATCTCCTTATTCATCCATGCAGGCCTCCTGGCATTTTTGCCTGACTTCCTCTTTGTTGGGATGCATCACTCCTGAGCTTGGTGGAGGTGGTCCTTGAATATTATCCAGCTTTCTTGGGCCCTTTTTCCTTCCAGGGCTTTATCCCACTGTACTCCATCAAGCAGATCCCAGAAGAGGCCAAAGTCTGCTCTCCTGACGTCCAGGTTAGCAAGCTTACTGCACATCTTCCTCGCTGCCCTAAGGATCTCAAACTCCACCATCTTATGATCACTGCAGCCAAGGCTGCCTTTGAGCGTGACATTCCCCACCAGCCCCTCCTTGTTGGTGAGAACAAGGTCCAGCATGGCACCTCTCCTCTTTGGTTCCTCTGTCACTTGGAGAAGGAAGTTATTGTTGATGCATTCCATGAACCTCCTGGATTGCTTATGTCCTGCTGTGTTGTCCTTCCAACAGATATCGGGGTGGTTGAAGTCCCCCATGAGGACCAGGGCCTGTGAACATGAGGCTGCTCCTATCTGTCTATAAAGGGCCTCATCTGCTCAGTCTTCCTGGCAGGTGGCCTGTAGCAGACCCCCACTGTAACATCACCTGTCCCTGCCCTCCCTTTAGTCTTGACCCATAAGCTCTCTGTTGGCTCCTCATCCATCCCCAGGCAGAGCTCCATGCACTCCAGCGGATCCTTGACATAGAGGGCAGCACCCCCTCCTTGTCTCCCCTGCCTGTCCTTTGTGAAGAGTCGGTATCCATCCATTTCAACACTCCAGTCATAGGAGCCATCGCACCATGTCTCTGTGATACCATGGGTGTCTCTGTCAGATAGGTCCCATTCCTCCTTTCCTCTGCCTTCACATACCCCTCCCTGTTCTTCTAGTAAGAGGAGATCTCAGCTGCTTCGAAGATGAGATAGAGAAATAAAATTGTTGCAGCACTCTTTTCTTGGAGAAACTCTCCTCTGCTTTTGATGTAGGAACTGGGCAGAGGAGGAGTGCTTAGGTTAAAGGTGTGTTTTCTGCCCTCCACGTAAATGCCTGCTCAAATCTGGATGTATAATAATCATATGAAATTTTCAGTTTACATGTGGTAAGTAGAGACTTAAAGCTAAAATATTTCCTAGCTGAACTTACTCCATAAACCAAGAGCTTCAATGCATTGGTGACTGTTCAGCACACAGATTGTTCTCCCCGGCAAATGCATACTTCAGACAGGCATAAATGAACACAGACAATTTTGCTTGTGATTTCATCTTGCAATTTGATTCTCCCATGCTGTCAAAACCCTTCCTCTGGTCATTGTGAATTGTGAAGGAGGAAGATAGAATCATAGAATGCTTTAGGTTGGAAGGGACCTTAAAGATCATCTAGTTCCAACCCCCTTGCGACGGGCAAGGACACCTCCTACTCCACCAGGTTGCTCAAAGCCTCATCCAACCTGGCCTTGAACACTTCCAGGGATGGGGTCTCCACAACTTCCCCGGGCAGCCTGTTCCAGTGCCTTACCACCCTCAGAGTGAAAAATTTCTTCCTTAAATGTCATGTCCAAATACAAAATGACCGAACACCTGGACCCAGGAAGGAAGAAGACTCTGACTTTAAATTTGGCTAGAACCCATTGCTACTTTTCTGATTTGCTTTATCATTACTAATCACTGCTAATGAAAATCAAAGATTTTGCTTCTTTGCCTTTCTTTCTCCTTTCCCTTGCCTTCCCTTGCCGTCCCTTGCCTTCCCTTGCCTTCCCTTGCCTTGCTTTCCCTTCCCTTGCCTTGCCTTGCCTTCCCTTGCCTTGCCTTGCCTTGCCTTGCCTTGCCTTGCCTTCCCTCCCTTTTCTCCCTTCTCCCATCTCCTTTTTTTTTTTATTTTCCTTTTCTTCTTTTTTATCTAGTCAGGAGTATTAAAACATATGCTTACAAAAGATAAGAAACTTAAAGTAGAGTGCCTTTATGAGATAGATAGGCAGTGAGCTCAGACCTATCATGATATGTACAGCTGAACAAACAAAATGACTATTTCAGTATGATCTTAAGCATTTGGAGCTTTTTGTCTGATGACACACTTTCCTATTTCAAGAGTAGGAATTGCTTAATATCTGTCTGAAGCAAGCAGAGGATTTATGAAACACATCATCTTCAGCTAGTCTCAGCCTTACTGGAGCACTATTGAGGACTGTTATTTAAAAAGAAATTAAAAACCCCTTCCAGTCCCATTTAATTATTTATTAAATACATTTCTAAATTTCTTTTCATTCCAAGAGTCAACGCCAGCTAAAAGACGAGGTTAGAAGGAGTAGTCCACAGTGGGCTTAGATTGCTCACTACATAATTTAAGTCAAGTTTTCAAAACTAAGTAGAGTTTGGGTAAGTAGCACGCAGTAGTCTTTCAAGGCTTCATTCTCAGGGACTGGGTGATAGGGCTTTCTGAATATCTTATTTTTGAAATAAATCAAAATTGACACATCACAGCAAGACAGACTCCACCTTTGAAAATTTAGATGGTATGAAGATCTCTGACATCTGACAAGGACTTGGACAACCACCGAAAGTGCCCCAGTTCAAAAAAGATGTGAGCAGTTCAGATAGCACGTTATCTGGGGTTGATGCTATTCTGGGAACACAGTCAACAGCAGGGAGTAGGTGTTTGTTCAGACTGTAACCGCCTCCTGTAGAGGTCTTTTTCTTTTCCACTGACTGCATAGGCACCTTGAGGTCCAGTCACCCATCAGCTGGGTCTCCATGGGCCTCTTCCTTACTGCATATGGCATCTGCTTAAAAGAGCCATTCATTCACTTAAAACTTGGCTTTCTTCACTTAAGTGTTAGCCTTCTGGGAATGCTGTTAAGGCTGAGACTCCTGGTACTCTGAGCCATGCCATGTGGACATAAAAAGTACCTAAAACTCAGATTCTGAGTAGCATCAGCATGAAACTGTTCACTTAAAAACCTCTCTCAAAAACTAAATACTTATCAACAAACTACTCTGCCAACCACACAAAGGTGGGTATGGCATGTGTACAAACTGAGCACACGTGAAAGGGAAGTTGAGATCCTTATGGTATGTCTGTGCAGTTACAGTCATTGCCCTCTTGAATTAAGGAGTCTGACGTAAAGCCACACACAGTGCAGCAGGTTTGTGTGACTTGTCTTCCTTACGGGGCCACCTCCAACTTTTGCAGGGGAAAGTGGAGCAAAAGGGACTGCTCCACACCCTGCCTGGCTGATTCTGCCTCTTGCTTTTCATGCAACTGGCAAAAGGCAGAGAGGTCTTCAGAGGACATAAAAGGTGGCTGTTTGTCACCAGGGCTCCAGAGGCACCATCAGGTGGCAAAGAAGAAATCAAAAAGACTTCAAACCTGCACAGCAAATGCTCCCACAGTTCCATACAGGCTCTTAGTTGACAGTAAGAGGAGATGCAATGCAAAATGAGACAGAAAATACAATGGAAACATTCCTGTTGTTAAAAAACAGTTTTAAAAAATATTGCTGTGGTGCTGCAATGAAAATGCACGAGATGCAAATGGACAACGTCTGTACTATATGGACATCATATTCAAGAGGAACTTGAGTTTTTTCAGGGTTCAGCCTGAAGCTTCTTGAAAGTGGAAAAAGATCATTTGATATTTATGTAGCCTGTGAAAGAAAAACATTGAAAAAAACCCAAAGAAATGCTGTCTCTGTACTGCTTCTGGTCTGAAGCCTGAAAAATTGAAAACCTGGAGACAGACAGCTGACCAGTGGCAGGACACTGCTTTTTTAATACGCTGAAAGAAGAAATTATTGGTGGTTTGAGCTAAGAGAGATGGGAAATATGCTCTACAAACAAGTTTGCTCATCTGCACTCTTTGACCTTCAGAGGGTTTTGATGATGTCTCAGCTTAAGAACAGACCTTTTTATTCTATCTTAGCAGAGTAATAAAGATCTGGAAAGAAGATAGATATGCACTGTAAACCTTGTGACAGTGTACGTGGATGTTTTGGGGCTTTCTTGGAAAACTGTTTTGGACTGTTTCCTTCATGTGCAGAGGACAGGGGGAGAAAAGCATCCAGTGATTTCTAACCACCCTCCTCCCCAGAGTCGGTCTGTAGGACCTAAAAACCCGGGACACATCTGCTGACTCACCTCTGCTGCTGCAGGAACTCCTGGGGACTCCAAGCAGCAGTAGTGCCTGGGCTCCCCGGCATCCTTTGCCGTGCCCTCACCTACAGCCCGCTTTGTCAGTTCGCTCTGAACAGCTGACAAACTGATCTGGATTGCTGGTTTTTTCAGTTGCTATTCCAGGTGATTCCTTCCTGGATCTTGTTACTAATTTTCTTTAAAGCTGGGCTACACACTATGTGAAGTCAGCTCCAATTTCATCCTTCCTTCTGCCTAATTATTTCTGGAAAATCTGTGTCAAGTTTATCCATGCATCATTGGTATGAACCAACAGTCCATTTTGATAAAGCAGAAATGTTTAATTTTAATGCTGTTTATAAACAGCCTCAGGACTGAACTCTTGTTACCTTTCTTTCAGCTAGAACTTTTCTTCCTCATTTCCTGTTGTGAATTGAACTATTTCATTGTGGTTTTTGTTAGAACTGCTCAAACCTGCTGTCAGATGGCTGTTTCTATAGAAAAATTAATTTAATAACCACACCAAAACTTTATTAAAAAATTTGAATTTATTGGTAGCAATGTAACTGTTAATTTATTAACAGACAATTAACTTTCTTGACGGGCAGTTTTTCCCTGATTGTAAGAGTCTCTAGCACTAAAGTACTTGTTTTATAATTATTCTGCTTTCTAATATCTTGCCAACCAGTTGATTTATTTTTCCTCAATGCTCTTTTGAGCCCCTTCTTTACTTCTTTTACCCAACATCAACAACTTTTCTCCCCAGTATAAGCTTATTTCTCTTTCACCACCTGTAGGGTAGGGAGAAGACTCTATCTCTAGTCAGTCTGCTTTGGCACTGATAGTCTGGAGGCACCTTTCCTGCCTGGAACCCATTTTCCTAGAAGTTTGTTTCCTGCCTTTATCTGCTAATGCAACATATTTTGTACTTTTAACAGCTTCTATAAGCAGGATGACTTTAAATTCAACAGGCAACAATACAACTTTTCTCAGCACTTCTGATTTTTTTCCTAGAGGAGTTTTTGGTTAACTAATTCTACTTCATTCTACCAGTGGTTAAATTTTGCGCTTTTATTGTAACGACTTTCCAGGGCATTATCTACCTAAATACCTTTTTTTTCCCCTTTGGGTGAAACCTCATTTTTACTATATATATATCCCACAATACTTGCTCAACTATGGTGGCCAATGAATCAAGTACTTCTTGGATCTGGAAGTTAGCTAGCATAGTTGGCAATATGTTGTATTTTGCTGTTTGAAACCTTGACGGCATCTGAACAAGCTCAGTTTAATCCAAGCTAATTTTCACATTTTTCATGGCCTGCTGCCTATTTTTATAACCCATCAATTACAAGGTTAAAATAATGCACGTGGATTAAAATAAAATCCATCTGATGTGTTCAGGAGAGTAGCTGTTTGATCAACAGAAACAGGCTAATGTCTGCAGAACTAATGAACAGAAGGAGATGAGAAGAACTAATGAAAACTGGTGATGGCAGTTTTGTTATCTATGACTTTCCAGTAATTTCTACCAAAATCATTCAAAAAATGCTCGGAGGAAAGAAATGGAAAGCCTTATCAGCTTTGAAGACCATGTCCTCATCACCAGAAAATAGGTTAAATAGGTCAAAGCACACATGCGGAGGACACATGCTAATCCTCTCATGTTGCAAGTGGGTCCTCGCGCAGCAAATTTTGCAAAATCTGTGAGCAGGGGGAGGGCAAACAAGAAACAGGGCTATAACGTTTGGGTACTGGGGGTCCCTACCCAAATTTTACGCTCAGATTTTTAGACACAATTCGCAGCCCTGAGGTAAGGGGCGGAGTACTTTCTGTTTCCAGCTAGGTGCCCCACTCAGAAGGCAAGGTGCTGCATTTTGTGGGAGGCCTGTGCTCACCGGACGAGCTGTGCTCGCAGACTGGGGACACTGGGAATGCCACTCAGTACTCCCGCACCCCGAAGTTCAAGCAGAGCACTTAAGCAGGGATGAGGTACCCGCTTTCTCGGGCCACGGCTGGCTTGTGCATACTGAGAAGCACAACCGGAGGCACCAAGAGGATGCTCAGGTCAAACAGCGACGGATGGAGTAAACTGAGCCACGTGCAGGAGGAGAAGCGAGGAGCATATTGCTTGGTTTAACATTTTGGATGTAAGCGAAGATCAGTTTTAGATAACCAGGTATATTTGTAGACCTAGATATACCTAGGAATATTTCCAAATTCCTTCCGCAGTCCAGCATTTGCAGTTGTGCCACTCTACCACCAGGACAGGACTGCTGTTTGAACTGCTGTACCAAATGCAGTACGTTTGAAACACAGTAGTTATTTGATTTGTGAAGTTGCCTCCCTCCCCTTTTTCTCCAGTTAATATTTTACATCTTCTAGGTCTCCAGAAGAATCACTGAAGAGCAATGCTTGCAAATAAAATGTTGTTCTTTAATTTTTCAGTGCAAGCTTTTGTTAATGTCTTTGCTAATTATTTAAGCATAAGCTAGATGTCCTACCTAAACTTGGGGTAGAAGTGCAGATGGGCGCATTGACCCCAGCTAATACAGTGACCCTTCCGAGGACAGACACTGAGCCCAGCAGATCCCCTCAGGGCTGGACTGTGCAAACCACTAGAAAGTTCCCAGGGTGTGAGTCTGCTCAGCTCTCCACAGGGACACTGGCTTTCAGATTATGCCTAAGGGCCTGTAGGATCATGCTTTGCTTGTCAGACGGCCCCAACACAGGCCTCATCTGGTGAAAATGCTGTCTTTCTTGACTGAAAGACTCATCATCTTTATTATTGTTCATCGGGGTACACTGATGTATAGTACTGGTGGAGTTGTGTCACCTTGCACCAGCGCACGTTAACTTACATCCTTCTGGTTGTTCCCCTGTTCCAGTAAATCACGGCTATCTGCAGCAGTGGATGGCTGCTCTACAATACACAATATTATTCTTTACATAAATGTTAAGATAAAGTGCCATTTAATGAATGTCATGACAAATAAGATAAACCAGACCTTTCATTTAAACATCCCTTCATATTTAATATTGAAAATAACAAGATATGACTTAAGAAGTAGCTTCTAATATAGATTTCTCTATCCTTACCAGCATCAGCAGCATAAAAATTTGGCAGAGGCTGAATTCAAGCTGCACCACTTGTGATAATCTATAGTGTTATTTCACAACCAGAAAGTACCTAGAAAATACAACTGGCTCTTCAGTCAGCAGTTTTTTGTGCTGCATCATTTCCACTGCAATTGGCAAATAACGAAAAAACAAGCAAGCTGTTCGTGTCCTGACAGAAATAAGGCTTCCTTGGCACTGTACAACTGAGAACTTCTAAACCCAAATCTATAGTGCAACGTGCATTTGAGAAGTTTCTACCAATTTTTAAGTGGTTATCTAAAGTATTTCTCGCTTTATGCAACAGCAAGTATTGATATCAATGACAGCCAACTTTGTATTAATAGAAACATGTGAAGCTTAGTCATCATGTCCTTACAAATATAACTGCCAACAACATAAAAGCAGTTATAAGTTTCTTGCTGGTAGAAGAACAGCCACTAATCTGAATAAACATGACTGTGCTGACACATGACCTCTCTCAGTCAAAGTGACAAGATTCACACAATGAGAGGCAGAACTGGTAGAACCTCAAACTGTGTTTTATTTATGTATTGGTTTACATTTCAGCTGATCTGACTGCACTTTGACAGCAGGTTTAGAAGCCTCATACAGGGACCAGCTGGGGAAAAAAGTAATTGTCCAAAGACAGTGAAATTTGTTATTATTGATTATTACACAAGAGCATTTTCTAAAAACTAGTTTTATACAAAAAATATCTGGTATTCCTTGTTTTTTTAAGATTGGTGTCTGGAAGTTTCCTTCCCATTCTGCTACATTATTTCAGTCTTCTAAATCATACTGTGCCACCAATGAAACTGCCAAGCAGTATTAAAATAACACAAATCAAAATGATGGAGAAAAAAAATCTCTGATATTTCCTGATATGCAACAGAACAGGGTATGTTTTGAATAGATTTTTAATGGCTTTCTCATTCAGATCTTAGTGGGACTACTCCTCCTCTCACTGACATGTACTCCGTTAAATGTCTTAGCAGATGAGGGACTCAGCAGATATTCCATCTTACTCTGTCTTTGGAGTACTTAGCACACAACCCTAGAGTTGTGTAATTTTGCATAAACATTACTTACATAGGCTATAAATGCCAGTCTCAAAGCCTACGTTCCCAGCTGGAGTGGCAGCTCATTTGCATTCCTGAATGCTTCTGTTTCATTTATTGCTTTGTTCCAGAAACGCTGTTAAAAACAGCCCTGGATTGTTCATCCTTACCTACGCCTTACAGTCTATGAATAAGGCAATAGTCACTACCGTGTACCTACATGCAATTTCTGCATGTATTTATTAAGTTCATAGAGAAAAATACCTAATTTGTATTCTACTCTCTGCATGCAAAAAATTGCACGTTTTTGTCACTTTAACTATCATTTTAAGATTTCTTCTCCTAGCACTGTGTCAGCTGTGCAGTTTCTGCTACGTTTCTCTGCCTGAATGTGCAGTATGTTGTATCTCAGGATGTCATACAATAACCACTGTACAACGCAGTCACTAGCTGCCTCAGTTCCATACGTTCTCCCCATTTTCTGAGCTCGTACATGAAATGTGACAGGTGGTGTCATTTTTTAACAGTGATCCATAAGCACTTAACTAGAACACTGGTATTTTGTTCTTTCTGAGAGGGACTTCATGTGAGGTAATTACCACAATTTCTGATTTACAGCATTTGTCATAAAGTACAAGGTATTTGCATTTTCTTAGACAGTAACTTGCTTTCACGTGGCAGGAAGGCATGCAAATGAGCACTCAGTGCTGAAGGTTTGTATCTTATCAGGACCAAACATGACTGTGTTCTGCCATGGCTGCATGTAGAGATGTAAACACGTTGACCATGACTTGCAGAACTCCACCTGAACCCCAGAATCTCAAATTTTCCAAGTCATTCTGAGGTGGACGGACGTGAGCAGAAGTAGGTAATGTGCACAGGTACAACACACCCTGGAGGACACTGCTCCTGTGAGCAACTCACAAACCCTAACCTGACCCTGGGTGTTTTGAGAGGTTAGTCAAGAGGAGACCACTCTGCCGAGCACTCCCTCTTGAAGCCCTAATAGTAGCCGCGTGCTTGGCAAAAGCAGGTAGAGAAGACATTGCTCTGGAGATCCTATAAATGGTCACATCCCTTAGAAAGGCTGTAAGGTTCTTGACCTCCTATGGAGTACACCCAACCATAGACAACAGTCCTGCACAAAGTCCTAGAACAATCAGCTATGTCCTGAGATAGTCTTTGCATCAATATAGCCAGAATTTGCTAGATAGATAAACTGAGGATTTTGTATAGCAGAATGACATCATAGACATATATGAAATAAGATGAGAAAATTAATATCCTAAACTAAACAACAGTTAGAAAACACCTTACAGGGAATTCAAGGTCATGTTTGTGATTCTCCTTATCAGGAAGTAAGTCTATGTGCAAAGATGTACCCACAAGACTTTGATTCTCTCCCACCCTTCTGGAAGAGTAGCAGTTCTTCACTCCCTCTGCCTTCCCTCCTCTTCCTCACCCCTCCGAATGCTTGTGGAAAGGTAAAGCAGCCAACATGTAATCCAACTGGTCTCTTCCGGGGACTGAAGACCCTACATGAGCTCTGCAAACAAGAGATAGGGGCTCATTTCAGGAAAGATACAAAATATGCAATAGAAACTATCACCAACTTACTCACAGGCTGGTTTCACAACTACACTCAAGCCTAAGATACCTTTGTCCAGTTTGGATATTGAATCTGGCACAAGGCATAAGGTTAACAGTAGGCTGCTACGTGGTCCAGGATGTCTAAATAAGTTTTCACTGACTTTTTCAGGTGTTTTTGCAGAGTGTTTTGAAAACCCTCCAGGCTAGGCAAGCTCTGGCTGGACCAGCATCCAGGCTCCAACAAACACCCAAAACCTGCACTGTCAGTAAGTGTAGCATTTACACGTTTGCCTGAGAAAAGGCAAGTCTCAAAAAGTGTTGTAATCATTCAATAGCAGCAAGAACAGCACCAGAGGTTTTTGCTGAGTAGCTATGTCAGCTTAGCCCCTGACTAGGCAGCTTGGCCTATTTCGGCCTTCTTTTAGTACTTCGTCCACATTAAGGGAAGGCTGAGGGGGAATCTCATCAATAGGTACAAATATCTGAAGGGACGGTATAAAGATGATGGAGATGGGTTCTTTTCAGTGGTATCCAGCAACAGGCAATGGGCACGAACTGGAACACAGGAGGCTCCATCTGAACATGCAGAAACACTTTTTCACTGTGAGGGTGCACAGGTTGCCCAGGGAGGCTGTGGAGTCTCTATCCTCAGAGATATTAAAATGCCATCTGGACATGGTCCTGGGCAACCAGTTCTTGGTGGCCCTGCTTGATCAGGGAGGTTGGACCAGATGACATCCAGAGGGGCCTTCCAACCTCAACTAGTCTGTGATTCTGTGAAGGGAAAGTGGAAAAAACCCAGTGTGTTCCTGAGATAAACTTTGAAAGTGGTTTCAAGAAGCTCCTACCTTGCACCGTGAGAAACCCAACTCCAAAAGGTTTCTAAAAAAGGTTGCAAGTCTCCTCCAGTGCTGGCACAACTAGCCTCCGCAGGGATGGATCATCGGCTGTCCAAAGAACGGAGAGAGAAAGCAGGAACAGTAGGAAACTGTCTGACTACTGTGTCCTAGGCAATACCTCGTAAGACAAAAAATTAACAAAGAACCAAGTTATCAGGAAATGACACTATATAATCAGTTCCGTCATTTCTATAACAAGTTCCAGATTTGCAAGTACACTTCCCAATTGTCAACTTGCTGTTTTCAGCAACTTTCATCCTCTGACAAGAGACGACCACTAGTTTTTGCATCATCTAATGCTCTGTTTTTGAGAAGAGACTCCATCACAGTCAGACCCAGTACAGAGAATTGCAGGTGTATTTCTCTTTTTTTGCACGTTTATGGTGATACCTCCTTCTGTGTCTTATTTGCACTGGGTTACCTTTTGCTGTGTGTAGCAGTTTTGGGCTCTTTGTGACTTTCACAGAACTAAGCTAGAGATAAAATCAAAAGCAGAGTTAAAATTGGCCTCATTTTCCTCTCGGTATGAGCTGTGCACTTAAACCGTGACTCATCACGGCTTGCAGTCACACCCAAGCGCACAATGAGCGGACTGGCCAGTCGCTTGAGAACAGGAGGAAATCCAGATAGACACAGCAGATGGGTGAAGATTGGCTCCCTCCTCTTACTGGATCACCGCAGTGACAAACAAACCAGTAATCACTCCGGTTTCTCAATTGAGACTCCAACTTGTTAATGAGTCCCAGAAACTGAACAGCTTCTGTTGTGGGGCATTTAACACGCAGCTCTAAACAGAAGCAGGCACTGAATCAATTTTTCCTCTGTTATGACAAATGGGAAAATGTGCAACCTCAGAAAAATAACTCCCCTTTTCAGAAAGCTGTAAGAGTAGAGTTAACTGTCTTCCTGGCAAGTCACTGTGTGATCAATACAGAAGTAGTAGGTTACAATAAGAACCTTATGCTGTGAAATTAAAACCTGAAGTACTTGAATGTATGGTATTCTTTCCTAATTTTGGTATGCTTTCCAGTCTTAGCCAGGTCTTCAAAAACATCATTCACTTTTGCAGTCATCCTGTGTAGCAAAAGCAAGCTGGGTGATCATAAAGAAGAACTTATTTAAGCAAAAAAAGTAGCTTAATTAGGTACTTTAAAAAAATTATGTTATACCATGCTGCAAAAAATCGTATGCTGTCTCTTCTTTCTGCCGCTGTCAGACATCTCCAAAAGCCAGTGTAATTTCATCGTTCACCATTCTGGTCCTGGTATATTTACAATAGCCTTCAGACAACCTAAGTGTAAGTCCTTCAGAAGTTTTCTACCAAAACATTTTAAAATTAATCCTTCTTCAGGCATTAGACTGAAAAGGCAAATATGCTTAGATATATGGGAATGACAATTCATTTCCATATTTTCTTTCAGAGGGCTTGAAATGTTTCTGTCTAATGCCAGAAAAACTAGCTTTTTGAATCATTTAACCAGTGTTGTTGTTCATCTGTCTGTCTTGGTTGCGTCTGACCTCTAGGATGATTGTAATAGAAAAAACATTCAGCTTTGCTTTCCTTTCTTCACTATGACTCAACATCCTTCTCCTCTCAGGATTATGACTACAGTTCTTAGGGAATCAGTCCAAAGTTTCAACACTTCAAGTATTGCAGAGATTTATGAATCTGCATGTGTGTGAGAGAAGCTGCTTCTTTCCTACTTTCAAGGGTCTCACCCACGAATAATTTTGTCATTTAAGAAAACTCAGGATATCTCCTTCCATGGATATAATGAACGTCCCCTGGGTTTTCATTTAGGGTGGGGAGGGGAGGGTTTGCATTTTACTAGAAGACCAACAAACCAGCACTCCAGCTAGCCCTGATAACATAGCACAAATAATCAGACTCCTCAGTTACAGCAGTTTAGAGTGAAAGCAAGAGCAGAGCCCCAAACCAGACACACATGGGAATAATGCACTACCAGCTCTTAGTCCTCCTAAATAAGAGTGTGCAGAGGAGCCATCCCAAGTTGCTAATCCAGAAGACTGTCAGTAGACTATATTATAAATTAAACAGATGGGCTCTTCTTTCCCTAATACCGCAAAAGCTATTTTCTGAAGAGATGACTTTTGTCCCCAGCATGACCCTTTAATAGGGTAAGGGCACATGGAAATGGTGAGGGCTGCTATGCATTTAGTTTGTGGTCCTGTGAATGCACTTCCTCAGCCCGTCAAGCATGAGGTGTTTCACCAGGTCTCCCTCCATCTTCCCAAAACCTCAGTGCTTCCATGAATCTGCTTGCAGATCTGCATCTGGCTGAAAGCTAAGCTTCTGCTGGTTTCGGGCTTAGCGGTTTTCTGCTGCAGGGAGCTAATTCATCTAAAGCTCACACAGCTGCGATCCCACAGCATTACTTGAGACTGCAAACACTCATCGAACCCCTGATGACATACACTGGCTTTCCCACATACACCGAGGTTTCCTCCCAGGCTTCAAAAGAGCCACTGTGTGATAATGCCTGGTCTGGACAGTCTGGCTGCAGTAATTTCACCTCACCTCAACGTTTCTGGTCTTTTCCCAGATCCCTCAGATCAGGCATTGCTGTCTGACAAAATTAGAGCCATTACCAGTTTTACTCCAGGTTTCCAGGAAAGCAAATCAATTTTTCATGAATAAATCAATTGTTCTCCTCTTTCAAGCTAGGTACCCAGATGGGGCTTTTTTAGTTGTCCTGCTGCAATTCTCTTTCTTTGGTCTTTTCATATGCCTCCCTCAGCCTGTCTAAGCAGACCTCTTATTTTCCACAGCTGGACACTTTTAAATCTGTTTCCTACCTTTTTGTCAGTGTTTACACATGGCTTATAACCCCTCTCACAGAATAAATTAAAAAAAAAATCTCATTCTTTTCAAGAAAAAAATTTCCCTTTTTTTCCCATTGAAATATTACTGTTTAATTTGAGGTTGCTGGTTTTAAAAATAATTTCTGAAAAAAACCCAGTTCTAACTAAGAGGCCAGTTTTCATTTTAAGAAGCTTTGATGAGGATTTGGACCAAATTAGCTTTAGATTTAAGATAATCACTTTTATAATTGCACTTTAAAAGACAGTTCACTAGAATAGGATTTACTTCTACACGAAAAGCATTTTTTCTCTTTTTTTTACAAAGAGGGAATTTAAAAATATTTTCCTGTGATTAACAGTATGCTTTCCCAGAATTAACAAAAGACTTTTGTAAGCAAGAAACCATGAAAAACAAGCATGTGTGTTCCTAAGAATTAGAACAGTACCACACACATACAGCAAAAGACAGTATGGAAATAAATTCTAAAAGAATGTATTTGAAGACTTTTAAAATAAGAGTCAGATTTTCAGCTTGTACATATTGACATAGCCCTGAGGTTTCAGTCACTTAAATACATCACATACTACAGTAGCTCCTTGATAGCTTGATTTACAGTTAGAAAACATTATCTCAGTGCAGATTAAAAAAACTGCTTTTGTGTTTGCAAGTTCACAGAAGGGAGTGGTTTGTTTTTCATTTACTAGAGTGTAAATTGACTGGTCTTCTATATGACACCTACAGAAGTCATATTTGACGTGGATGTGTGTACAACAGGGTCTTCAGCCTCTGCCCCGTGAAGCCAGGGTGGCAGTTTCCACCAGGTGACTCCTGACACAGCTCATGGTGTTGACGAGTGCAGGAGTACACCACAGAATCATAAAATCACCTAGGTTGGAAGAGACCTTTAACATCATTGAGTCCAACCATAAACCTAACACTGCCAAGTCCACCACTAAACCATGTCCCTCAGCACCATGTCTACCCATCTTTTAAATACCTCCAGGGATGGTGACTCCACCACTTCCCTGGGCAGCCTGTTCCAATGCTTGATAAGCCTTTCGGTGAAGAAATTTTTCCTAATATCCAATCTAAACCTCCCCTGGCACAACTTGAGGCCACTTCCTCTTGTCCTATCATCTGTTATTTGGGAGAAGAGACCGACCCCCACCTTGCTACAATCTCCTTTCAGGTAGTTGTAGAGAGCGCTGAGGTCTCCCTTCAGCCTCATTTTCTCCAGGCTAAACAACCCCAGTTCCCTCAGCTGCTCCTCCTAAGACTTGTGCTCTAGACCCCTCACCAGCTTCATTGCCCTTCTCTGGACACGCTCCAGCACCTCAATGTCTTTCTTGTAGTGAGGGGCCCAAAACTGAACACAGTATTTGAGGTGGGGCCTCACCAGTGCTGAGCACAGGGAGATGATCACTTCCCTAGTCCTGCTTGCTACACTATTCCTGATACAAGCCAGGATGCTGCTGGCCTTCTTGGCCACCTGGGCACACTGCTGGCTCATATTCAGCTGGCTGCCGACCAACACCTCCAGGTTCTTTTCTGCCAGGCAGCTTTCCAGCCACTCTTCCCCAAGCCTGTAGCACTGCATGGGGTTGTTGTGACCCAAGTGCAGGACCTGGCGCTTGGCCGTGTTGAACCTCACACCATTGGCCTCGGCCCATCAATCCAGCCTGTCCAGATCCCTCTGTAGGGTCATCCTACCCTCAAGCGGGTCAATACACCTGCCTAACTTGCTGTCATCTGCAAACTTACTGAGGGTGCACTCGATCCCCTCATCCAGGTCATTGATAAAGATATTAAACAGAACCAGCCCCAATACCGAGCCCTGGGGAACACCACTTGTGACTGGCTGCCAACTGGATTTTAACTCCATTCACCACCACTCTTTGGGCCCAGCATTCCAGCCAGTGTTTTACCCAGCGAAGAGTACACCCATCCAAGCCATAAGCCACCACTTTCTCCAGGAGAATGCTGTGGGAAATGGTGTTGAAGTCTTTACTAAAGTCCAGGTAAACAACATCCACAGCCTTTCCCTCATCCACCAAGTGGGTCACATTGTCATAGAAGGAGATCAGGTTTGTCAAGCAGGACCTGCCTTTCATGAACCCGTGCTGACTGGGCCTGATCACCTGGTTGTCCTGCATGTGCTGCATAATGGCACTCAGGATGATCTGCTCCATAATCTTCCCCAGCACCGAGATCAGACTGACAGGCCTGTAGTTCCCTGGATCCTCCTTCTGGCCCTTCCTGTAGTTGGGCATCACGTTTGCTAACCTCCAGTCCACTGGGACCTCCCCAGTTAGCCAGGACTGCTGATAAATGATGGAAAGTGGCTTGGTGAGCATTTCCACCAGCTCCCTCAGTAAAGGGAGCAGAAGCAGGCCATGAGCTCAATTAGTTGTTCCAGAGAGATCAGACCAGTCCCAGTTGGGATCTTTTCCCTCTCTATCTGCCATCACTGCATGCACACCTTGCAGATGTGCAACACAGCTGCTGTATGTATGCTTGCACAGAAAATCAGCTGCTCCGGGGAAATACTGGAATTGCTGCACATGCCTGAACGTAATTTTCTGCCTGGGACAACATGGCCAGTGCTTCTAGGAAAGCATCAGACCTACTCCGTATATGCAGTGCATTCAATCTATGTGCGTAAACCTGGTGCATCTAGGACAACAGCATGTCTTTTACGCCTCGTTTACTGCGGCGATCTGTACACCAATTCAGTTTACAGCCAGAAATGCTAGATTCACTACGTATGCCTAATCAGTCTGTTGCAGTGTAGGTAAGGGGCCCCAGACAGAAATGCTCTTCTGACACTGAGATAAGTGTCCTGCTCAGCCAGAAAAAAAATGGGCATTTCATGATGAAAGGAAGATGGGCCTTTAGCACCTATTTTTCTCAATGACCCCACGATGCTTTTGCTCTATTTACGCCTCTGATCCCAGCGTCCTGCAGAAAGCAAGTACAGATGCACAGGTTCAATTAATGCGTAGTCCCCTGAGAGTTAGTCTCTAGCCTAACCCAGTTATCCATGTTCCCGCCACAGACAAAGGCGTGAGACAGGCATCTCCAAAAGGAGTTTCATCACACCTGTCTCAGACACTACCATAGGAAGGGAAAAATTACCCTGTGGAGATGCCTATCTAGTTCCATTGACTGCATGGGAGCCTAGATAAGTAGCTTAGACTAGACAGCTAAATTTTAGATGGACAAAGATAGGTGAGATTAATCTCACTTTTTGCATTAGGAAATGTTGCAATTTACCTCTGGAGAATTTATTAGCCAAGTTTCTATGGTATGAAACCAGCTTCAGCATAGGAAGAGAGGGTAAGGGCAGAAAAGATCACACACAGTATTAAAGATGGCCTAAATGTTCCTTATTTTAGGCTGTGCCTTGTAGTCAATGCAACTAACCTCCAGAGATTAGACCACTTTCATCTCTCTGGGTCATTACCCACACATAGACCAGTCAGAGCTCAGTGAAATCAAACCACAAACTAGTGCTAGCTGTGCCAGAAGCAGTGAACACCAGCAAAGAGATAGCTGTAGCCAGTCTTTGTAGGGAAATAACAGCATTTGATATAATGGGACTTAAAATCCCATTGTCGTCAACGTATCAGAAAAAAAAATCCCTTGCAGAAAACAAGGGACATTTTTCTTTGTTTTCTTCTAATGCTATTTGTTATCATGCTCACTAATTCTATGAGCATTTATCACCTCCATTTTTATATTGTTTTATCTTTAAAACATTCATTATTCATCTGCAGGAAGACGTACTTCCTTGTTTTTCAGCTTAGCTCCCATATCTCCTTTTTGCTGGTTTTACTTCTCTTTTTTTAGGAAAAAAAAGGACTTTTTTATTTTTCCTCTCTCCAGTTGTGTCTAATTTCAATGAGGAAAGTACTTATTCAGTTCTTCAGTCTGACTATGAGTGAGAAGCAAGCTATTACACCATAATTTCATTCCTTATTGTGTGGGAAGTCAGCATTGCATCATCCCTAGGATCGAGAACAAGAGATGAAGATCCCTTCTTGATGGGTGTGGTCCAGGATTTGGTAGCCAATCTTCAAGCCAAGGTGAGAGCTCCTTGTATTTTGATTTATTTCTTTTTGGTTTGATTTATTTCTTCTCTCTTCTGTTCCCCTCTCTCCCCCACAAAAATCTTAAGACCAGAAAAAAACAAAACCTTTTAGTCTAGTGGTAGGTATTTTACATTTTCTGCTTATGCTTAAACATTGAGAACATCCTGTATTTCTGCAACTCAATTTTTACCATCTAAAGAGTTGTCTTAAAGATGCTTTCTTCACATCTGAGTACTAGAGGATTCAGAATTATAGACGTGTAAGAGCGTGAGAACTACAAGTTACAGAAAACATAAAGAGCAACTGTAGCAACTTAGATTCAGAATACATTAAGAACTGGTAGTACCCAAATCTCAAGCAAAAAGGTACTATTTGGGTGTCGTTATCAAACGGCTGTCCTTAAATTTATTTGCCAACAAATTGCTTATGTTATTTTGTAATGAAACCGATTGTACTGGGGAACATATTGACCAACCAATAACTAAAAAACATTAAATTCTGCCTTCTTAACGAGGTGAAAGGCAGTTATCGAACAGAAGGAGAAAATCTGTATTAGCCTCTATCAAAACTGAAAACCTCAGAATTTTGCTCAATACACTCTTCATATGAATGGCAGCGAGAACCACACCCTCCCTCCATGATGTGCGATTTTGCCCAATCCTGTGTGAGATTAAAAACATCTCAGACGCTCATGTTATAACATAGTTGTATTTAGTAAACTGGGGCCACCAATAATTTCTTGCTTAATCAAAATACGGGAGTTGTATAAACACAGGAATAACAGTTGTGTTGCATATGGAGGGAACTGTCAGAGGGGTTATTTGAATTTATGAAATACTAGATATAACTCATTCCTTTAGCAGAAATACACATGAACAGATTCGTCAGAGAATTCCCAAGGAAAAGGTGGGAGCGGAGAGGTAATCCTTCCTCCTAGCAGGGGATTCTTCTCGCCTCAAAGGCATCATACCTCCTTCAGAGAGTGCTCACAAGATCAGTGCATAAAATGAATGCGCAAAGACCACCGGTATATGTATTTTTAAATTAGTAACTGAATATCCAGATTTGCTCTTAATTCAGCAAATATTATTGAATCTTCCATTCCTTGCCTGGTCTCATCCTTCACACTGCTGCTGTTCTTTATACTCTTTCAGCACCTCTTTTCATTTGATATCCTCTGCTTCCCGTGCTAGGGAAGCATGACACAGGTGCAACACCTTTGTCCCAGCTGTTAGTGTGGATGATCATATGGGTATATAATCCTGTTTGCTGTAGGCCTTTCAGAGAAAGCAGTGCTTGACTAATCTCATGTACAGCCAACACTGTAGATTGTTTACTTTATTGACGTTGCTTTGTCAGTTTCAAAAGACAACTGTTACTCAGCTGTATTAGTCCATAATAAAGACTAAGAATCCAGGCACATGTAAAAGTAAAAAGGAGAGGTGTGTTGCTTTGGAAGACAGCTACATTTTATGTGCCAGGCCTACAGCAGGTGCAACAAAAAGACAGATTTTCACTTGGTGCTTAACATCTATCTTGAATGTTGCCAATGGAGAAAAAGACAGCTCTTACTTTTCAGACTTTTCCACCTTCATGCACAATTTTCAAAGTACTAGGAATTCTCACAGCCTGGAGGAACTGGGAACCCTTAAGTAAGTAATCTGGAACTGCCACTTGGGATACGGTTGCACATCTGCTTTTGCAGTGCTTCAGGTTGTCATTTTTTGGGTGCTAATGAAGACATCTAATTAAAGAAATGGAGACAAAGAAATACTAACAAAATCCACCTTACAACACTGAGACTAAAGGACTTAGAAATGACCCAAGGAAAAGTGAAGCCTGCCTGTGAAATGCAGCCACTCCCCACTTAAAAAAAAAAAAAATCATCCCATTCAGAACCCTATTTTCGGCTAGCAAACAAATTAATAAAGGAGCAGGGATTTCCTGTCTGTTATCAGTTTTAATCTGGTATAATGACTTTTGAAGAAACCTGTTGAAAAGTTCCTTTCTAGTTTGCTGTGAAAACGAAACTGTTTGGTTCACTGGGCGGGGGTGGAATCAGTTCTAGATCCTCAGACCTCCTACCTGTGTAATTTCTAACTGGCTTACCACTGAAAGTAAATAAAAGAATTTCTTTAGCATTACCATTGTAATGCTAGTAACTCTGTAGAAAAGAGTATTAATACATGTAGGAGTAAAGTAATACATAAAAAAGTATGTTTTTAAGAATGACACTCCATGCTTTTCAAACATAAGCATGTTTTCATCTCTTTGTGAATTATACAAGGTCAGTCATTACACCCAAACATGAGGGGAACTCCTTCCCCTTTTATACACACCTATCATTACTAAATATTACCAGTAAGATCTTTGCTCAAACATTCACCAAAAATTCTCAGGAAGGCTAAACCAAAGTTTAGAATGTCTACCGTAAAAACAGCTCGAGAAAGTTACGTGACACTTAAATACAGTGTAAGACAGATTGTACATTTCTTATCTGCTTTAATTTACTTTATGAGGCATAAACGCAATAATTCAAATGCAAACACAATTGTTAAACTTTGTTAAAATTTCATAACAATGAAGTTCCCATTAGTATTCCTGGCAGTGCATCTTTTGCCATCATTAATGTTTTATTCAGGATACACAGCTTCTGGAAGAAGGTTGCCTTCAGTGGTGTCCTTGAATAAACAGGTACATGGAGTTTACTCGCCTCTGATCTGGCCAACAGAGAATTTTTTTCCCCCTTTTAATATACAAAAGATGTGATGTTTTTCCATCTTTTGATCAGTTTCCCTTTGCATCGCTTTCAAGATGATCCTGGGGAGAACAACCTGCCCTCTGGCTATTTTTAGCAGAAGCAAAGACCTTATTGCTACTCTAAGTTGCTTTGGAGGAAAGAAGTATCTACCAGAGCCTAGAAGTACTGAAAATTCTCTGGTCCGAGACATGCTAACACACAGCAGCAGTTTCGAAGACATCCTCTTAGCTATCTGAGACTGAATTTGTACATGTAGATGGTATCACATGAAAATACTTGTCAGGACCTGAAAATAGCATGCAAGCTACATACACATAACACTGGACATCCTAGTCTGCCTTTCGATAGAGATACTTGCTCAACAGCAACACCACACCGTTTTCAGTGCTAGCACTGGCGTGTCTGTTGCTAGCTAAAGGCTATCCGTTCACCACAACTTGCTCCGCAGTATTTTTTTGCCTTACTTATCTTACATAGCGCAGCACAGAGCTCGATAGCTGGCTGACAAACCAGACCCAGAATGAGGACAAGAACAGGACACTTCCAGTAAATCACCCTCATATCAACGCAGCTTCAGCTTGCAGAAAGCATTTTAGACCACGTGACATAAGCTTAGCAAGTCCTTAAGTTATACCAGCAAAAACTCCCTCAGGATGATACCTTTACAAAACACTAGTTTAACATTTCCTGGCACAAAAGCATCACTAATCACGTTATTGGTCAAGCCTATTGATTGGTGGCACTTCCCAGCACAGGCCTCACGCCGCATTTCTAAGAGTTTTAGTCCAGCAAAACACACGAAGCCAGTGCCGCCCCATCACGCCGTCACCCCCCGAACGACACACGAAGCGACGGATGCGAGGCCAGGCCGGTGCCACGACCGACACTTCCCACGCGGCAACAGCTACCCCTTGGGGGCTCTGTGACCCCTCAGCGAGGCGGCGAAGGTCCCACCCAGTACCCAAACCACCTCCGCGGCCACCACGGCTTTTCAAGCTGCCCCGGCGGGCTGTGAGGCTCACTGCGGCCGGGGAGGCCGCCGCCAGCGGCGGGCGGCAGGGCCCGGCGCTGCCCCGCGGAGCCGCTACAGGCGGCGGCGCGCATGCGCACTGCGCAGCGGTGTGGGCGGCTGCGCGTCGGCGGGGAGCGCCGCGTCCAATCAGCGGGCGGGGTGTGTG
>VFFE01006913.1:1562522-1812576 GCA_008921705.1 Burhinus oedicnemus
GGGGGTGGGGTGAGGGGGGCGAGGGCAGCACCGTTCGGGCGGGGGAGGGGGGAAAGGAGGCTGAGGCGCGGTCCCAGGGGCGGTGTTAGCCAGCAGGCCCCCTTCTCCACCCCTCTCCGTTGTGGCCCGTCCCGCCGCGGTGCGGGCCGGCGCTGTCGGACCCCGGGCGAGGGCTGCGAGGGTGGTGTCGTCCCGGGGCGGGGGGGAAGCCGGGCCGGGCCCGGGCGGCGGCGATCAGCTCCCCCTCCTCGGTGCCGTGCTTCAGGTATTTCCCCCCCTCCCCTTCCCCCGAGGCCCGTGCCCAGCGCCGGCGCGGGGCTGGGCAGTCAGTCGTTATTCGGCGCCTCGTTCCCCGTTTCCGCGGGTGCCCATGTGCCCGTGCGCTCCGGTGACGCGGGCGTGACTCTCCCACGCCGAGGTCCCTGGCCCTGTGCGAAGCGGCAGCTCAGCCCTGCGGGAAATCCGGCGGTAAACCCGCTTTGCCTGGACGAAACGTGCAACTGGCGTGTTCCGTGTTTGTTACCCTCAGTGGGAGCTGGGGAGGGTTTATTTTAGGCTGTAAACAACGAGACCCAAATCTTGTCTGTCTTGTTCTGTACAGTGAGATACTTGGCATGCTTTGGGGCGTATTGAAAATGTAGCAATTGTAAAAGAATCGTCACCTGCTTTTCTGTCAAATTATGTTTACGTTCTCCATTTTAGTATGGCAATATATCAGTAATGCCAAATTCATATATGATTGAGACCTCTAAATGTTTGTTGAATTAAAAGCAAATGTTCTAGCAGTAAAGGTAAAGCGAAGATAACTGTGTGTACAGTTTCATCATGCAGTAACTTTCGACAGACATTAATTTGAGGCACTTCAGGAAGGCACTTCCAGTGTGTGAAAAACATTTAACTGTAGTAATGGAATAACTGCAATCCAGAAACACTGTAAATTAACATTACACAGCACTCTGAATACTGTAGTAATAGAGTCAGTTCTTTAATCTCCGATATTATGCCACACTGAAGAGAAAATGAAAGAGAATATTCCTGTCAAATGCAGTGACTCCAAATTAAAGCAACTAAGATATTCCAAATATTATTTTGTGACTTATGAGTTTAACTTTCAAGGTGACTTAAATAGCATAATTACTCTTGGATGCCTCAACACGTGTGAGTAAGTCTGTGCATACGTTAGCAAGTAGTGAGGCCCAAAAGTGGCAGATTTGCAGAGAGAAACAGTTGTCACTGAAAACAGAACGTCCACATTGTATGCTTTTCAGGAGGGCTTCCTTTGAGCTAACTGTACTGAATCCCTTAGTTTTTGGACTTCTTTAGAAGTTCTTCTAGAGTACGTTTTCCAGTTTAATTTAGTCTAAAAAAGAACTTAATCTTGTCTGGGTCTATCTTGTGAAGTGAATTAAAGCAGTTAGTGGGATGTTTGGGAAGTTTGCTTCACTAGCACACTCCTGATTCTAACCAAAATGCTAAGGTGGAGGTTTAACTTCCATCTACTGTATTTTTGAGTGTTTTATACTAAAAAATGTGCAAGATCTTGGTGTGATAAATATTTATTTGCTTTTAATAGGTTCTAAAATCCTTATTCTAAGGATATTTTGAACCGTAATAAATTTATGTTAATATAACAATTGTCTAGTATTAAAAAAACATACCCTTCACCTGATCATTTGGATCAGGTGGCACTCTCATTTGGCATAGGATAGACATGTCTGCACGAGTTGTATGAGTCCCAAATAACTTTGTCCTATGGTTTAGCGAAACATAGCTCAACAAGTCTCCTTGTCATGTCATTCCTACCCCTGCACACCTCCGCCCCCCCTCTTCCCAGTTTTATAAGATGAGAAGAGGTGTTCATATAAATTCTTGATAGATTTCCTTTTAATCATAGAGATGTCTTTCTCCCTGCACTGGGCATGCTAGTGTGAGAGGGAGCAGTGGTAGGTCAGTCAAAAGGATTCATGTTTGTGTCTGAGTGCTGGCATTTTAGTTGTCCCTTATAATTCGATCACTGAAAGTTTCATGGGGGAGGTTTTAGGGGTAGAAAAAACCCTTGTGGTATTTGTAGTGTAAGTGCTGTTCATATGCAATCCTTAGTTAAACCATAGGTAATGTGTTACTTGACGCAAATGTGGGTAGGAACAAAACCTTAAGTGAGCAAAAAATAACTGCTGAAACAACCGTTAAGTTGTAGGAATTCAGCCTAGTATGACCACGGTGGGCATAATGTATGAGGACCCACCTGCGACTTTCTCTGCCTCCCACCTCCAGTTCAGAGGTTAGCAGTGTGGAGAGGAAAAAGTAATAGAAAGGCTCACTTTGCTGTGACAAATCATAGGCTGTATCACAAGAGTAACTCCCATCTGTAGCAGGATGCTGTATTTTTCAGTTAAGGCCCTTTTCAGAGTGGAGGGAAGTTTTGTTCTCGTTAAGTAATATGAAGGGAAACCTTAGTATTTTGTATAAATGTGACTTACCAGGTCAGAGTAATGCTCAACTGACTGGTCAGCTACTGAAGCTTTAAAAAAGAGGGGGAAGTGCACTATGAAGGACAAATTGACTTTAGAAGCATTGGTGAAATACAAATAAATTTAGTTTAATCATTAGACATACACTGGAGAGTGGAAGAGGTAGCCTAAGGTATCAGTCACTTAAAATGCCTTTAAATGAGAGCCTGTGTCTTAAAGAATATTCAATTATTCGTTAGAATCATGTTGAGATAATTTGTTTGTGAATGACTTCATCTGAACTGTCAAGATAGGTGTAGGTGTTTGTTTGGATTCCAGTCTTGGCCCACTGACTAATACTTTGATAAGTAAATAGATAGCATTTGCTATCCCTGTTAATGCTTCTTTTGAGATCAGTGCTTTATATGGTACCATCTCCAAAATTTATAGCTCAGCTAGTAAGGCCGTGTCTTAACATCGTATGTCACATAGGAAATGGTCTACAGTTTCCTGATGGGAAAACTGAAACATAGCTTTGGTGGAGGTCTTGAATTACCATTTCAAGTCTGGTCTTCTGCATCTTTTTTTCCTTAAGTATTGTCAGTTCTGATGAACTTACAGTTTTCAGTTTCTGTAGAAATGTTTCTGAAGTTCTTTCTGATTTATGTCGAAAATATTTGTAGAATTTTCTTTCAGTTTCACATACTGTGAAGAATAATTGTGGAAAAAAAATTGGAGTTAAAAAGCTAACACCAGAAACAAGATTATGAATATAATTTCCAAAAGGTATTTTCTTTGACTTGCCGATATATTTGTTTCTCAGTTCTTTCAGGTTGTTTCTTGTGTCCTTCTAAGTTAGAGTAAGATACATTAGAACCACAGATGGTTAATTTAGTATTCATTATAAATATTTTGTCATACATACTTGTGAATGGATTCTGACAGTCATTAAAACAAAATAATTCATGTGGTTTGTTTAACTGTGGGAAGGAGTGGAATACGTAGCTATAAATGCAAAGGTATTTGTCCTTTAAGTAAAGGCAAGAGTTGACAGTAGATGTTAGTTGTCCATGTTCTACGTTATGCCGGTTATGCTGTCATCCTAAGAGAATATTTTTTTATCTAACCTAGTTCTTTGTTTAAAAAAAAAAAAAAGATCAGTTTCTACTAGTATTTTTTTGGAGTGTTGTGTTTGTAGGGTTTCTTTGTTACTAGGTTTTTGTTTTTTGTTTTTTGTTTTTTGCTTTTTTTAAGATGAACCATGCCTTTAGGAAGTCTGTGCATTGTTGTTTTCTTCCCATAGTAACTGAATACCAGCAGAACTGAAAGATTGTAAGTGATGGGATTTTGCTGCAAAGGAGTCTCCGAAATCCCTTCAGTCCTATTTCATTTTTTAGCAATGAAACAAATCAAATCCCACAGCATGATTTTTATCCCTGATCCAAAAATTAAACAATTAGTGTTGTGTAAAACAATGGCAAACTGCAAAGTAGTAATATTTTTTTCTGGCTGTGATATGGACTGCTTGATATCATCCTCTGAGGGAAACTGTTCAAACCTCTGCTCTGTGGAAAATTTCTGAGATGACAAGCTATCAATCCTTTGCTTTCTTTCTCTAAAATCCCAGCTTCTGAAGTCTTGTGACTACTAGAAATCTCAGGTTCCACCACCACCCCACACGCTCCAAGTCCTCGTATAGTTTGCAAATACTAAAAAAGTGACTATTCAGGCTTAAAACCTGGAAAACAAATTAAGACTCTCAGCACAGACTTAAAACTTGCCAGACTTCCCGTGATTCTTTATAATGCTTACTTGTGACTTGACAAGAGTCCAAATGCTGTGGTAAGAATTATGTTGTAGAAATACAACCTAATAATTTTTTAAAAGTTCATTTATGTAATTAAGCTGTGAAGAATATCATCCAGGTGTTTAGACTACTAAGGAATACAACTTAGAATTTTAATTATGAATGTGTTAATCATCTGAAGATGAGACCTACTTTTTCTGGAGGAGAAAGCATTGTTCTGACAAAGCAAAGCTTACTTTTTGCTTTTTTGTAAATCACTTTTTTCTTTTCAAGTTTTTTTGAACTAATGATGGAGAAGCAATAAACATGAACACTAAAATGCTTGTTCATTCCTTGTCAGCATAACATGAATCAGCAGCTATTAACTGCTGCAGGCATTCATCTGTAACATAGCTTTATTTCCTTAAAAGGAGAGGTAACTGGGGGCAAGGACATAGATATAAAAACCTCAGAAAAAAGCCTTTGTGGTGTATTTTGAATAAACTGTCTCTTATCCAAACTAACTTGTTTTAGCAGTAGTTGTACTTTACATCTGTGGATGACAATTTTTCTATAGGATAAGGTAAACATAAACGTCCACCCTAATGGAACTGACGGAGATAAGTGACTTGCTGGAAGTTACTCAATAGATCGATGTAGGAGTCAGGAATAGCACCCAGAGTTTGTTTTCTCCAAGCTATTTTTTTGGGGTCTACAATGCCTCTTTTCCAACTGTTCAGGAATTGAAAGTGTTCTAAGAGTACAGATATGTTACAAGCATGGTGATAGCGAAGCAGACCTGTATTGTCTGCTGGGTGATAAATTAATCTTGGTAGTTTTATTGTGATGGTGATCACAAGTGAAATTGCATCTGGGTGTCCAAGTTCAACCAGCTCAGATAGCAGTGACAGCAAAGTTGTCCCGCCTGGGTTCTGCAACTACTGAAGGGGAGCTTCACTGTGCTTTCTCTTATTTCAAGAACTTTACCCATGTACAAGTGAGAGTTACTGTGATTATTACAGAGGATTGATATCCAGTATGGGATTAGTGGATGGTTGTTCACTAAGTAAGTAAAGACTAAGGAACAGGGGTTTGTTTACTTTTTTAGTAAATTGGGTAACTTCTGGGCTGGATTATTTACAGGAAATTTATGGTAGATGAAGGTCAGAGGAAAAAAAACCGCATACGTGTAGACTGAGTTGACTGTGATGGTAGAGCCATGTAATTGATATGTGAGTCTAGGACAATTGAAACATTCAAACTCAGAATGTTCAAAAAGTACTTGAGTAAATATGTATACAGATCATAGGTGTATCATAATGTAAATAGAATCAGAAATGACAGTGATTTGCACTCTCAAACCTGTATCTCAGTTAAGGGCCATTTTAGTATTCTTTGGCTGTTTGCCGTAAAGAGTCTCAGAGCTTATGGAGCTCATTTCTGTGACTCATTCATTCTTTCTAGTTGTGAATTTCTTCTAACGCCACCAGCGGACCTTTTCCAGTGTCAGCTGTTCCAACATTCAAAACACTCTGTTTACCAGTAAAGCATATCCCATATGTTGAAATCTCACCCTTTTCAGTTTCTGTGGTGTTTGAGTATATACTAAAGGATACTAAATTTATCTTTGTGTTAGCTGTCTTTTGTTGTTCAAAGTTATTCTGTGGTAAAGTTCCTGGCAGCTGTCATAGGCAGGCAGAGACACCTCCAGCTGTTAAGCTGTTGTTTTTGTTTTCTTTGTTCAGAAAGGATGATTCAAGTATACAGTAAACAAGATATAAGCATGCAGAATTGGTGTTATCTGACTGTTTTTCTAAGTTACAGAAAAGCCTAGTTGTAAACTGTGTGGCATTTTGGGGGTTTTTCTGATATTGATGCAAAATGCAAGATACTCCATTTAAGTCCTTATTTAAAGTCTAAAGAAGTTCTCGCTATTAATTCACTGCATTGAATAATAGTATGTTTTATGTACTTAGTCAGCTTGGTTGATTTTTATGGTCCTATATGTTTGGCATTCATTAGTACTAAAATATTTTGGACAGAGCATTCCTGTGTTAGAAGTTCTCTACAGAAAGCTGGAATTCTTTGGTAGATGTCCAGTGGGCATCTGGATAAGTGGCAATGATTTGGGATAATTGCTGCTGATGTTAATATTTGCAGTGTGCTGATGGGTAGTACAGTTGCTTTATTATAAGGCTTTGAATGTTGTCTTAACATCTGCATCTTACTGCTATTGCTTCTGGTTAGCCATATAACTTTCCCCTTTGAATGGGATTTCTGTTTGCTATCAGCTTTTTGCAACCACAAAGGACTTAACCGTTATGGCAAATTGTGAAGGTCGGGCTCAACAACACAAAAAAAGGCTCATATTGAGTGTTCTCCATCAGTATACATAGACCGTGTGTTTTGCTGTCCTCTGCATAATGGGGAAAATGACTCATTAAATACAAGAGAAAGGGGTACTGTGTCAAATCCTGGCTTTCAGGAGTGGTTTGCTAGGAAGAACTATTGTAAAGAGCATTTAGTGGTTTTATTATTATTATTATTATTATTATTTTAATATATGTGTGTATATAATATAAAATTTTATGTATTTATATAATACATTATTTCTAAATTTACATATATTATTCAAAAGCATGTATCTTTTTTTGTGAAATGCAGTACCAAACTCTTTCCAGGACTTTGATTGCTTGAGTTTTCAGAGACACACTTAAATATCAAGCAATTCTTCTGTCCTGTCATAAATATATGGAGATAAGCTGGTTTCTGTGCATGCTTTTGTCAGCTTCAGTGATGACTTGATGCTTCAAAGCTTCTGTCACCTCTCGCGTAATACTTTTCTTGTCGACCACAGGATGTTGAGTGCAGACTTTTACATGCTGTGGTGGTGCTGTTGAGCATGAAACGTAAGCTGTCTTGAGCCAGATTTGGATGTGTGTGGACGAGAAATACGTCACACTATTACGAGTTTTATGCTGGTAATATGTTCCTACTTTTATGCTATCTATTCCAAGATAATATTATCTATTATTATTTTCCTTCTGTAACTTAGCAACAACAGTTCCTTATAGCTTTACCTGATCTCAGCCATAATGATTATCATCTTTGGAATATATATTTTTTTTTTTAATGTATCACATGGGGAGACTTTATGGTTTACCTAAACATCCGCACCAAGTGACTCTAAAGCAGAGATTGTGGGGGAAAGAAGTAGAGGATCATATAACTACTTTTATTCTGCAGTCAGCTAGGAGTTAAAGAGCAGTAATTGCTACCAGTGGTAAGCAATGAGATGAGCAAACCTGCAGTCTAATTTTAAAGTACGTTACGCTTACTATATATACTTTGCAATTACCTCCATGTTTATAATATAGGCTAATAAATAACTTTAAACGCATGAGAAAAATGAGCCTTGGATGAGATCTCTATTTCCCAGTGTGTCTTGATAGGCATCTTTCTCTGATCTCTGCACTGTGTACTTAAGCAAATGTATATTCTTTTTTTTAAGTGTTGTTGCAGTGCTAATTTTCATTAAGTATTTTATATGTTCTTTAAAAATAAATATATATATATAAATTACAAGTAGAGATATCTAAATTTACTGAAGATACCGTAATTTTACAGGTAACTTAGGCATAATTTTCTTACTGAATTGTATGCTAGTAGGGAGGAGAAAAAATGGAATTACTTCACTTTGGTAAAGCAGAATAATGTTTTATAGCCAGTATTAAGGAGAAAATACTTTTGCCCTTAGGCAAAACATTTTTTTATGTCAAAATCACTGGCTGATAAAGAATGGAAGCTTTATGGTAGCATTGTGTTTTCAAAGCAGAATGTGATTCATTCAGCTGCAAGTGTTCCTTTATGTAGTTTTTATGCTAGCATGTGTGTTTATGTACATTCTCCCTTTCCTTTTCCTTTTTCTTTTTCTTCCCCCTCTTCTCAAGACTATGAGGTTATTAGGTGTGCAGAATTTCACGTGAGAGGAATTTGAGGAATGCTTTCATACTGACAGTACGAGTTTTCTTCCACTATCAGGATTTGTAGTTAGTGAACTTTCATGTTGCTGCTTCTTTAATCTTTTCAACCTGCATTGTAAGGATTATTTTAAGTTTAGGAAGATCTTTTTGGACTCTCCTTATTTTTGATGGTAACTGCTGTGTCAGATATCTTAAAGAATGTTCTTGCACATTTTTGTTTCTTAGCATCTTTTGCATTCAGTCACGTGGTTGGTTGTTGACACTGACTTAGTGAACAGTGATTTAGATACACAGTCATCTGCTGAGTTTTGGAATACTTTTAGAAGTTATGTGTGCCTGCTTTTAGTTTTCGTTATTAATGTTAATTTTAAAATTAAAAATGTTAATTTTATAGTGAGTTATGTTAATTTTAAAATAAAAATAGTGTGGTAGAATAAGAGTTTTAGTCTGGTTTCCAAGAAAATAATTTGTATCATTGTTTGTAGTGTCTGTTTTCCTTCTTTTTAGTAACTTGTTGCTGCTTGCATTTGAATCGTCTGGGGGGGGGGGGAAATCTGATAGACAATATTTGTAGAAAATTCTGTAAAATGGACACCTGCACTGGGAGGAAGAAAGCAGCTGTCCTTGTAGGACAGTTGCAGCATGATTGTAAGTTATAAAGCTTCTTTAAAAAGCACCATTGAATTGTTTTCTCCACTTGACATCTTTTCCCCTCTTTGTCCATCCATAAATGAAATGAATTTTAAGAATTTCTGAGTGCTGCAGGAGAATAGTTAAAATAGAAGAAAAACTAAGCAGTTTACAGAAGAGATGTACACTCTCTTTAGTGCAACAGTAAGTGGTGGTGTTGTGGATATGTATATAACGAATCTACTTACAGTCAAGTGTATTTTGTGTTCACATGCCACTGTGGAAAATCTAGTTGGCTGTCATGACAAATACTATTGTAAATGTGTTACCATGCCTTTATTACACAACTGGAAAACAGAACTAAGACATTCACAAGTTTGACCTCTGTTAGTACTTCTCTAAAGTGTTACAGTTTTTTACAGTGGTTATATTTTCCCTTTCCTGTTTGCTTTTTGTTTTCACCAGCATTTTCAGTCTTCTGGTTCTTTTCCTTTTGATTTCTGTCTTTATCATCTATGACAGTAATTAGATCTTACAAAGAAGACTGAGAGAAATTTAGTGTTTGAGTGTGGTGTGTGTGGTGTTTCTTTTGTTTGTTCAGTTGGGTTTTTTAAAGGTCCTTTTAAATTTTGAAATGCTTAATGAAATGTTGCGTTTTATATTTTTGGATACCTCAAAAAAACTTGCATCCTGTTTAAATATAGTGGGGACGTAACTTGGCTGACGAAATCTTCACATTAGGAAGTACAAGATTCTGGCAGAGTAAAGTTTTAAATTGACTTATGCTCAGATTAAATATTTATTTTCATTTCTCAAGAAACAGAAGGTAGTGTTTCAGTGTTGAAACCTAATTTTTTTTGTCAGCAGCGACATTGGAAGCTCGCTATCAGTGCGTGAATTAGGCTGCACACTGTTTTGAAAGCATGTTATGTGCCTTGTGGAGATCAAGTGAAAAGGAGGGTTGACTGTCCTCTGCATATCTATATAAACAAACCATTATTCTTTTTAGCCTTGCATGCTAAAAAATGTTTAATGAGCTGATATTTTATATGGAAAAACCCAAGAGCAGCATATATGATACATGGGTTGTCTATCTGAGGCTTGGGAGAACTTGGGACTTCAAAAGAAGAAAGAAAAAAGAACCTTTAAAGGCCTGGCTGTAACTATAGTCTCCCTCATGAGGTTTGCCCAGGTGTTCACCCCAAAATATGTCTTTATCTTTAACACTTCCCTGTGCTCCCCATGACTCTGGATTTTGTCTTCCATCTTGTCCTCCGTTCCTTTTTGGGTTTGTGTGTTTGGTGGTGGTTTGTGTTTTGTTTTTTGTTGTGGTGGGGTTTAGGTTTTTTTGAGGCTTTTTGGTAACAAATACAGAGTCATACTTTGTTAAACTGTGGGTGCTGCAATATCTGAGGAATATTGCACTGCTTACTTCTCATAAACTATTACAAAGACTAGAACTTCATGAATAACTGTTTCGCAGGGAATTATTTCATAATTCCCACTTAAACTGATTGGAAATTAAATATTTCCTAAGTAAACAAGTCTTTGTAGTCTTGTCATTAGGTACGTGAAAACATTTAAACTGGTTTTTTTTTGCTTTGAAAAATAAGCCATTTAGGGTTAACAGCACATGGTATAGCTGTTGCTTAGTGGGAAAAACTCAGATTTGTGTAACTTTTTTTTTTCCTCAGAACTTTTATTTTCACAAACCAAAATCTTGTATATTTAAGCAAATGCCCCAAAACAGACTTACTTTCTCTGTCTTTGCCAAGTTATGATCTGTACATTTTGTTGGTAAGTTGACTGTGAAGTTGAGCGTACAATGTTCTATGAGGGAGTGGGAAGGGCAGATAATGCTGATGCTCTGCACTTTACTGCCATCCAGACTGGTACTGTGCTACTACTGCCACTGGATACATGGATCTCTTCTCTCTTTCTGTTCAAAAGGTCACTAACAATACCTGTAGGCCATGAAAATAACTTGAGTAGTGAGTAACCAGGAGCGTAGCTTGCTGGGTAGCTGTTTGTTTTTTTTCCCCAAGGTATTTAAAAATGGCCATGCTCTCTTCCCTCCCCGCATTGTGAAAGCTTCCCATATTTGAAAACTGAAGATTTGCATGGGCTACAGTTTTATTGTTATTGGGAACTGGCATATCATAACAACCTCTGTCGAGCAATACAATCATTGGGTAGTCCTACATCAGCTGAAGTGAGTCTCAGCAACTGTGTTCAGTTACAGTAACTCTTGGGTAGAATAGTCCAGCGTAATTGAAATGCTTGGTTTGTTAAGGTAATGCTTTTCGTAGTAATATCATATCTTCCTTGCAGGACAGTTCCAGATCTGATTATGTAGTTTCTTGGTTGAGCTTTAGATGTGAGGACACTTCTTATTAGGCTTTTTTTTTTTTCTTTAACTGGAAGAAAGGCTCAATCCAAAGAAGACAGAAATTTAGAAATACAGTGCCAAGATCAGAGTTGGAAATGCTGTTAAACTTTGCACTCTTTAGGCAGGCTGACTTCTCCCTAGCTCTTCCCCCCCCCCCCCCCCAAATACTAGGAGTTCAGGAATAGCTTCAGAACAGTTATATATGAGCTTAATTCAAGGTTTTAAATATCATATAACTTTTACTGTTGTTTATTATCCAATAAATACTGTTACTTCAGAACTCTGATGTTCTTTCACAAAAGGCATTCCATTGCCAGGTGATGTGAATCATTGATCCATTAGGAAGCAAACTTCTAGCAAGCATGACAAGTCAAATAGTGGGGGGAGGGGGGGAAGCTGCAGTAGAGAATTAACGCAGGTGGAAAATAGGAGAACTAATCTGCTTTAAAAACAAAACACCAACCTGCTAGAGAGAAAATAAGAGTATTTTACCAATGCCTGATTGGTTTAGCGGGCAAACTTCTTTTGAAAGAAGATAGAACAGAAATATTTTAGTCTGTAGTGGGTGAATCAGTAAACAGCAGTAGCTTATATAGTATTTTGGTGAATTTTGGCTTAATGCATCTGGTTTTTATTCCTCTTTACATTTCCATAGTGTTGCAGCCAGAATATACTGATAACTAAAAATGAAAGCTTAAATAATTTTCAGGTATTACAGTAAACTTATGACTCTTAATCAGTTGCTGAAGAAAAATCTATTCTTTATCACTGAAGTCACATGAAAAATTGTTCCCTGTTTTGGTCTGAGGCTACTAAAGCAATATTTTAAGATGCACATATTAAAGTTTGGGTACTTCAAATGCTCATAAGCATGTATTCAGGTATTAACATGTATGGAATATTGAGTATTAGTCTTAGCCTTAAAAAGAATTAGAACAGGCAGTGCATGTTTAACAGTCTGCTTATTATGTGCCTAGTATCAGTAGGTTTCTGTTGGATATGACTTTCACATGTACAACTTGTTTTTTCTTCCTCCAGATTTGAAGAACAGAAGCATGCTTTCCACTGAGACTTACACTACCATTTGTGATACATAATGTCTCTAAGTGAGAGGAATAGTGTGGTTTTTGCATATGAATCTTCAGTACACAGTACCAATGTACTTCTCAGTCTTGATGATCAGAGAAAGCAAGATATTCTTTGCGATGTTACTATTTTAGTGGAAGATCAGCGATTTAGGGCTCACAAAGCTGTGCTTGCAGCTTGCAGCAGTTACTTCCTTTCAAGAATTGTGGGCCAAGTGGATGCTGATCTTATCATTACTTTACCGGAAGAGGTGAGTGTCACTCCCTTCTGTATTTTACCTGCTAGTGCTTCTAATCTGTTTTGTTCAATTCTGTTTTACAGTAGGCCAGTGCTTAACTGAGAAGTTAAGGTAAGGGGTTTAAGAACTGAAGGGAAGGAATTTCGAAGTTGTAAAGCTGCCATTGGTTGAGGTAAAGGCTAGAGAGATCAGAGTGTGTATCACAGACTGCAGATAAGTGAATGCTGTCTTGGGGAATGTATAGGGCGAGATCTTTTCAATTAAGTATGTATTACCTTTAAAATTGAGCACCTGTTGCAAAGCATGTAAGTTTGTCAAAAAAACAGCCTTAAATGGTAAAGAGGTATTACAGAACTAGTCCTCCTGTATGAAAAGAGAATACTCTTGGAGTAATAAATAAACAAATTAAAACTTAAAATGTTAATACTTTTTAATCAATATCATTAAGATTTGGTTTCATATGTTGAGTAATACAACCATGCTTATATTCCTTGCTTGCTGCTTACTCTGGTTAAAAATTTTCTTCTGCTCAGTTCTCCATCCTTCTTACACGCTGATCATTAGCAGCTTGATTTTTTTTTTTTCCTACTGTGTTTTGTTTTACTACTTCTAAGGCTGAGAAAATGTATTGCAGTTACTTGGGTTTTTTACCCCTAAAATACATACTCTTAACTCAGATTGAATTTAAAGGCATTCAGTGGGAATGAGCCAGAACCTGACATCCATAGGAAAGAAAATTTATTATTACATATCTGGAGTGTCCAAGGCATTTAAAGATTCCAGTTGGTATTTAATTAAGTTATAAGAGGCATGAAGGAAGCAAGTGACTGGATTTTTATATGAAATGCTGTGCTTGTAGATAAAAGTGAGGAGCCTCCAAGTTGGCTGTTAAATAATCAATGGCTTTCTGAGAGGTAGTTTATGGTAATTAGCTTGAGTAATTAGCTTGGTAACTCAACTAGAATCATTAAAGTTGGAGGAAAGGTGTGCATCAATGAATTCTTACAGTGACATTGGAAATTACGTTATAGACTTGTTCATGTACAAGACTGAGTTGAGCGTTAACACAGAGATGATGTATTCAGAAAGCCTGTACTTCAGTAAAATAGCTACCACAATGGCTTTGTAACGTACTGAGATAAGCACAAGGATTCTCTATTACCAGAATCTTTCTAAATTTACAGAAAACAGAAAACTAAAAGGGATCAAGTGGTCTCTTTAAAGATCTTCAGTGCTCTTTGTTATTCTCTATTGATCAATGAACTTGTTACAAAATTACATTACAGCATAATACCACTATGTTACTTTTACTCAACCTTCTTACTGTGTCTGTGTGTTCATTTCTTCTTTTTTCTTTTTTTTTTTTTTTTGCTAGTGGCTTAGTATGTTGATAGCCTTGAACGTGTCTCAGATTAAAAGAAAACTAACGATGGGAGCTGATGTTCAAAGGAAGTAGGATGCTGGGGACACACAAAGTCATGATTTGGACTAAAAGAGGGAAATCAGTGATGTGTAAAACTTCTGATGTTGAAGAGAGAATTTTGCTTGGGGATGATGGAAAAAAAATAGGATATTGGAAAAATAAGAACTGTACATCAAAGTTGGAGAGGAGCAAATAGTCTCTGGTGCAAAGCAGCGGTGTTCCAATGAACCTGTCAAATAAACCTGAGTTGGAAGAGACTAGAGTTTGTAAAGAAAATGGAGGAACATAGTAATCCTGATACTTACTACAATCCTGATATTTACAACTTAAGAGGAGTCTTAATGCAGTTTAGTATTACTAGTGCAAGAACTGAATCTACTGAAGCAACAAGCAAAAATACTAACAGTGAATCTCATCTTTTAATCATTTTATCTGATCACTTACTTGGTAAAAATCATTTTAAGACTCAGCAACTTGAGCTTCTCTTCTGGGAACTGCTAAGTATTTTGAAATGAGTCAGTTTATGAAGCTGTATATTTAAGAGGCAAACACTGATCACATGGTTTGACATGTGACTTTTTTTACTTTTTAAGCATTTTTAATCATCCAAAGTATTTGAAGTTTAAAATGAAAGACACCAGTCCACAATCTGAGACAGCAAAACATTTTTGGAATTAAAGTACTTCATATATATTGTATTGTAAAGGCTAACTACTGACATCTTGGTGTAGGTTTTGTGTTGTTTTTCTACATATGTTTTTACTCTATGAGTTAGACTTTCAGGCCAAATACAAATTAAATAAATGGCTACTGCAAGAGTTGCTTTTCTAGGTCAGTCAGACCAAGAGTCTTTCTAGCGTTCTATCTTGTTTGAGTATAGCCAGCTAGAAATGTGTAAGAGAAAGTGAAAGGAGCACAGAGTGTTTTTTTTCTCTCTTGACCCTTCCAGTTTTTAGAAAGGTTTCTACCTTACATAGAAAGAATGTACAGTTTTGAAATACCACTGTATTTGTTTTGTTCAGTTTCATGTATTAATGTCACTTGTTTGTAAACCCACTTTAATGATTCATTGACCATACTAAGTTTGAAGACTTCTTGCCAGCATATGGATAAACTGTCTTTTACACTCCCCTTCCCCACATTATTAAGGATGAATTAATGTGATGGTGTAATCAGTAGTCTTCTCTCCAGATCATATGTCAAAAACTATTTTAGGAATTCTTTAGATAGGTCATAAGAGTTCACCAAAAGTTTTGTGGAACTGTATCTGTGCAGATCTCTTCAACTTCCTTTCATGCGTTGTTTATGGGTCCCTTTCTAAAAAAAAAAACCAAAAACAAAAACAAACAAACAAAAAAAAACCCAAAAAAACCAAACACAAAACAACCACTAAAAACCAAACACAAAACAACCACTAAAAACCAAACACAAAACAACCACTAAAAACCAAACAAAACGAACCTCGACTGATTTCTAAATTAAATTGCTTGTATAGTTAAGTATCTTGCTGGCAGAAGAATTTAGTATAGTTAATGTGTTAATATAGCACTTTATTCAGCATAAACTCCTGTTCATTTCAGTAAAGGAGGGGATCAGAATGCGGGCTTGAGTTTGAGTAGTAATAATGGATATACTACTTTATCCTTCACTTGCAGAGAAAAGCTAAAGGAAGTGTCATGTATTTTGCAGTATGATGATCTGTTTATAGCTTTCTGCCTGATTCCTTAGTAATCTTTTAATGCATAGAAGATGATCTCGTTCAGTTTGTAACAATAAAGATTTTATCTCTGGATTCCCTGTTAGGCAGCTGCATGGTAAAACCTGAGATGACAATGATGGAAATGTTCAATTAAAAGTACTTACTCCAAAGAGACTTTAAACTGAGAATAACTGTGTTTGTACAGTTTTTGGGTACAATTCTTTTCATCTGTGGGAGGAAGAAAGGAGTAGGTGGCTATAGTAATAATCATGTGTGGTCAAATTCCATTTTTTCAAACTTTTTTATCAGTCATGCATAAAACTGAGCAAATAACAGTAAGTGAGTGCTTTTTAAAGAAACAATTAAATACCAGCAGCATTTTGATCTTATTCTAGAGCAATTCGCATACAGCTTGGGTTTGAAAGATGTCTTTGTAAAGTTGGAATCCAGGTACTGGTTTTCAGTGTACAGCAATATTTTTCACTTGTTAGTACTGTATTTTCAGAACATTTTATTAAGATATTGATCACAGTGAAGAAGATAATTTAAAATTGTATCAGAAGATTTGTTTCAGAATGAGTGTGGCTAGGTTTTCTCTGTGCAACAAATCTGCTGCTTTTGTCTCGTACTCTGTCCTGCTGGTGTGGTTTGCTACAGGTAATTTTGGGTTCTGTGTGTTTCTCTATTTAAACCTGTATCGCCTCTACTGATATTTTTCCTTTTTTTGTTGTTTTTTTGTTTGTTTGTTTGTTTTTAAATAGGTAACACTTAAGGGATTTAGTCCTTTGCTTCAGTTTGCATACACAGCTAAACTTATTTTAAATAAAGACAATGTGTCTGAAGTTTGCAAATGTGCTGAATTTTTGGGTGTACACAACATTGAAGAGTCTTGCTTTCAGTTTCTCAAATTCAAATTTTTGGACTTTAAATTGGATCAGCAGGAGTGTCCTAGGAAGAAGTGTTGTACACGACGATGTCAGAAAACAAACCCAAATATTAGCAGTGTGGATGATGGAGACTTAGAAATAGATGATGAAGCAGAAGAACTTTTAGAAAAGGAATCTATTCAAACTCCTGACACAAAGCTCTGTAAAGATGAAGAAAATGCTAAATCAACATCTGCTCTCCAAGATAATGCCAATCAAACGTGTGATCCTGTACATTTGGAAAGGGGTAGTGTTTCCAGCTTATCTTCCCAATGCCCAAAGTACAGGAAATTCCAGAAAGCTTTTGGAAATGACAAAGTTCATACTTCAGAGTCCAGTTCCAGTATAAAAGACATTCAGGTGCCACCAATTGCAAATTTTCTTGAGAAGGAAATATCTGATAATGATGGCATACAAAAAGCTCAGGAGTGTGTACCTATGCAGCTGGTCTCAAAATGTGAAGAGACTCAGGTAAAAATGGAAGAAGGGGAAGAAGGCATTATTGAGAAAAAGGAGGAGAAGAAGGAAGAGTCAAAGAGAGATTCTGTGACTCAGAATGCGTCATGTCCTGTGGAGAAAATGGATCTTGCTGCTTTCCCCCAAAACTCTGCTGCACCTCATGGACTCAATTCTGTATCTTTTTTACATACTTGTGAGCAATATGGTAACTTGAATTTCAGCAGTATGCAAAACAGCACAGTCTTAGCTGAAAAAACTGTATCAGGTACTGGAGTTGGGAATGATAAAATTGAAAGTCAAGGTGACACATCTTCAAAGGTCGATTTGTGCACTAGAGAAGCCACTAACATTACATCAGCTGGTGATCGAAGCAGTGTGGAGAGAGAGGTAGCAGAACATCTAGCTCAAGGGTTCTGGAGTGATATTTACAGCACAGAAGCCTGTCAAATACATTTACCACCTGCAGTTTCAAAAGAGTACTTGGAGCCAGTATATTCGGGGAAAAAATCAGAGTGTCCGTGGCTGGGTATCAGGATCAGTGAAAGCCCTGAACCTTGCTCTCAACGGACTTTTACAACACTGAATTCTGTCAACTGCCCCTTTATAAGCAACCTTAGTACTGAAGGATGCTCCAACAGCTCTGAACTAAGCAGTGGAGATTATGTTCAGGGACAGCAACAAGAACAGTGTCCCTATAATTATGTGATAAGTTTGGGAGAGGATTCAGAAACTGACACTGAGGGAGACAGTGAATCCTGTTCAGCAAGAGAACAAGAATGTGAGGTAAGAATATTGTGGTTTATCCTTTGCTTCCCTGTCTCTTAAGGCTCTAATCAAAAACCTAATTCTGAGTATCATGTTTTTTGGAGGTGTTTTTGTGGTTGCTTATTTTAAAAATCTGGGAAGTGAAACTTTAAATAACCATTCAAAGATTTATATGGAAGGTCACTGGTAATTCAGGGACATTTATAAAGTATTTTTGGGTAGGATATTGAAATGGTAGATTCTTAGGTATTGGATCTCTTCAGATATTTTTCTGGAACAACTTTTATCAGAAAAGGTTGCGTGTCTTAAGTCATGTGGGTTCTTCTTCAGAATTTTTTTTCTCTACTTTAGCTAAACGTAAGAAAACTCTAAACTTCTTGGAACCTTTGTTTTATAGAAACTTAACAGTTTTCCTGGTTTTATTCTGAGTTGTGGGGAGAAGGTGGGAGAGTAATGATACTTCAGATTTACTGTGAAATGAAAATTATGTTTTCAAGCTGGCTTCAGTAGCTGTGTATTCAAGGCTGCTTTAATAGTATCACCTTCTCTAAAACTGAGATTGTATTTGTTCCTCCAGCTGCAGAAATTATTTGACACTTCTTTGCTTTATGTCATTGCTTTGGTAGTGTTTTAGGCAGATGCCATACATAAGTAGTCTAATCCCGAAAGATTTTACTATATACCTAGAATGATTTCTGTCACAGTTCTTAGAATTGTAGAATTGCAATGTAACCGTGTATGACAGATCATTTAATGTCATGAAAATTCAGTTGTTGTTAAAGCATTAGTGTTTTTCTTTTCAAGATGCAGTGCCTTACTGAGACTTGAAATAAGTGGAAGCTGCCATCAATATAGAAAGTTGGCAGGCCAAACGGAAAGCCAGAATTGGTTAAATAAGGTTCCTTGTCTTTACATTACAAACAAGTAGATGGTTTCATTGCTGAAGGCAATTTGTCACCAGTGGTAGCCAAACACAGAAAGGGTTTCTCTGTTTGCTTTTTAAACTAAGTTCAGATCTTTGACCACAGCAAGGTAACATGTTCTGCTACTTAATGTACTCAAATGTAACGATTACAATAAAGTGTCTTTAGTTGGATACTTCATAAAATGTGACAACTATTTTGTAAAGGTAAAGGTTTTTCTCAGTATTAATCAAGACTTCATGTTCTATGTATGTTTAGGAAGCTCCTGCTTCTGTAGCTCAGGTGTACAGACAGTAGCAAAAGCCTGCTTCTATCTTTTCTCCGTCATTAAGAATTACAAGACAGATATTGTAACTTCTGCATTTTAAGTAAATGCTTGTTTCAGATGAACTTCATCTGCAGAAAACTGTAGGTATAAAAACGTATGCAGTATACAGTCTTAATAGCAGGTTAGCAGACACTTTAGACTGTCTTAGTGTTTCTTGATACCTCCTTTGTGCACCACCTAACCATAACTGATTTTCCTAGGGTGTATCACCTAATTATTTGCTGCACACATGGGTAGATTTTGTCCTACTCTGACTGTGCTTTTGGGGATCTAGTGTAAGTATGGAAAGTACTAGGTTATTTCGTCTGCCCTTGAACTCGCCTAGTTGATACCCCTGGGTTTTATCCACATCACCTGGTGGCTACATTAACTTGGTCTTGTGTCTGAGATTTTGGAAGAAAGGTTATGTAGTAAAGAACGCTTAAAATGAAAACTTGAATTGGCCTATTGGTGTTCGTGTGTATCAGTTTCACCTTTGATTTACAACTATGTCTTACATTCTAGGTAAAACTGCCATTTAATGCACAAAGGATTATCTCACTTTCCAGAAATGACTTCCAGTCATTTCTGAAAATGCATAAATTAACTCCTGAACAATTGGACTGTATTCATGATATCCGAAGACGAAGTAAAAATAGAATTGCAGCACAGCGATGTCGTAAGAGAAAACTTGACTGCATACAAAATCTTGAATCTGAAATTGAAAAACTGGTATGTATAAATATTCATTACTGTTCACTTGAGTCTTTCTCTAAACATCTTGACTGGACATCTGGCAGTAGTTTGAGAGTAAGGTGGCTTACTACTTTTTCCACTCAAGCTTAGAAAACTTTATCAGTCTTGGATGACTTCTTGATAGCAGGTCTAGATTTTGTGTGCTTTACTCCAAAGTACACACATTTTTTTTCCTTCTGTGGACTTGTTTCCATTTAAGTAAAAGTGCATCACAGCGTAATTTTTGGTGAATGGTGTTTTTGAAGCCTGTCAGAATTAAGCATTGAGCTTAATTGAACAGAATGATTCCCAAACCGTCATCCCACTCTACTTTGTTTTCTGCCTCTTTCTCCTTTCTCACTTTGTGCTTTTGTTCTTCAGCTTGTGGTATTGCTCATGATCAAGTTTACAGTTATGCAATTGTTAATTGTGTAAGTATTTTTCTTGTAACATATCAACGTGGGCTGGTGAACTGTTTCCTGAGTCTTGAATCTTAAAAACGAGACACTTGCAGAAAAGCGGAAGATATAGCAGAACTCAGGAAGCTGCTTGCCTTTATAGCAGTTGTATCAAGATTGTAGCTGGGGAATTAATGCATCCAGATTTCTCTGCAACCATCTGATAATATAATTTCTCCTTCTTAAAAGGTGTTAAGAAGATAAACATGTAATTTAAGAGAAATGTGGATAATGTGAAGTTCTCCTGGCAAGAAAATGATTGAGTGGAGCTTTTCTGGTCTTTATTTCTGACCCTCTCATCTCAGTTTCATAGTTGATCATACAATGTGTGCTAACTAAATAGTTCAGTTGTTTAGGGTTACTGTACTCTTAATTCTTGTTTATGGAGCATTTTAGACTTTGTTTATGTACATGTATTTGGTATTTGCATCAGCTAAGAATATATGTAGTCATGTTGCACCTTTTTCCTCATGACTTCAAAGTGGAAAGGAATATAAAATTAGAGCAAAGTGCCATGGGCTAGAAATTTATTTTGCTACAATGGTCCATCATCTTTCACTGCATGCATTTCTACTTCTGCATTAAAGGAGACAGACTTTGAAGGAAGGCCTGCAGTGCCGTAGAGTCCTGATGAGTTGACACAGCAAGTCATTCAGTGTGCTGAATTGAATGAAGAGGATACTCTGGGAGGGAGGGAGATCAGATGATCTTGTTAGTTATATTATTCTGACTGAAGAGAGAAGTTATGTTTCTGACAGTTCAGAACTTTCTGCCTGTTTTTGTCATCATATTGCCATTTCTGTTTCTTATGTAACTTTGTCAATATTGTGTAACGCTTGGGGAGAAAAAAAAGTAGAGATTCATCTGCAGGATTAGACCTGTACTTGACTAAGTCACTGATAATCATAGTATAATATCCTTTCTTCTGTGGACTTGTGCGAGAACAGACTGCATGTCTGCTGTTTGACAGATATCACTGTGCAAGGTCTAGACAATGAGTGTTGAGAATTGTGAGGTGAGGTCTGAGTGATGAATCATGCTCTGGGCACAAACATGTTCCAGTCGCCTATTTTTTTCCGACTGTGCAGGTAAGTTTCTTCAGAACTTCCTGAAGAGACCTCGTTTGGAGCTGTTGAGCATGTCTGGCAGCAAGTAATGTTATGCACCACCAAACTTGTGTTAAGTCGTGCACAAATACAGAAACTTTAAGATCTGTCTAGGCATAATTTCCAGGTGGGTGGAAGAGAAGAGACATCTGTGAAAGGCGTTGTGTGGTACATCCAGGTTGCTTCATGCATGATTGACTCCTGCCTTGTTCCTGCTTCTTCGGGTCTGTCATGTTTCTCAGACCTGTTAGTCTCTTGATCTTCTTATGGTATCCCCTGTAATGTGGCCTTGAGAGAGGATAATATGGTGTAGCTGTAGTTTGAAAACTCTTGACAAGTAGATAATGTTCTCTACTGTAGCTTGTTAGGAAATATTATTTGGTTAAATTCCTCATCCTGGCTTCCAGTATGTGCAGCATGTTGTCTTGTATTAATTTCTCTTTGTTGTTGCTTACCAGGTTTCTGTTCTCTCAGGTTAAAAGATAGTATTTGTGGTGTGTTTCTTGAGAAAATCCTGTATCTGGAACAGACTGACCCCCTGCATGAGTAGATGCTGGAAACTGACTGGCTGGGGAGTAGCGTTGCTGAAAAGGACCTTGGGGGTCTGGGCAGACAGCAAGCTGAGCATGGATCAGCAGTGTGTCCAGGCTGAGAAAGCCATCAGTCTCCTGGGCTTTATTAACAGGAGCATAGCCAGTGGTTTGAGGACAGTGATTGTAGTCTTATACTTGGCACACGTAGGACTGAATCTTTTGCTCGGTTTTGACCCTTCCCAGTGCTAGAAGTTCATTGTCAAACTCGAGCAAGGTTAGGAGAAGGCCACCAGGATGGTCAGGCCTGGAGTACTTCTCCTGTGGTGAGAGGCAGAGGAAACAGGGCTTCTGCTTGGAGAAGAGACGGCTGTGGGGAGACCTAAAAGCCACCTGCCCATATCTATGGGGAAGTCCTCGAGATTGTGTATCCGTTGGGAGTGTAACATCTTTGGCTTCCCAGGAGGTAGCACTTCACAGCAGAAGAAAAAGAGACATTATCATAAATTAAAATGGGGAGGTTCAACTGGATATAAGGAAACACTTTTTTCCAATGGGGACAGGCAGACAGTGGAGCAGGCTACCCAGAGAGGTTGTGCATGGTCTGTACTTGGTTTTCATGACATGACTGAGCAAAGCCCTGAGTAGCCTAATCTTACCCGTAGCTGACTTTGTGTTGAGCAAGAGGTTGGACTAAAGACATCGTGAGGTACCTCCCCACCCAAGTGATTCTATACAACTGAAAGTCTTATTTTAAGCTGTACTGATATTGATGAAAAATGCTGTTCTGTAATGAATCTGTTATCTGGGATAATTAAGTTTGGTCATTTCTCTTGATCTTCTGTGCTGATGATGTCATTTTTGACCGCCATACAGTCTTTGCTGATCGATCTTTTAGGTGAACCTATGTGTTCTTGTTGTTCACTAATGTTCCATATTTGAGAATACGTGTGGGCCACTCAAGGAGTTGTTGCCTTGTTAGGGAGGGCTCTTTCAGAGAATCTGTGTATATTCACATTCGTTGTACTTTCTCACTTCAAAGCTTTAAAATGAGGGTATTTGTGAGGGGGAGCAGAGTAAAGGACAACTGACCTCAAGAAGCACTACGTCCCTGGAGATTCTGTAGCTCAGGAGAAGGATGTGTCAGTGAGTGATGTACTATAAGCCGTGATCCAAGAAATGTAATTGAGATCTTGTTATATATACTATAGCAGGGAGAGGAAGTGTGTGAAGTAAATAAATTCTTCACCAGAAGAATTAAAATAGCTCTCAGTTTGATGATTACAGTGACCTCAAAGCTAGCTGGCATTACTTTGCAGTGTCAGTATAATGCCGCTAAAATAAAATAGTAATATTTAAATGTATTAATCTGTCAGCAGCTTCAGATGGGGGTGGGGAACTTATACTGGAATAACTATTTCTGAATGTTGAAGTTTGTGTTAAACAGCGGTCCAGATAATTTCATCAGTCCATAATGCATAGCTGAGTGCTTCTACATACCCAAAACATATAGAAAGTGATTTCAGATTAGGAGATCTGGCAACAGCTGCTCCCAGTATGCTCACAAGTAGAAGTTTATTAGCAAAGCACTCTTTCTAATAATTTTAAGCAAAAAGGATGGGCAACAACTGCTTCTCTTGCAAAATGCCACTTAAAGTTAGTCAGTTCTTCTAAAAAAGAAGTTGTAGAGGTTGCAGTATGAGTTTCTCCTGCAATAGGGAATGTGAGAAGGACTGAAAATAATTAAAGTTTCTAGGGGTGAATTGACATTACAATAGGGATAACACACAATCCCTATGATTAAAATTTATTTCTTAAAAACTATTTGAAGCTTTGTATATCTTAAGAGGCAGAGTTCTAAAATTAATTATAGAACTCAATGTGTGGCATGTTTGGGTTTTGGTGGGGGTTCTTCCCCCCCCCCCCTTTTTTTTTTTCCCAACTGCTTCCTTATGGTCTTTCTTGTTTGCTTTCCTTCTTTGCCATTTCCTCGTATTTTCTTTTTCTGGATGTTGCTTGTTTCCATCATTAGACTAGCCCCTCAGTTATCCAAGTCCTTTCATCTTCAGCCAGTTTTATCAGAAGTCTCAAAAATTCATGACACTGAAGTAAAACAAACAAGTTAATTTTTAATGAATGGTACTTTTTCCTATTTAATATTAATTAGTGAATTCCCATCCCTTTTGCTGTCCTGTGTTTGAAAATCCTTTTGCATTATGTAGCTAGATTGTAAGCTCTTCGGAGCAAGGACAGTCTTGTTTCATGTCTGAGCGGTGTCTGCCACTCTTAAGCATGTTTGCTGTGTAAATAAAACTCAGTCATTCAGCTGGTATTTTCCTGTTCCAGTAGCAGGTTACTTACGTAGTGGCATCTCTGTTCTTGTCTCTTCAACTCACTAATCTGTCACTCTTCTGTCACTCTAAATTCTTTAACTTCCAGTCTTCTAGTTAGTACCTTGAGACAAACTGGAGTGCTGCATTTCCAGAGAAAATATTTTGTTTACGCTTTTAACATGTTCTATTTCTTTAATTGTCCTGTATTTACTATTTACTTAAGAAACTCCTCCTACATCCGTTGTTGTTCTACAGTACACTTAATAGTTAAGAACTGAATTTGTTTTCATCTAGCAGAGTAGTATCAATAGTGAAAATATGATGTCTGGTTTTCAACATTTAACTTTTAAAACACAAATCTCTATGAAGACTACTCTGCCTAATGTTTTGTTGATCAGTGGTAATGGTTTAAATGTTACCCTGTAGAATTGGTGTTTCAGGAATATTTATAGTAAGTGCACCTACGTTTCATTTATTAAATAACTACAAATTACTGTTTGGCTGCCAGAATGTGTTTTGAAAAAGTCATGTGTCTGAAAAATCACTTCAAATAGCTGAGTTGATGATGCTTCAAGAGAGGTTAGGATTGTCCTTTTGATAGGTGTTTGATTGTGTAGGTATTTACCTTCTAATTGCCAAATTCATTTCAGCAGACCAGATTATCTAGTCTTGTTTGAGCTTTGCTAGGAACATAACAAACTATAGTTTTTGTGTTAAAATGCAGACTAAAAGGCTATTTTTATTTTTGCAGCAAAATGAGAAGGAGAACTTGCTGAAGGAAAGAAATCACATTTTGTCAACTCTGGGTGAGACAAAGCAGAATCTGACTGGACTTTGCCAGCAAGTGTGTAAGGAAGCAGCCTTGAGTCATGAGCAAATACAAATACTTGCAAAATATTCTTCCTCAGATTGTCCGCTTTCATGTTTATTCCCAGAGAGAGAACGAACAGCTCCATCTGATAGTGAGCTTGCGATACCAGCATGTGTTGAATTAGCAGATGGTCTTTCAGGTGTTACATCTACAAATGAGCAGAGTTCTTGTTATCAGTGTGTGAAAAGTGTGTGTGATGCAACATACGATCAAGTACAAGAACTGCATCCAGTTTCTGTAAGAACATTAGAGAAAACTTCGCTTGTGGAACAGTGTGGACAGAGCAGTGGTATCACAGACTTCTGTCAGCAAATGACCGACAAATGCACTACAGATGAGTGAATCTATTCTCTTCCTATTGCCAGCCTCTCAACATTGCAACTACAAGTGAGATTGAGCATTATTGTAAAGTACCTTCCTAAGCGAAAGAAAAGATGAAACTTTATCTTTTGAAACTACATTGACAGTTACATGGTCATTATATTACTTGGCAAGCTTTGGGTTTGCTCTGTGTAGTTCTAGAGTGTAATTTGTATCTGTCAGCCTTGGAACCTTTTCTGTGTGGTGATGCCAAGGAGAGTTCAGGGAAGTTGTTGGAAAGCATAAACTCTCTGCACCGATGTTTATTTGTGGGGAAGCTTCCATTCAGGTGTAGAGCAGCCTTCACTCTAACTTATGCCACAGTACCTAATGCCACTCTGTATCTCAAAAAAAGCCTCCTAACAGGTGTTTATGCACAATGACTTCTATACCTGGAATTCTTATCTCTTTAAGATTTCTTTTTTCCTGGTAGACAAACCTTGAGAAGCGTATATAGCTCTGTAAGTGTTTATTTTGTAGATGGGTTAGGATAACATGACAGTATGAGGAGATTCTGGCAAGTGTGTTCTGGAACAGCTCATTGCTTCCTGCTGTTCCCATCCCTGTACCAGAGCCAGCTTTTACTGAATATATGCCGTTGTCTTAGCTCTCCAGTACAGAGTTAAGACAACTGGAACAGCGGAGGTGCTGCAGCATACTGTTCTCTTCTCTAAGTTTTCTAGGAAGAATAACAACATAATGGGAAAGGCAGAAGTTTGGAACTGGTGCAATTCTTTGATTAGTGTGCATTGGATCCTCTGGCATCTGAATCCCATATGCTTGTTAAAATTCATTGCTCTATTGTGACTTACTGTCCTAGCGCCTTCAAGCTCACTGCTGTTTGTGATAAGTTGGAGTCGAAGTATTGTGAAAGTTTAAGGACAGATTTTTTTAATTTTTTTTTTTAAGTTATTCAGGCACCAAATTCTTTAACTTCAGTGCCTAATTGCCTAAAGTAATCTACAAATGTATTTGTTCTGTGATCACTGGGACCAGTAAAGATCTAATTCAGAGTTTTAGTCTCCAGGATACTTTTATGACTAAGCCTGTAGTACACTTTCAATGGCTTGTGCTGTAAGTATAAACATATAGAAAGGATGATAAGAAAATGATCTGGAGGGATTGCCTTTATCTACTTTGCGAAGGAGAAGTTCAGCCACTAAAAATAATCCCCATTTTTTAGATTTTTATATGGCAGTAGATGCATATTGTATACCAATGATGCTTTGTTACTTAGATGTTATTCTCACACCAGAACTAAGTATTGAACCTCACCACAGAAAACTTTGGTTTTGCTGGTTTACAAAACATGAAGAATCTTGTACAAGCCAGTGGAATTCTTCATTTCCTACCTCAGAATGTATATTAGCTTTTTGTGTCTTTTGTGTGCATGTACAGTAGGTAGCAACTAAGCAAAGGACTACTGTAAATACTGCTTTGTGATTTTTATCTTGCAGTGAGGCAAAACTTTTTTCTTTTTTTTCCTTCTCCCTCCCCCTTATAGGTAACATAGCATTAATAAATTTATTAAGACTATTAAGCCACTTATTTAAAACAAAAATTAAAAATTTGACAGATTTCAACAGTACTTCTCATAACCAGCATGTAATACAAATGACTACACTACCTCACCTATGGGATTGAAAGTTGATTTAAATCTCTAGTGATATCCTTGGATTTCCATCATATATTATTACTTTTTTTAAGGGGAAAATTTATGTTAATGGAGCATAGCTTGTATAAATCACAGTGCTTGCAGTAACTAAAATTCAGAAATAAATATTATATGGCATACATCATGAGAGTTCTACTGCTTTGAATATGTTTTCAGGTAATTGAATTGAAATTCTTTTAAATGACTGTCATTTATACATGTTGATCCTGTATATGTATTACTCATGAAGCTCTCTGGGTTTTTTTCTCCAGCATCTGTATATGCCTGGTTAATTTAATCCTGCCTCCCTCCTCTGCTGCCACCCTGGGCAGTGTTTTTGCTCCTAAGTCTCCATTTTATTTAAAAAGCAAACCAACAAGAAACAATAAAAAACCAAGACGGAAAGCCCCAAACCTCTCTACTGTCCATACACGATATCACTTTTAAAGCTGGTGATATTCTTAAATGACGTGGATAATGACATTAAAGCATTGTCCTAATAGTACACATAGTCTGAAATGGAATTCCTTGGCTTAAATGTTTGTTATAAAGGGATGGAGCACGTATCTAGAGAATGACTGGCTGGGAACTTAAACATATCCAGTGGCCCAAACCCGTGACACACTTGGCTATGGATGTTGGAAAACAAGATCAGTGGTTGCCAAGTTCAGAGGCCGGAATATCCACCAAAAAGTTGTGCTCCACTGCTGCAGTCTGGTGATCAGCCAGGGTCTGAATTCCATCCAGCAAACGGTGCAGGGCTTCCAGTGCAGAAATCATGGCTGTCATTGACATATGATAACCATCATGTCATGTTTTTAAACCTATGATGAACTTGATGAAGTTTGGGGGTAGGTTTTTGCCTAACCAACTGCATCTAAACAATTTTTAAAATATTTATTTAATACAGTAGACCTACAAGTTGCATGTTGACTTCTATAGCCTATATCATCAACTTGCAAAAGTTAAGAATGAATGACGATTTTTATGACACAGAATTCTCAGGTAAATGTTTTGGAGTTTTGTTTTTTGTTTTGGGTTTGTGGTTTTTTTTTTTTTTTAGTAAAGAAATACTCGATTTTGAAATTGTAAAGTACTTTGTTAAAGCATGTTTTAAAATACTTTGGACAGACTATCTTAAAGCCATAAGAGTATGATGGCATACAGATTGTAAAATAAACAGATAATTACAACAAATGATTTTGTATCTTTCATAATTCAGTATTTTCTAAGACTACAATAAAAACCACTATACTTTCTACAAAGGCTTTTCTTTTTTGTACAAATCTTCTGCAGTGAAAGTCTTTACTGGTGCATTATTTACTTATGTAGTACTACTAAAACATTTCGGAAAACAGTAGCAAAGTAGTCTATATAGCTTATAAGTTCCTGAATAATACACACAGGAGCAAATATTACTGAGTTGGAATAAATTTCCTGTAAGTTTATTTGACTTTTTTGTGTCCTGTTCTGTTTGAGTGGGTTTTCTTTTCTGGGGAACTTTGACATTTATATATTTATTAAATTATTTTTAGGGAGAGAAGAGGTAAATGGCTGATTAATGGGATTTTGTAGGTTTGTTGCGTCTTGAAAAAACTTGGAGGTGATTATTATATGCATGGTATAGATCAAAGCATGAGATAGGTTTGTCATGGGGGAAGTTGTAATGACGTGTATGTTTGTTGAGCTTCTCAAGAAGTATCTTTTTAATTGTAGATCTCTCAGGTCCTGTTAAATAATGAGAAGGATTGCAGAAAAAAAAAATCCTTTGAGGAAACTGCATTTATCTTAATCTCTCTCTATACCTCCGAAACAGTAAACTGTAATACTGATCTAGCCTTTCAGTATTGCATTTTGCCTTGCTCAAGAAGTGTTTCATTAGAAGTCTTCCTTGATTTAAAGTTTTTGTAACCTGTGTGTTTGATGCTTTCAAGTCTGAAATTACTCAAATCCCATCAGCAGACCCTTCATTAAAACTTAAAACAGTCTTTTTTGGGAAAAATGCTGGAAAACAAGGTGATCGATTGTAAGTTTCACCTTGCTGCTTATAATTGATAAGGCAGTAAAAGCTGTGTCTCTTTCTCCAGGACAGTTTTGTCCTTGGAATTTGTAGTCACTTGGATTTAGTTAGCATGTTGTGCATTTCTTGACTTCAGGAACCAAGATGTCAGCTTGCACAAGAATGTTAGTGTGGTTCCTCTTTGAAGAAACTTAAAATCTTGATGCAGGTGTCTGTGTTATGTATGAAATTCCTCTTAATATTCAGCAAGAAACAATGGCAATGAAAGGTAAAAGAGATCTCTGGGTCTGATCTAGGACGTAAGAAATTAGGAACTGCTGATAATTGGCACCTTCTATGTGAGCTCTGGGTTTTTATCCGAGCATGACCAAGCTAAGTGACATTTGTTTAAAGTGAAATAACAAAATTTCTCCAAAAGCTGAAAAGGTAAAAGCACATACTTTAACTGAAGCGTGTTTTGTAATACTCTTCTGACAAAGGTTTGAGCATAAAGAAAATAGTTGAACGTTACGGATCAAAGTGAATGTTGTCCCTTTTTGGCACTGAAATAGAAGCTGCACAAGCTGGACCCTTATGCCTCTGCGATATTCTATTATTTGCATATTGATTTCTTCTTTGTTTTGTTTTTGTTCCTCAAAAGAAAGAGCCTCAAAAGCACACAGCTGCAATTCACTAGAATGCATAAAGGGGAAATTTAATATTGGTGCATTAAGACTGGCTGAATTTTTGTGGACAGAACTAAAGGAAAAAAAGGAGGGAAAATGAACTGGAGACTTCATGAATATGAATATTGTAAAAGCCTATTTAAGCATGTGTTATGCTTTTCGGGCATCTTAAATTTGTATACACTACACTTAAGCTTTTTATTATTATTATTATTTTTAATCTTTTTGAATTGCAAATACCGATCTGACAAATTGTAGACACTGGTAATCATTTTTTTCCCCACCTTTAGATAACTAGGCAGGGAAAGCAGTCCTCCCCTTGGAGATTGAAGCTTTGGAAATGAACAGGATGTTTAAACATTTCTGTTGAGAAGAAGGTGGTGTATTGAGGTTCAGGTAATGGCATTTGTTGCTGGGAAATGTTTTGCCATGTAAGTTTAAACATAAAGAATGAAAAGTGCTTATTTTCCTGTTGAGTCAGGAAAGATTCTGGGTAGAACTTGTCAGGAGCACGTACTAGAACCCAATTTTTTTTCTAGTTTAGAGTAGAGAAGGCATTTTTTACTTTCCTATCCCTTCTCCACTGGTTTCAAGAAAAGTGGAAGAAATTATATTTATACTAATGCTCATTCAGAACACAGTGTAGCTTTCTGAAGATACTATTAAAAAAAAAAAAGCTTTCATGTATGCTAGGTATTGTAAGCACACATACAAAGAGTCCTTATTCCAAAGAGATTTTGATTAAGGGATGTGAGATATCCCAATAACAGGATTTGCAAAGTACAAGATAAACCATAGTCTCATTTTAGTTTTAGGACAGTGTTTTGACTTGCTGCCTACAAAACACTTCATTAGGTAGCCATTCTGGGCTACGAGGAGGGGTAGCGTGACTGCGGGAGGGTAAAAACAGCTTTAGGCTATGACTGAACATAAATCTGTTTGGTGGTGGATTATATTGTCTAAATATTAGGTTTACTTTAATATATTGCTAGTATTGCCTCACACTTAAAGATGTTATTAGCAGCTAGTGTACTGAGCAGTAAAAAAAAATACATATATATAAAAAGAAAAATAATAATAATTTCCCTGGACTGATGAGAAATGCTGGTATCTGCTAGACAGCTGGATTGAGACATCTCATTGAGTACCTGGACTGTTCCATCCATGTAGGATTTTAACACGTCTGTCATCATTCTCCTGGCAGCATTTGGATCTGGTTTTGAGAGGAAACTGGGGAGCGGGGCAGCAGATACACAATACTTCATGCCGACAATGGCGAGCAGAGAAAACCACATTGCACGGGCAACATTCACTAGGAAGTCTTGAGGTGGTGTTTATGAAGCTCACTAGAAGCTGAGTATCTGCTTGTAGATAGTCTTGACCTGCAGTTACCAGATAAAAATACTGTGTGCACGTAGTGGTTTCTTTACCCTATCAGCTGGTGAGAAGCTTTTTCTGAGTGCTACAGCCAGTAAAGAACTTCCAGCTTTCTGTGTATCTATAGATGTATTAAAAAATGAGGGTACAGGTGAAAACTATCAGTAAGATTTTATAGATTCCAGTAGTAATTTAAGACTTGCAATTTGTGCGGTTTTTGCTAATGAGAAACTGACTTACCAGTGATTTCACAATGTTCTGAAATTAGAAGGTCAAAATGAATGTATTTGTAATGCCTACAGAGGACATCAGGGAAATGTCATCTGCTTTTGGGATTTCAGTTGGAACCAAATTAAACATGGAAATTCTTTGTTCTCTCAGTTTTTTAATTTAAAGAAACCCAAACAAACCACCACCAATGGAAATAAAACCAGGAAGTGTCAGATTCTGGAAGACAGAAATCAATAATTTACAGGATTTCCACATCAAAAAAAGACCTTTGCATTATTTTCTTAACAGGAAAACAGGTTTCTAGTTTTGTTTTAATGGAAATATATTACAACTTTCACTTTTTTAAAACTCAGATTTCTGCAAAAGTATGTAATTTCGTGAAGAGCCCCTTTGAGAACAAAAGAATCTTGATGTCTGAATAATTTGGGACGTGAAGATTTTTTCTGTAACTTTTTTTTCTTCCAAGCTGCGAATACCTGCCTTGAATTTAAGGGCTAGTGAGGATCTCGGGTGTGTAACAGAGATTCCCAAATCTCTATTCCATATGGTTATATAAAAACTTGATTTTCAAGAGTGCTGAGGTACCGTTGCTTTTTCCTTTATTTGTGCCCGTGATGTGCGCAGATACTTGTTCATCAAAAAGATCTGTTGATGTGGGATGGGGGTGGTGGGGAGAAGGGCAGCCAACTAGGACTGAGTCCAACCCAGGCCTCCTTACAGAGGTCTTGCTGATGTTTTAAATGAGGCCCTGAGTCTCGCTCACTGAGCTAGAATGCGAGCGTGCAAACGCGTCTGTGCATCTCTCTCGATCACTCTTCTGTTGAGAAGCCCGGGTCATTTTCTTTCTGCAAATGCTGCCTAGCCAGTGGCTTCTTTTGTCATTTGAACTGTGCAGTCTGTTTTCTTCTTTAAACTATAGATGGCAGCATGATACTGCGTACTGCCTGCATTAGTCCTTCTCAAAGTGACAACTAAATCGATGCTTGTTGGTTTTAAAAAGGACCCCCAAAACTAGTGGAAAAGTGAATTCTAAATTACTTTTTAAAAAAAGTAATTTAGAAGACAACTTTCAATATCTAGCTCTTCAACCTGCAAATTATATTTAACACCTTACTAATTTTGACAATCAGTGATGCAAGTGCAGCACGCTGATTACTGATGTTGTTACACTGAATTCAGGTCTGAATTCTAAACGCGTACCTTCTGCCCATGACTTTTCAGTCTTGTTAGTATATCATGTCTTATAGACTTGAATTCGAGACAGAAATGAGAACAACAGTAAACAATTAACAGACTATTTCCTGAGGCTTTCTGCATTGTGAATATACCTAAGTTTGAAATTTGCCTTGGGGCCTGGCATAACAGTGCTTTAGCACCTTTTTAATATTAAATGTGCTATTAGTTCAAGGAGCGTATGTTACTTATTTTCTAAAAGAAAAGAGGTTTTTAAATTCTATGCCAGCATTGGGCCTTTATAAATAGGAACAGAAATAGATTATGGGTTAAAAATCAAGCTACTGTTTTCTAAATCATACAACTTTGCTTTAAGAGACTTGATCTAATAGCATCCCTAGTTTGTGGCCAAGAAATTATGATCTTCCCAGTTTGTGCACACTGTGGAGCAAGGTATTGGGAGGTAATTTCCACAAAGTTGAGGGTGATTCTGTTCCCTCTTTCTCCCTTCTTGGTGGACTCTCTTCTTCCTGCGTGCTGCTCTGAAGAAGAAAAATGCTGTTTTCAAACAAGCCAAATGGTCCCAGGTGATACCAAGTATTTGGTATAAATAAGCAGAACAAACCAAGCTTTGGAAGAAAAGATTTGTTATTACACCTTTTACACAGGATCAACTGTGGCTCCCAGTTGACGCCATATAGTGCTGACCGCAAAGAAAGGGAGAAGGAGAAAGAAGTGAGATAAAATAGATGCCTACATTTAATTATTTTGCTGAGACACTATGGTAGTATCATTCGCGTTGATGTCGGTATGCTAGATTAAGCCTAAGAGTATATATTAAAGAAGAATAAAGAAGTTACAAGCGAGTATTTCAGTTGTAGGCTGAAGTTTTGTGTAGTTCTAAATTGCTTATTTAGATAAAATACTTGAAAACTCAGTAACACACAAATGCTAACAGTAAATTCTCCCATATCCCTTTTTCCCCTTATCAGCTTAAAAAAACCCTCAAACTTGTTAGTTCGTATGTATATGGCAAAATTTTCTGCCATAATATTACCAAAACTAGTTACATTTTTATATAACTCTTCCTACAGACCCAGTAATAAAAGTGCTTTTAAGGATATTAATTTGCTTGGAAAATGACAAGCTAAACTGGAAAACAGCTTTTTGTTTGAACAATATATAGAAAAGTCTTTGTTCTCGAGGTATTAAAATGCAAATGTTAAAAGCAAGAATGTACAGATGTCATAAAAAGAAAATCCTTATTTCAAAGCTGATATATTCCCCTATTACTTTACAGTTGTGAGAAATTTCAAGTATTTCAAATGGTTTTTCTTAGTAATGGAAATGACCTGTGTAGAATTCCCATCTCAAAAATAGCTTAAAAAAATTCTTTATTTGAGCTGTCAAAAATTATTTCTGCCCGTCTTAAAATCAAACAGTTATGCTTCAGCCCAGAGAGTATATTTAGCACTGGACTATAAAACTCTGAAAATACAGCCTGAAACACTGATGAAACCAAGCAATAAAACAAGGCGGCACATTAATCCTACTTTACCCTTTTCCTATTCTGTTGATCTATCTGGTAGCTGATCCCAGAAATATTTTCTGGGGACTGGGTTACCCTGTGGAGCTCTTAATGGGGAAGAAATAAACTGCGGGGGCGGGGGGGAGGCTCAATGCTGCAACGGAGGCGCTTGCCATGCAATACGTTCCAATACTTTCAGAAATACTCTTGTGGCTGAAATTTTGCTTGCAGGCTCACAAATTTAGGAAATCTATCAATCAAAAAAAATGCTATGCCAAGAACCCAGCTGCTGTGCATTGTTGGGAGTTTGGGTTTGTTTCCCAAAGGAGCTGTGATTTGAGGCTGAGGCTTAGAGATCCAACAGCTGCTGTTTGGGATTGGCATTTTGGCGTTGCAACTTTTTGATGTGGAAATTCTTCGAGGCAAAATACCTCGGGGAGAAACAGGATCTCACATACCGTTGCAGGAGGCATCGCATTGTTGAAATTGTTCATTCATAGCCATCTTCTACAGGTGGCCTATCACTTGAAAATAGTCATGGTAGTGCTGAATGCGTTGTAACTGTCTCTGCTAAGTTCATACCTTAAAAAAACAATTCTTGGATATTGTTCTCCTGTTAGAAAACAAGTTGCAGCAGCTGGAGGCATAATCACTCCAGCTGATGTATTTATGAATGCTTGCAAAAATACTTTAAAAGTCAACTTATTCATAAGCAATGGTGGTTTTAATTTTCCCTTTAAATCTCAAGTCAGTGAGCAATGCCGATGAATAAGTTTGATGTCTCTCAGCACTGCAACATTCTTTATGTTCAGAATCACTGATGGGATACTGACTGAAGTCAGGTAGATCACAGACCTTGCTTCAATGTTGTTAGCTAGCTAACAAAGGGGAAAAAAAACCCAAACAACCAAACCCTTTGCACAAGCTTCTTGGTTTTGTAACATCCTTTTTGCCTTTCTCTTCCTCCTAATTTGCGACTAGTCGTACAAAAGAAGAATCCTAATCCTGTGTGTGCAGTGGGACCATCATCCTGCAGCACCACCAGTCAAGTCTGTGAATTGGTAAGATCCAGGACTATACTCTCCTCCCTGTTCACTAGAATGTCATTTATGATTTTATTCTTTTTTGTAAATCAGAAAAATATTGTGCAAGACTTAAGAGAAGTCTTGTGCTTTTTCTGATTTTCTTCTGCTATTTTCATGCCCTTTAAAACCTATTTTGTGCTCCTCAGATGGGAAGTAAAACACATGAAAAAGTGGTGTAATATTAGTCGTGACTCCTCTCACACAGTTCTTAAAATGATGGCTTAATCATTTCAGCTTTTTACAACTGTAACCCTAAACTCTAAGTTGACTAGGTATAGTACATCCTTATTTTTCACTAAATGGTGGTCATCAAAATAAGTGCTTTTGTGTTGTGTTCCATTATTCCCACTGTCTTCAATGCTAACATTGACTGCACTGAGCAGTCAGGGATCTAAATGGATAAACTACCGTGGCAGGACAAATTGCCTGTTTAGCTCAAGAGCTACAGCTTCAGCATCCCCAGCCTCCACCTCCTTCACAGATAATCTGAAGCAGGGAAGCCAGCAGTCGTCGCTGTGGCCAAAATTCACAGGCTGCTGTGAAATCCTTCTGCTTCTTGAGGCCAGGTCTGCTCTGTAATGGCACGGAGCTGTTGTCACCTCTCGTCTGGTCCCCTGGTGCACGCCACGTGTGGGTTTCAGCTCTTCTGTAGAAGGATGCTAGTATGGAAATCATTAAGTCAGGTAGTTTCTTCAGCTCTGCTCTGAGGCTCGAACTGTCTCATGGCGAAGTGTAACGTGGCTGCAATGATAGCGGATCTGGCAGGAGGGCACAAAAATGTAGGTTATAACAAGGCTTTGTAACAAAATTGCAAAGCGAGTATTAAAGACAAATTGAAGCATCTTGCTAACCGGCAAGGATTCCTGTTGTTGAGACGTACTGAATGAGCTAAGGCTAGCTTGAAAAGCGAAGTGGATACGCTCTCAGATTCTGTGTTCTGCCAGAGGTGAAGAAACTGAGGGCTCACTGTGGGAACAGTAATCACAAGAAGTAGTTTGACTGCTGCACAGAAATACCCCTACCTGACTAGAAGCCTAGTAAACTCCAAGGTAAAGTACCTGTAAACTTCAAGGTAAAATACCTGTGATTGTGATTAATTTTGCTGCTGCCATCAGTGACGCTGGCAGAGGGATCTGGTTGCCTAAAGATAGGTGTTCAGTACCGTTTCAGGCATGTGGATGTCCCGTATGTCGTATGTGGTTAGGCTTATGTGATGTCTTATGTACTTGATGCCACTTACTATTAAACTTGAAGTGGAGGCGTGATTAAAAGAAGGGTTGTTATAGCACTGGACATCAAAGCACCCTTTAGACATTGCAATGGAAAGCCACTAGTCAAGCTAGCTAGCAAAATTGGGACAGACAACTTTGAATAACAGTACTGAAAGCTTTGGCAGCTCTCCAGCTTTGCGCAGGGAAGGTTGGAAGTGGATGTAGGTAGTACAGTTTAAGGGCTTGGCGGTGGTTTTTCTCAGAAAACTTCTCATTCCAGGAATCATGTCAACTTGGACAATGAGAACTTCAGATTAAAAGAAGACATTTTAAAGCACTGGACAACAAAGCACCTTTTATGTATTAAAAAAAAAGCCACTAGCTAACCAAGCAAAATTGGGAATTATCATACTGGTGAAACAAATAGGCGGGAAACCACATTGTAGTCAGTAAATAAATCAGAAGAATTGAAACAAGTTTGTGAGAGGAAACAAGAATTCTTAATTCAGGAAAAATGAATCAGGAAATAAGGTTGAAATTAGGGGAACCTACAAATCACTAAGAGGAAGTAGCTCTTCTTGTGTTGTATAATTTGACATGGACGATTTTGGTGTTGCATTTTGAAGGCTATTGTAAGGCTAGCTTTGAAACCAGACTTCATGCCTATCCGGAGAGTGAGCGTGGAAGCAGGCCTCAATAGCTACTGGATGGTGCCTTCTGTGGTGCTTTCATCCAAGTGTGCATCCACAGGTCTGATAAGTTAGTACTCCTGTAGTTCAGCATCAGGCCAAGTGGAACTGATGGGCACATCCAGATAGTCCGTAGGCATCTGTGTTATTTGGATAAGGCAAGTGGATCAGAAGTCTGCTGGGCTTCTAGTCACCCTGTGACTGTTCATCAAGAGCCTTCTTGGCATAGTGAGAAAAGACCAAAAGAAAATCTGAAAAATCATAGGGAGATACTTTGTTTAGTTAAAGCTTTATTCATTACAGTAACTGTGGGCATCAAATATTTTGAGGGTGTTAGACAATGGGATAAAACCTAATGTGAAAAGCAGATTAGGTCTCCTGGTTTTATATTTCTCAGATATTCTTCAAATAAATCTACATTGAACTGAATGCTTAAAAAGTAGAGTCTTGTTCCAGTTGGGGATTTTGGATAGCAGGTTACTGTTACGGGTTGTATGTGTTTCAAATGTTACCAAGTGGATTTTAACAACAGAGTTGCAGAACCAGTAGATATTAGCCCATTGTATGTATTAGTAAACTATGCCTGTAAACGGGCTGATTCAGTGCTTGAGGCTGCCCTGGTGTCCAGACAGTGCTCATATATCTGATATACCATAAAGATTGTCAGCTGGCCCTGCAAGCTGTGCTGAAGCTCTAAGTTTGACCCTCGCCGTCCCGACCTACAACGTACTTGGCTGAATTTGAGCACAGCAAGACTGTGGGGAGCAATCCCATAGTTCAGTTCTTGGCTTTCTCCTTCTACTCTGTGTGGCTGTGTGCAGCATCATGTCTAGAGGAAGAAACAAAAATACAAAAAAAGGTGATTATAATTTGATCTATTTTAGCGTAGGCTTGCAGATAACAAGTAGAGAGAAGGAAAGTTCAAGCAGTCGTTTGAAATGGGTGAGTCCAATCCTTTAGTCTAACCATAAATATCACTGAAAGCCTAATTTGAAGAGTTATCTGGTTTGAAGTTAAAAACGAATGGAACAAAGATATGTTTTCTCAATCTCTCCTCCCTCCTCTTTGCAAAGAAACCTACTTAGTAAAATAAGATTCCCAAGAGAAAAAGCCAGTCATAATATGGGAGTGGAGATGACAGCCACAGCCAGGAAGAATCACCGGGCATTGAATATGGTTGCAATAGCAGAACTTGAATTCAGGAAAATGTCCTGTTTTCAGAAGCTGAAGGTGAAAGATCCCTGCCAATTCTGACTGAGGAGAGAGGAAGGGGGTGACTGGCGTTAGGCTGGTTACTTTCTTTCTCCATCAAGTTGCAGGTGACCGGTCTGTTTTGCTCGAGCACATTGGAGAAATTTTATGTTTGCATCGATTTGTGTATGTGCAGTCACTGATTTATTATTTTTTTTAAATATTGCATTTTGTGTGAGGATAATGATGCTGAGAAAAGTTGCTGAAAATTTGGCACGACAAGATACACTTTTCATCTGAATTAAGAAAAAAAGCAGTAGAACAATAATAGCGTCCAAACAGCTTATAAATAACAGACTTTTAATACCAGCTGTTGTTTGGTCCTATTTGGGACTGCCTGATCACATGATGATTTACTGACTTCACTGATAATGCTTCCAGAAATCGTAAGAAGGATGTGGGAACACTTCTGAGTATTTACAGAACACTTCAAATTCTTCATTTCTCACATAGTCAAACAGCAATTGTAACTTTCAAAAAGCTGAATGACCAACTTCTGTTTTGCTGAATTCTTTTTCCGTTCCAGTATTAAACTTGAGGATTAAAGACCTTCCTTGTTAGTCACACTAGTTTTTCTTGTTCCTATCAAAGACCAAGAGTTGTGACAGGAGCCACTGCAAGAAAAATCAGTCTTGCAATTTCGGTGACAGTAATAGACCTCTTGCTAAACATGGAGATTATTAACTGGAGCTGTATACGCTTTCATTAGGGAGGGTGGTGGAGAAAGGTCTTACCTGTGCTGGTCAGGGTTGTTGCTAAAAAGTTTCTTAATCCTGAGCTATCTTCCTCAAGGGAGGGAGGAAGATCTCATCTTAATCCTTGGATTATGTGAATAACATTTATGCTTACGAATGCACTGCATAAAAATCATGATGTCAGAAGCCATACTGGAAATGTTCTTTTTATTCACTGAGGAATTTTCCCCTGTGTGTATTTGCTGGTCTGTATCAAAATGTCTTTTTCCTTTTGACCTTCCCCCCCTCCTCTAAATAAAATCCCAGATAATTTTTGCTATTATATCCAGCCGTGTGTGCTCTTTAAGGAAACAATCCAAATTAAGGCAACTTTACTTCTATCTCACTGGCATCAAACTAAGTTGAAAATAGTTCAAAACTCTTACTGAACTTCAGGAAATGACTTTTCCATAGATTTTTCCTCTATTTAAGTAATTTGAATAATTCAGGAAGAAATAAAGCAGGATAACCACCACTAACGATGACGTAAAATAAAGTGTTTCAAGGACTATGATGGAAAATGCAAGGAATTTAAAATGAATTGTGAAATCAAGGTTGTTCTTCTCCTAATGTGGCTGATTAAGATTTTCATGACATTAAATGACTTCAGCTCAGCTACGTGCAGTGAAAATCAACAACTGTTTTGTCAGGCAACTCAGACGCATGGAGATTTCTATACAAGACAGGAAACTCGATGTAGGGAGAATAAATGAAGTGCACAAAAGAAAAGAGGTGATTTTCCCTTTTATCCCCGTTCTCTCTTGCAATTAGCAAAGCCTGGTATGCGCTTGCTTTTGGACTCACTAAATCACCCATACCATAATGATCGTTCTCCTCATGCCAGGTCTGAGACAAAACCCTGGAGTGAGGACGTGTTGCTGTGGCAAAGCGAGAGTGGATTACTAGATTGGTCACAGGGAAGAGCAGCCTGCTGACCTGGGAAGCCTCTAGCCCAGTGCTCCAAGGACCTGCGTCCAGGGTCTTTACTCTGCATCTTCAAACGTTCTGACACTGGAGGTTGCCTGGGTGGTCCAGATGGCTGGAAACACCCAGGAAGAGGAAAGGAGATGCTACTGCACCTTGTGATGCCTTGCGTGTCTGCTGAAATGCTGGTTCAAAGTCCTCTGTTAGCTCCTCTAAGTCCCAGCTGTGAGGTCCCCGCAGCTGGGGCCATCTAAAGGTGCCCTGACTTAATGCCAGCATGGTCTTCAAATACTAAACAGGTTTAAAGGGGCTAGTTGGTATATAGGAGCACCTAACTGTCTTAAAGGAGTTGCTGTATGCGTTTCTCATTTAAAAAAAACCTGTCCCTACCGCAAAGAATTTACAATAAAATGGGATATGTTTGGTAGAAGTATCCTTGCAGCTTTAGTTTTTATCAGTAAAGACAATTCCTGGCTTTGGACAAAGCATTTTGTTAACTCGTCCTTGTGTGTTATTAAACCTGAGTAGGCACTGAAGCCTGGAGATGTCTCAAGTGTTCTAGGGGCAAAGGAAATCTGAATATAGCTCTCCCTCTTCAATGAGGAATCTGGCCAAACCAGAATTATTTCCCTGTCACACTAACAATGTTTTAAAAGAAACACATGCAGAGGCTCTGATGGATTTTAGTTCTTTGCTGAAGAGAGAGGAGTTCTGATTCTTCTCCGACAGAGAGTATTTACGTACTTTCCCTTTTCTCTTAAGACCTCGCTACAGATTTGAAATGACTCTCACTTACTATTACTGTGAGAGGGAGAAGGAAAAGGGGAAGCAAACAGCTGTCTACCAGAGGCAAGTCAGGGTCCTCTAATCTTCCATTTTATACATACAAGATTAAAGGTCTGCTTTGAGTTTTGATTAAGAATGCAAAGTTAAAAGATTAAATACCAGCAAGCCAAATTAAAGAGGTTTAAGTCAATCTCGGAACTCATCAAAGTACCAAATTTTTAAGCTGTCATTACAACACAGGATTAGTGCAAAGCTTCCCTGAACCCTGATTTGATGTCCTTCAGTCAACAATGTTATTCTCCCTGCAGTTTTGTGCTCTCGGCGTAAAACCAGCTATTGTCTTGTATTTAGAGCTCATCTCACCTAGATCCTTCTTTGACTTTTTCTTTTTTTATACCTGTGTCCCAGTTAATCTAGGAACCCTAGATTTTTTTGTGACCTGCAGTTTATACTCCAGCAGCAATGTACTGCTCTGTATTATGCCCTGTCACGAAATGCATTAAAGCTTAGTAAATGTGGCTGTTTTAGAAAAAAGGTCTCAGACACTTGGATAATTATAGGCTATTCCTATGAGTCCCGAGAAGTACATAGGCCCCACTTCCGTTATATGTTTCAGCCAATTTGATTCCAAAGATCCAGGAAGAAGGAAAATGTAATGAGTAACTAGAATGAGATGAGACTAATAAGGTTGTCGCCGCTGGGTACCTGAAAATGAGTTTTAACAGGCTATAACTGATGTTCGCATCTTTTTGGAACCACAAATCATTTCAGCTGAAATTAGTGAAAACCTGGGATGGGGAGGGCAGGAGTCTGGCGAGTGATTGTATCCAGGAATCTGCTAATGCAAATAACTACTTTGGTAATAAATTTTACAAACTGTCATAAATGTTATTTAAAGCTCATGCTGTAATGCATTAAAGTAAATGTTCCCTTGGTTTTCAGTATAATAAATTGGGTCCTTTCCATTTTTTATTTATAGAATTTGGCATGTCTCAGCTGCATTAAGATTATACTTTCCAGGATTGTAACCACAAAATATAAGTTAATAATATTACTGAATGCTGTACTAATTAAAGTTTTAATTTGGACTTATTCACCCTTGTAAGGTAGTGTGCCAAATCATCTATGTCAAAATTTTCATCTTAAGACTTAAAATTTTTTTGTAAGTGTTAAAAACAACAATGCAGCTTTTTGAACATTTTAACTTTCCTATACACCTCTGCGGAATGTCTTATCCAAAATATCAAACTTATATGCTACATTACATCTTGTTTTTAAAAAAGCAAATTAAAATTTGTGTTCTTTATTGAAACATAATATCTTCATTTGTATATTAACAAGGACTCCTCCCTATCTGCTCTGTATTTTGTGATCATTTCTGAGGCTGTTGCCCTTATTAAGAGACATTGAAAAATACTGCTATAAAAGCTATGTGAACATATTATACTGTTGTCAATACCTAGTATCTTTCAGAAATATTCTTCAGGATGGTGGAAGACAAGGGATTAATTCCTGGGCTTTGAAAAAAGTTACTTTTTTTTTTCCTTGTAATAGTTTTCCACCATCTTTTTGGAAACTGCCTACTGATCTCATTTGTTTTGGACATACTGCATACAACCTGCAAATGCTTTCATTCAGCAAATAAAATTCAAACTAGCTAGGTTTTCTGAAAGAACTTAGTATGTGCCTTTTGAATTAAGATGGGAAAAATGGATGCAGAAGAACAAGGAGAATCATGAAGGAGGGAAAAGCAGTTATTGCTTACGAATTTCTTGGCAGCCAGCTCCTGGCAGACTTGCAGTTATTTTATAGCTGAATTTCCCTTGTTCATGGTTTCACTTACTGGTATTCAAGTTGCAGACAGAAATGGAAATGGGAGAATGTGATTTTCAACCCACAACAATCGTGATGGGTAAGGTGGTCACAACAAACTCCATCTCCTGAAAACGGTATTGGCAAATTCATCTCAGGGGTAAATAGATAACTATTATGCAGAGTTTGGGTAAATTTATTCATGTGTTGGTAAAGTTGGGATGCAGCTCACTCCTACCATTTTGTGCAAATTTGTTTCTGCTGTTTGGTGGACCTTTTCTTTTTCAAAATGTAGAGTGTAGGAACAGTGATACTGACTGTACATGGGCCCACCTGGCTGAGTGTGCACTTTCTGATGGTGGCTAAATCACTTTGGACAAACACACTGTCATCCTTCCCCTGTTATTTCCTGCCGGTATTCTGCAGGCTATGGGCTTCCTGAACCCAAGACTGTATTTGATTTTTTCTCTTTAATGGTTTAATGTTCTTTTCGGTTTTTAGACAAAGTGTTCACTTGACATGCTAGTGAGTGTCACTGTTTAATTCCCCCCTCAAAAAAATCATTCCTCTTACTTTGTTTTTATGTCTCCTGCCTGACCAATTCTTCTGATACCCTTAAGTGTTTGTATTATGAAAAAGGAAGAATAATGGGTTTCTAATTCACATTTTCCCTTTTGTCTCTCTTCACTTTACCTCCTAAGTTCTGCCGTATATCCATTTTGAGATACGGTGATCAGAACTGCATGCCTCGTTTAAGATGTATATTTATATATTGGTAAAGAATACTTTCTGTTTTATTCTCTATTCCAAATCACTTCTAACCTTCAGTTCATTGTTTTGACCACCACCAAGCACAGAGCTGTGTCCAAAAACCTATTCACTATGGGTCTGGACTTCTTTTCTTTGGTGATACGCAGCTAGTTTAGAGCTTATTAGTCTGTATGGTTAATTAAGGTTGTTTTCCCCTATATGTGTCACTGTGCTTTAACAGTATTGAATTTAATCTGCCTATTTTACCATCCAGCTGCTCAGTCTCCTTCTGCAACTATTCATAGTCCATTTTATCTTTTTACTGTGCTGAATTATCATCAGCAATCTTTATCTTATAGTTCACTTTCTTTTCCAAATAATTTATGAGCGTATTGAACACAGAGGTAGCCTCTTTCTCATCTGCAAAGGGACCCATGTGGCAATTTCCTCTACGGTGAAGGCTAATAATTTATTCCTGCCTTCTATTTCCCATCTCTTAACCTGATATTAATCTGTAAAAGGACTTATTTCTTACAAAGAGCTTTGTTCAGGTAGTGTTACACAAACCCATTTTGGAAACCCAAATATGGTTCACTCACAGTCACATGTTTGGTGACCCCTTTGAGGAACTCTAACAGGTTTGTAACTTCCCTCCTCTGGTCATACTGCCCCTTCGCATCATATCACTGAAGTTGCTTTTAATTCATCCCCTGTTACAACCTTAGCCAATCTGATCTCTACAGGCAGCAGAATTATTAAACGGCAGCTCCCTGCATCTTCCTGTAGCCCTTTTCAGAGATTGTCATCACTTTCCTCTTCTCTGATGCTCATATGGTAGGAGACACACCGCACTTAACTACTTCAAGAATTAATATTTGAGATCCTTACCACCTGAACAAAAAGTGTCTTGTCCTCATGTATTGTTAACATTTGTTCTATCTATTTATTCTACCACTCTTCTACTGATGCTTCCACTAGAAGGAAAATTATCCCAGCTGAAACCAAGACAATACCTAACGAGCTGAAGTTAATGCTCCTCTCTATTTTCCTTGTTTGGTCATGGCTTCCACTTCTGGAAGGATGCCTTTTTACTATTACTTTCTTTTACTATCTTGCTTTACTCTGCTGCTTGACCACACCAGCATTTTCAGCAATGGTTTCAGAGTCATTTTTGATACATGGTATGCTTATTTTTTAAGCCTCTAATATACTGTCTTCATATACTCTCAAATTACCTGCAAGCATTTAGGCCCTTTAGGTGCTGCTTTTAGTTTTATATCTGTTTGACATGTTATTTCAAATGCATTCTTTTCTTTATCCGGCCTGTATGGTTGCAGCACGAACAGATAGAAATCTTACATAGCAATTAAAACAAGCAGATGAGCAAATGCCAGAAAATCAGTCTGGGTGAGGCTAAACTGAACTTTTGGCAAGATCGGGATCACACTGCTATTCCGATTAGGTCCTGCCTGGTACCAGCAACACACGTTCAATACATTCTGATACATCTGTCATGGTGAGCGCTGAAGAAATGCCTGTGTGCCTCATTCACGGAGCAACAACTCCTGGCGCACACTGGCCTGCTGCAGGGAAAGTTGCCTTCTAAAAAGAGTGTTCACAGATTGGAGGTTTTATTTTTTGGACCTCATTTTCTGTTCATGCTTCATGTGGATGGTGGAAGCCACCAGGGAAGTTGCAAGGTTTATATTGTGGCATCTGTTGGCTTCCATGGATGTAGCTGGCATGGTGCAGACAGGGTTGGGATGCCCTGCCCTGCTTTGCTGCGGGTGCTGACCGCCGGGAAAGGGGACCCAAGCTAAAAGCTCAAGACTGTATAACTTAGGTGTAGAAGGAAAATATTGGTCAAGACTTCACAAGTGATTCAGTGACTCCTGGCTGTTTGAGTTTTGGATAGGCACTCTGCTCCCCCAGGCAAGAGGTGGCTCCTCTCTCATCTGTCAAGGGAGGCAACATCTGCACAGGATGCCCCTTAGGCCTCCTGCAGCTCCTCCTGCAGCCTGGAAGGCTTCAGCACGGATGCGGTTGGGGTGAAACCCTGGCTATAGTGAAACCAGCATTCCCACAGTCTTACTGAGACGCCGTAGTAATGCCAGAATTTGCTAAGGTTTCAAAAAAGGGTGCAGACACTGACTGTTTCTTTGCACCTTTTTTGTATGCATGGAAAATTCAGTGATTAGTAATGAAAATAGGAAGTGGAATAATCCTTGGAAAGTGATCCGACCTTGCTATCCATTCTTACTCAGCTGAGGAATCACAATTCAGAACAAGAAAGACCTTCTGAGATGGTCTCTGTATTTCTGAAATAAAATCTTTACTGTATTGATGGGTAGAGACTGAGGAATCCTGAAGTTTCTTCAGTGAGCGGAGTCACTGGATGTCTCTGCTTAGCTGTATTGGTTGTCCTTGAACAATGAATGTCACCACTGTGACTTGGCCTGCCCAGTTCCAGCCCCACTCCAATCACATGTCTAGGATCTCTTTGGCTCAGCACTAACCCTAACCCTAATTCTAACCCTAGCCATAACCCTAACCCTAACCCTACTTTCTGGCTCAGGCTAGGACTAAGATGCCACCTCTGGCCCACACTACCAATATCCTTTCAGCACCACTGTGACAAGGACATTCAATTTATCATCTGACAATTAAGGTAAATCATTGAGGGGCACCAGAGAAAACAAGCTGCAAGTAAAAGCTAATTGAAAAAGAACAGCAGAAATTAACTGGTTATCCCCAAGCCTTGCTTGTGAGGATCAAAAGTGAGAATGGCTCCTGCATGACTAGTGGGTGAGGAGGCCCCACAATGATGTTACAGAGGTCCTTACAGGATCATGACTATGTCCTGGTTTCAGCTGGGATAGGGTTAATTTTCTTTTTCATGGTTGCTGTGTTTTCAGATTTGGTATAAAATGAATGTCAATAATGCATATTGTTTTAGTTGTTGCTAAGTGATATTTATACTAGTCAAGGACTTTTTTCAGCTTCCCATAGAACCTGAGAAGGAGCATAGACAGAACAACGGAATGGCCAATGGAATATTCTGTAGAATAGATGTCATGCTCAGTATATAAATGGGGGTTGGATTGGGTGGGGAATCTACCATCTCAGCTCAGATCATGCTGTGCAACCAATTCACTGGGCGGTGAGAGTGACTTGTGTCTTGTGTATTCTTTTACCATTATTATTATCATTATCATTATTATCCTTTTCCATTATTGTTCTATTAAACTGTCTTTATCCCAGCCCACAAGGTGGTTTTTTCCCTTTCCTTTCCTTTCCTTTTCTCCCTCTTCTTTCTACCCTTCTCGGGGCGGGGGGAAGAGAGGGTGAGTGTAGAGGCTGTGTGATCCTAGTTGCTGGCTGGGGTTAAACCACGACAGACTAGCATGGGGAGGTCAGAGACTGTTCAACCTCTTTTCTATGGGTCATCAAATGAAGCTAGCAGATACCAAGTTAAAAAAAAAGCAAACAAGAGGTGGGTCTTCACTTAATGAATGGCTTGGTCTTCTTGCTCAAATGATATGTATAGGTGCTAGAAAGTTACACAGGCTGAAAGAGAGCATGGACAAGTGCTTCAAGAAGTAACTCTCTGTGGAAGTCTACTGTACAGCCACATCTAGATTAGGAAGTTTCTTAGCTTCAAGTAATGGGAGGGAGTTTATTGAGAGAGTATTAGGAGAAGCATCATGTATGTTTGTGCACTCTTCTCCCCTGGTTTCTGCTTATGGCTGCTGTTGGAGACAGTATATGGTATGGGCTCTTGGTGTGACCCTGTGTAGCTGCTTTTATATTCTTACCGTTCTGGTGTAGACATGCCATGTTGTGTGTAGGAACTTTATCACGACATTATTTTCTCACAATTAACAATGATGCTTTGTCTGATAATTTCAAAAGAGAGGAGGTGTTGCTAAGGCTAAGGCTAAGGCATAACGTGAGTGGTGCCATAAGGCTGTGTCAGTTGACGCTCAGCACCGAGGGGTAGCTGGAAGCTCAGTTTCATCCCGTATATTCCTAGGGCAGAAAAAGTGCTGCAGTGTGGGCCATAGACTCCTGTGTGTTTAAACTTAAGAATAAAGTAAATTAATTCATTTGAATTAAAAAAAAGTAGGATCATAGTAATCATGTCTATTCAGAAATTACTCTAATTTATATAGCTCTCTTGATTCATACATCTTGATGCTTCTGATAGTAATTGGCATGTTGTTTTGAAATCTGTATGTTTGAGCATTACGTGCTACATTGGGTTGTCACAAAGCTTCATCTACAATATGGACTACTGTCTGTGCAGGTTCTTTTAGATATTCCACACAAAGAGGGTTTTATATCAAAGCTACTTATTATCAAATTTTATTTATTACCAAATTGACTTAATGTCAAATTACTTATTTGGTTTACTTGGTGTTATATGGGGTTTTAGTCTAGCAGAGTGATACAGCAATGTACAGAAATCACAACACAAGCATAATATAGCAATTACAATATACAGTTGAATCACAATATTAAACATGATTCCCATTACCAGTCCCTATACGCTCACCATCACCATACTGGACGTCCCCAAATGCTGGGAGGGAATACATGAGTTGAAGCCAGGTCAAACCATTGTTCTCTTCAAAATTTACTTTATTAGTTGTTCAGTTTTTATGTTGGGCTGAGCCATGTACACGCACCCTGCCCCACATGGGACTGGCTGGCTGAGGGAGTAATTGCTCTTTGTTAATTGTCTCAGAGAACCTCATGACTCACTGGTGCAGCTGTGTTACCTAAACTCCAGGTTGCCCTCCAGTCTCCCTGGTGTTGAGATAAGTTTAGCCTTCTTTATGATACATTATTGCCTGAGCTCATTGCTGGGTTTGGGTTTCTTTGTTTGGTTGGTTTGGGTTTTTTCCCCCTTCTGCTCTGAGCTCTCCTCCTTGTGGGATCGGTCACATTGGGCCGGTTGAGTAATGAAAGAAAAGACCTTGAGTTCATTTTTCAAAGAGCAGTTTACAAGTGTAGTTCTTATTAGCATATTTTTAATGTTAGAAAAATATGTTGGAATTAAGCTTTTTGTTATATTGAATTATTTTAATAATTGCACGATATGTACAATTCAGCCGTTGCATTGTGCTAGCTCTTTCAAGTGCATTAGAGCCCTCAGTCTTGTTGGGCACTAGAGGTCTCTTATTTACTCTTTTTCAAAAGAGTACCAGTTCTTTTGTATTCTGAATACAGCACCCACCACGTTGCACTTGCTTGCTACTTTATTATTAGAGGTACATCATGTACCATAGACCAAGAAATACCAGCATGAATTAAAAGTCCTAGTTATTGAATATTGCTCTTTCCAATACAAGCAGTGGCACAGCTTCACTAGCAGGAACAAAGCATAAAAGTATTTTATTTTTCTTAAGAAAAAAAGATAGAGGACAAAGCAGCTTTTTGTTACTTACTATGCCTTTGGGAAGAGGAATCTAAAGTTCTCTTCCTTAACTGGCAGCACAGTGCTGAGTATTTGTGCCTGGATAGACTCCTTTAGGTAACTGAGTATGTAACTACTCTTTCTGGTACATTGATAGCAAAAGAATAATTAAAGAAGTTATACACAAAAGCATATATTTTGTCTTATAAATGTGACTCCATTTAATTTTTTTTTCTGAAAGATCTAGGGAGTTCAAAATACAGCAATACAAAGGAGAAATACACACTTGCAATAAATCCTAGAGCATTTTGAGATATACGTCTGCTATGACTTTTATGATGTGCTTGACATTTTCCTTCTGCCCAGCAACAGTTTGTTACAGCCTTTACCACAAGAAAGACCGTCAGTGGGAGGTTATCAGATGCTAGAAGTGCTACTGCTGGAAGATGTCTCCTGCAGATATTGCTTAAATTTCTTCCCTTTATCTATGTTTCCCTCCTCTGTTCACCCTGAGGGAAGATAGAAAATGGATTAAAATTGATTGAACTAATGAGTTTTGGAAGAAGTGCTGAAATACACATTTTCCATAAAACCGCAAATGAAACACATGCTGGCTACAGTCTAACAGGGGACTCTGAAGATAGAAATGCTCAGATGCAATATTTTTCCTTGATTATCACAGGAGAAAAATCTTGCATCTCATCTGTGGCACCTTTCATTGTGAAATCCGAGAACTTCTTACAAACGTTAATAACTGAAGCAGCAAAGTTTAAATGTTTGATTCAGAGTGACTATTCATCTTTTTTAGAGGGAGCATCTGAGGCACTCAAAACCCACAACCCTTGCTCTCATGCAGGGAGCTTTTGGCAAGGGTAGGGTTACGAATGAGGTTCCTTGTCACCCAGAGCTACCATCCCTACTTCCTAGTTAATGTTTTTCATCTTTAAATCTTGGACTGATTCACTGGGCATCTGTGCTGAAAAATGCTTTAAGTCCAGTGCCCAACAGCATCCCAGCCCAGCTCGAGTGCAACCTTCATCCTTGGAGGGGGTTCCAAGACCCAACCGAGCAAAGCCCTGAGCAGCCTGGTGTGATCCCAGCGCTGGCCTTGCTTTGGGTGGGAAGTAGCACCAGAGTCCTCCCAGGTTCCCCTGTCACCCAAATCATCCATGATGCGCCAAGAACTTGCTGAGCTCCAGAGATGGCAGTGGAGGCCGTCCCTCTGCCTGCCAGCGGTGGGTGCAGAGCTGGCTGGGTGCCATGGGCACAAGGTGTCAGTCTCTGTCTTCCCGTTTGCACTGCTGCTCTTCTCTCTGGCTGCCTGATCTGGAGGCGAGGTTAAAAAAAAAAGAGATGAGGTGAGTACTAAGGCATCTTGTCTCAAGTACAGTTGTTCTACAACAGATAGGCATAGTCCAGGGCAGAGCAACCTGGGCTGAATTTTCAGTATCATGCTGCATTTACCCTCTGTCCCTGTTTATTGGTCTGTAAAAGGTTGATAAATTATACTTGCTTACTTTAGGAATGAAGAGTTATTATTAAATTGCTATATAATATATCTTTAATGTGTTATTTAAAAAGAAGGGCAGAGATGAGTTCAGAATAAATTCAGAGTTGGAGTATTTGTGTTTCTGGCTGCTTTTGCCCTTCTACATCAGACCTGGCTGAAGTTGAAAAAATGAGAGTTACTAGCCTCAGCATCCCCTGAGCATGGGGCTTGCCAAGCAGACTGGTGGTGCCTTCTCAAATCCTGCGGGGAAGGTGTCGCCGCAGGAAGCCCAACACTGAAGGCACCTGGCTTATTGCATGTGGACTGCAGGTTTATGCCACCCGTATACCCCACCAGTGCAGGGGCTTCAGACCACAGCCCATCCACGGATTGGTCCTGAGCCCCCCAGACATGACACCTTGCCGGCTGTGCAGCAGGAGAGCTGGAAGTTGAGCAGGAATCCTGGGAAGCACCTGTCTCCCTACTAGTACCTAGGAATGAGTTTGAACAGGAACTTAAATCGCACATCCCTGGGTGATGCTGAGCGCTCCCCTCCCAGGCTACTGGCAGTAGGGCTGCGTCTCCCTCTTTGGGCAGATATGGCATGATGGACAAGGAAGCCCACCCTGCAGCATTTGTGAGAAAAAGAAATGGGAGAGTTTCAGTAGAAAGACCAATATTGATTAGATATATTCATTTTGTCTTCTCTTAAAATTATAGATGCTATAAATCTCTGTCTGGTACCACTAACAAAAGATGACTGATCAATTAGCTGAGATTGTGCCCTGGGATGCTGATGCTGTTTGCTAGTTGTAGTACTTAGAGCACTAACTTTAGAGGTTTGTATTTTTAACTCACTGAAATTGTAACTGCATTACAAGTCTATTCACGTTTTTTTCAGTTAAATTAAATGACTATTATTTCCTCCCCCTCCTCCCTCCCCCACCAGACTATTGTTGTTTAATTAACCATAACGTGCTGCTCTTCAGTGGGTGTTTGTTTATAGCTAGATAAATGTCAGTAATATGCTGTAGTGTAAAGTCCTTTAACTGGGAATAGTCAGGTTCTTTTAACTACTACTACATGTGTAAATAAGAAAAGCTGCTGTAAAATCTATTTTTCTGATCACTTTTCTTAACATTTTAATTATTATTTTAAAAGAAACGTGCAGTTCAAGTTGGAAGTGAAGCATTAATCCCAAACTGAAACCATATGTGATGGGAAAAGAAGTTTATGTAAATTCCTTATAGTATTTTATCAAGAGATTTAGTTCCCCAGAAACTGAGATCAGATCTGCATTTCTCAGCTTTTTATTTTCTTTTTTTCCTTTCTTCATAAGCCTCCGAGAAAACATAAGCAAAATGACCAGCAAAATACAAGGAACACAGATGTAGAGCGATTGCTTTGATTTCTGATGCCTGTGTTCACTTCCTCCAAAGTATGCGTAATATCTTGAATAACAAAGAATTTACTTCACTAAAAGTCCCACTGGAGCACTTTTAAAGCTGGTCGCTAAATGTTTTGTAATCATTTCTCCAAAATCATCTTGATTTTAATACCATTTCATCTAAGAAATACTTGATTTCGCTTTGCGTGTGTGGAATGAAGTGGATAGTTAATAGATATTTGTTGTACAAGGTATCCTCATATCTGCCTGTTCTTGGTCAGGGAGAATACAATGGACTATGTTTCCAGTTTCCTCCCCTCCCTAAATTGTACAGAACTGGGACACAAATCCTGGGGGTACAGCTCAGTCCAGTGCCTGGAATAAAGATACTCCTGCTTAAAGGAAGAAAAAAGAAGAAAAGGAAAAGAAAAATAAAAAAGAGCGAGAGACAGAAAGGAAGGTTGTGTTGTGGTTTGGGCCGGATTGGCCCAATCAGGCGGAATAACAGATGCTCTCCCCTACCTCTCTTTTCAAAGAGAGGAGGGACAGAGACAAAAGACTTATGAGTCTAGAAGGAACTAAACTACTTTAATGAAATACTAACAATAAAATAATAAAAAGAAAATAATGAAATATATACAAAACCATATCAAGCTCCCAGGATGACAATCACGTCACCAGCAGGTGCTGGGGAAGTCCCAGACTGGACTCAGTGACAGACGGAAACTGGATTCTGGATCTGGATTCAGGATTGGGATCAAAGGTAGAGAAACACACAGAGTGCTCCTTGGACACTGGCCGTTGAAGAAAGAGGGCTGACCCTTTGATCCCTCAGCATGAGGCAGATGGGATGGAATACCCTGTTGGTCAGGTTTGGGTCACCTGTCCTGTCCGCTCCTCCCCGCAGGTGTGACCCCTCTACGCTTTTCTGCTTCCGACCCTCCAACGGGGCAAATAACAGGCTGGCTTTGGTTGTTATAGCAATAAGTCTAAGCAGGAGCCTCTCTGCATCCCATCCCTTGGCATCAACTATAAACATGGGTCTTATCACTCTGAGAGCAAACAGTTTCTGCACAACATGCTGTGAATTTCAGCAGTTAGAAGAGGCCTAGCTAAAAAGTAAAATTACTGAACAAAATTGGTCCTGTTTTACCTCAAACCAGGACAGGTTGAAAACCTCAGCAAAGACAGATGGGATTATAATGGTATAAGACACCGCACTATGTTTTCCCCTGCAGTAAATCAACAGACTTTCCTTTACAGGCTGCCCGAAGTGCTGCTGGTGGTCTTGTCCCATCACATACGCTACTCCTGCCTCCTCTGGGCCCCGAAGACTGTTTATGGCCAGGCCGAAAGCACTGACAAATGTAAATCCAAAAGTACACCGGCTTACACACATAACAGCAGTGCCTTTCTGCCCTGCCGAGCAGTTGGGACCAGCCCTGGTGTGAGCCCCGGTGGAGGGGAGCCAGCTCTGATGGGGACATGGCCCCGTAAGGGCACTGGGCTGGGGAGGTCTCCATGACGGCTCTGCACCCGAGACCACTGCTGGGACAGGGCTGGAGCTGGAAATATCTCAGGTCCTGCACGGTATTCGTGGGGTTGGTAGTTAGGACAAGTCATGGATGAAGCGCTTCCAAGTACAGGGCTTTGCAGTGCTACTTTTTTGTTAACTTCTTAAAAAATGAATTTTCAAGGGTGAGTCTGTTCCTCTTTAGGAACGAAGGCAACTACTATGTCTGCTTATAAGCTAGCAGTCTGTTTCGCTGTTGTTTTTTTCTATCTGACTTGGCAGGACTGAAGAGCTGAGGAATAGGGGCACCAAAATCAATTCATCTGAATAAGACATTTCTAATTGGGCTGTAATGCTTATCCAGACTCGTTCTCTGTCATGGAAACATGCTGAGGGCATTTTCACCTTGCTGAATGGCCACAGTGCAGCAACCCATAGCCAGCACGGTGCTGTACAGTGCTAGGGGGCCAGGCTGCCTCCGAGCTGGCTCAGGGACCCCCCTGTGCTGTACTGAATTACTGCGTCTAGAACAGCTTCTGTCTTCCTAAATGACTGCTGTATTTTATGGATATTCTACTACCTGTAGACTACATCTGGAAGACTTATTGCCTGCACTGTCTTACTTGGGACCCTGTGCTGAGATTGGATATCTATGTCTTTTTTGGGTAGAAGGCTCCCAGTTCCCATTTTATCACCAGAAGCCATAGACACTCACTGCAGGGGAGAAATTCCTTTTCTTAAAAACATAAAATTTAAATTAGGGGAAAGCACAGAAAACACCAAAACCAGATGATCACTGCCATCAGATGTCACAGGAAGAAGTCATGACTTGCCCAGTGTCACTTGGAAATCATGTGGTAGAGCTTGCTGTTGGAGCCAAACCTATCATGTGCTTTTCACAATATCCTTTTTCTTTGGTGTTTTGGTTTTTTTTTTGTTTTGTTTTGTTTACATGGTAGCAATCTGCATGCTTTGAACCTGGAGAGGAAAAGTGTGTTTGTGATTTATCTTGTAAGAGTATAGAGCCTGCAGGAGCTGTTACCTGTACACACATTTATTTTTATTGGTTGTGAAAAGTTTAGCATGTCTCACGTTAGAGTTGTAATAGTTGCCGAGAAAGATCATGGACCTAAAACTGTGTGAAAGGTAGAAGGGCAAGGCGTGTACATACACTGGCATACAATACGCAAAGATTTCCGTTGAGAGATAAGCTATGTTTTCTACCACTTATTTCTATCGAAGCAAAATGTCTCAGGCCAGGAAGAGTAATTTTTCCTGCACCATCATTTTAATATTGCATGAAAAAGTTCTTTTGAGAGAAATGAACTACCAGCTCTAGTCATTAAGACTGTCATACCATGAGTGTGCGTACACATAGGCATGTTCATGGCCAGCGTACGTATGTGCATGATGCCTCTTCATTCAAGAAATCTGTCTCCAGATTTGGGCTGTGTTTCTTCATTAAGCATGTTTGCAATCCCCACGAAGCAACTTGGGCACAATCCAGCTGGGTGTCAAGGCTGGTCTTTCCCAGGCACGCCAGGTTAGTGATGTGACCATCACCCTGGGCATGCACACACATTCCAGGAGGGGCAAAAAACTGTCGTGCATCTCCAGGGGTGTCCTGGGGGTACCCCTATGCCCAACCTGGAGTGAAGGCGGTGGATGGGAGGTGTGTAAGCAGCTGCCTGGTGCTGGGGCCAGTAGAGCCCTCCTGCTCCAGCTCCTGCCCCAGGGCTCAGGAGCTGCAGGTGTTGCTGGAAGCCTTGTCAGCATCACCTCTGGGTGCATTTCTCAACAACAGTATAGTGGGACAATACACAGTAATTCCCATAACAGTAACATACACTGGTATGACATTTAATTTGACAGCTCTGTATGTGACTTCTACAAGCTCTCCGACTCTTGTCTCCACTGTAGTTTTTGATGCATTTTGTCCCTCTAAGACACAGCTTCTAAAATTTTTGGTCAGACACTGAAACTTAGTGAGCATGTTAAAACTAATTTTTCCCAGGATTTTTGAATGGCTTCTTCCAGAGTCAGATCCTGAGCTCCCTACCAATTTTGTTATTTTCAGGAAGATTTTTCTTTTGCTAGCTACCGGCAGAGCAAGGGCTGATGAATCTTTAGACTATGTCATACACCATATGTGCAATTTTCCAGCAAAAAGAACTCTCCACATTTTATGAGGTGAAATGCTGTTGCTACCCATGTTATTGTTCACAGACACAAAGCCACGAGGAAGATGGGGAAGAAGGCGGATGCTGAAAACTTGGAGGAAAACCAGTTCAAGGAAAGTAATCAGCTTTCTGTAGTTTTGACATCCCCACAAAAATATCAAATCAAATGTTAAAACTGTCAGCTGGGCTCTCCCCATTTTTAAAAATAGCTGGTTAGAGCTTGCCCAGGCGTGGATCCACATAGTGTGAACCTGGGCTCTGTCACCCACAGGGCGCAGCACCAAAGCCACTGCTCTGCATGTCAGCTGAGGGGTGAGCAGCACTGAAGGGGAACTTTTCTGGGAAAAAGTATGCTTTGCAAAGTAAGCTAAAGCAGCAGGCGGAAGCCTCTCTCCAAGACCTCTGGGCTGTTCTGTAGCCTTCGGTAGACAGAGTTTGTGCTCAACCAGAGCTGGGAACATTGAATTTTTCCACCAGAAAAATGCTGTCCTCTTCAGTGGATGGCAAAATCTATTTTTCACATGGGCTTTGAGATTGGGCAAAGGCATTTTACATTGTCTTTGCATGTAAAATTTTACAGTGCCTTTGCCTTTTCATATGCTTGAAGCAAAATATTTTGTGCTCCTTAACAAAAGTTAATGCAGCTGCCTTTCTTAAAATCACCTCAAAAACTAGGCAAAAAACAATTGGGAAGATGTCTAAGTACCTTTACTTTTTGAAATTCCCTTTCTTATCTTTACCAAAGTTAGGGAAAAATTTATTTAAACACGAAGTGCATTTTTGATGACCATACTCCACACAGGAAAGTGGGAAGTGATCCACTGAAGGGAGTCAGACGGCAGGGTGAGGAGTGTCATACAACTAATCTTGACAGAAAGGTCTTTAAGAGAGACGCTACCTTCTAATATTTGAAGCAGAGCTTCAGTCACTGAGTAATGTGATCGAATCTGTCTTTTCCCAGCATCTTTGTACCCATAAACAGGAAACACATCCCAGCTGGTGAAGTCTTTTCACAAGTGCTACTCAATTTTAACATAAAGGACTCCCTGGTAATATTTTTGGAGAAGGGGAGGAGAGTTAGTGTTGTTCTGGCTCTCATTAGCTAAGAACATTAGCCAGGTGTGGCTTGGGAACAGAGATAAAGTCTTTTATTAGACCAATTGTTACAGCTGGGAAAAGTAAAAATGTTTTCTGACAGACACACTATCCTTTGCTGAAATGAAAACAGCCAGCTTCAAAGTAAAATATAAACTGGGAACAATTGCTCTGAGTTTAACTCGATGTGTTGATGGTTAGGCTGTTTGAGAGAGAAGGTGAGAAGTAAGGTGTAAGGAGTAAGGGAGGATTTTAATATCAGGAAAGATGGCTAAGGAAAGAGGAGGAGGAGGAGGAAGGAGTTATCACTTGTAGAGCATGGAGGGGCTAAGGACTGACCGTGCTGAGCTGTGATATTCTCTGAAATCACAGGGGTAGAGCTACCTCTAAAGGAGCCAAATTCTTTTGTCTTACAAGGAACTATGGAGTTTCATATTTATTCAGTTTATTTTTTAAAAACAGGCTTGGATTTCTTTTTCTTCTATTTTCCGTCTTCCTTCATCTTTTCCTTCACCTCTGTCAGACTTTTCAACTACAGCAAGATGAACGATGCCTGCACATTCTCCCCAGTCTTTAGAAAAGTTCTCTTCCCCTCCCATCTCTTTCCTACCTGTATCTCTTGAAAAATTCTCCATTCTCAGAAAAGGTTTTGGCACAAGGGAGAAGAAAAAAAGAAAGAAGGAAGGAAGGAAGGAAGGAAGGAAGGAAGGAAGGAAGGAAGGAAGGAAGGAAGGAAGGAAGGAAGGAAGGAAGGAAGGAAGGAAGGAAGATTTAAAAATTAAATTTCTTTTTTTTTTTTAACAGCTTAAAAAATATTTAATCGAAAAAGCTGGTTTTAAGAGCTAAGCTAATGCTGCTACAATATTAGAAGCAGGGGGTGAAAGACAAGCACATGTATGTTTAGAGCCACATATGTGCATAATGTCCATGTGTCTCACGGCTGACTCATTGCCATGTTCCAGCACAGATCATGCACGTTTGGGTCTAGTATTTTAACTCATCTTTCTTCCGGGGGCTGTTGTTTTATTAGTAGGTGAAGTAACAATTATATTACATAAAGTACACATGAAATTTCTCCCTCAAACTCACTAGTCTGTTCAAATGTCAGCAGTCCCAACTCATCCCTCGCTGCTGCAGAGCTGACCCCTGCAGGTGGGAGCCTCAGGCCCTCTCTTGCCATGGAGCAAAGCTGGTGTGACTGGAGCACCGGAGGGCACGTCTTCATGCTGCGTGAACACACGCACGTATGCACGCCCACGTGCTGCCATTGCTCATCTTCCTTCTTGGCAGGCGAAGTGGATTCACGCATCAGGCACATCACTCTGCAAGCATCCTGGCTCTGGTTTTGTGTATATAGTCTGTCTTGTCAAATGGGTACCTTATAATTTTAAGTAAGGAGGTCTGCTAACTGGTACGATGCTCTTTAGGAGGGATTCATGTAGTCCGTCACTCTAGAAGAAGAGTACTGCTTAGTGTCAATAAGAGTGACAATTTTTTCAGACTTGTGCTGCTCATTTAATTGTTTAAAGAAACATCAATCTAAACTAGAATATTTCATCATGCCTGTCTGTATGATATAAAGCCTATATGATACGATACAGATTTTAGCATTTATCTATTATCTTTGGACATGTTAGTTATGTTTTTATCCTTAATATTTAAGGATTTAAATGAGGAGAAGATAAATGAGTTTGGAAATTCCTATGAGACTTTGCTATTCTTAACTTTGGTTCTTGGCTCTGCCACAGATGTCTTATGTGACCTTGATCAAATTGCTTAACACCTCTGAAATGGGTTACTCTGTGCAAATTAGTGGTAATAGATTTCTCTCTGCTTTCACTTGCAGTTTCTATTTTAAGTGGATGGGAAGTGTCATCTGCTTACTTTGGTTCTATATTTTACTCATAGGTAGTGTTTAGCATACTGTGACCTGACTTCAGCTAAAGCCTTTGGTAGTCTCATACTACTAGTATGACTGGGGACCACGCAGTTCAGTTTAAATGATGCAGTAAATGGTGAGTGCTTGAAAACCTGATATGAGTGACAACCACATTTTAATCCTCGGAGAAAGCGGGTTTTTTATACATACCTGTCTTAATAAAAAGTTGTAAATTCATGCTTCCACCCAAGCTGGAGCAGTGTGCAGGTTCAAAGTGCCAGATTTCTAAGAGGCTCTTATCAATCACAATCTTTCTGATCTATTCAAAATAAGACAGAAAATCTCAGGAGGAATCTCTCTTTCATGGAATTTGTAGACCAATTTTTCAGTCTCTGAGGGTTCATGGGAAAACTATCATGCCTATCAATAATTATTACCTCTGAGACTTTCATGTAACTGTAGAAATCCATAGTACCCCATTGGCTATTTTAGGCTCTTTCTTGGGTCATTTTTTGAGTTGTGAAATCAAGTTTTGTCTTGCCTGTTTATATTAGTAGAAAAAACTTCTTTGAAGTCTCCACTTTTGTTTCTGCATGATAGCATTGCAGACCTGTTTGATTCCTTGGTTGCTCTACAGTGAAGATCTCAAAGATCAACTTGGTACATGGACCTAGATATGGAAAGGGCAGGATTTGAATAAAGATGAAGAATTCTTGGCTTGTAACAGTTCAAAAACTTACTGTATGCATCTGGCCTTGTAGCTGCAATATTTTTTTGCAATCAAAATAAAGGCTGAAATGCCCTCTTTGGGAAAATGGAGATAGTTGCCTCCATATATTGCTTTTCATAAGCAGATGGAGTTTGATGTTATCTTCTTCTGTTCTCATGGACCGTCCTTAGTTTATGGGATTGGATTTCTTACCTGGACACCCTATCTCTTTTCCTTCATCTGCTATTGATCTAAACAACAGCAACAAAAATGCCACAATCTCTTTCTTGGTTTTATATCCTATAGAAAACCCTTAGGAAACCACTAATGTTCCCACTTCTCCCCCAGAAGGGGACCACACTGAGACATTTAGGATTCTCTTTGATTGAGGGAATTAAAGATCAACATCTGTCAGGAATTTGTGGATATCTGCAACAGTGCTTTGGTGCAGAGGAGCTAGGTGACCTCTCAAGACTCCTTCCAGTTCAATTTTCTGGTCTCCCTATATAGCATTACAATATGTCTAAAAAGAGCAGAAAAGATCCTGCATATATATATATCCCATTATTGTGCTCTTTTTTCAATAACACTGGAAAGGTCAGATTTGAAGCGAAAATCCCCATGCAACCTTTAACTACCATGTTGCTGTTGATACATTAATCTTCTATATTTTTTTAAAGATCACAACAAAGTAAAAAGCAGCAGAACAAAAGCAGGTGTACGACAGTTGCATGAGGAAACTCGGGCAGATGTTTCACCAAGAGCAGAAATTTGAGTTCTTACATAATAGAGAGAAAAACAGTCTTACTGTGCAGAAATGCTTCATAGATAGGAAATGTGTATTTCTGCTTGGGATCACCTGGAAGTACATGGAACCACTGAAGTAGGGGTAACAGGCCTGGGTCAATAAGCATAAAGCCAAATGTAGAAGACAAACACATATAAATTGTTGTATGCATATAAAGCAAAAGTTTCTCTCCTTTCCACCAGTGCTATATGTTATAACGTTTCTTCAGATGGTATAGCTGGGAGTCAGTTTGGCAGGCGCTTCAGAATAGATTGTCCCCATCTGCTTTTTCACCTCAGGGGCTAACCTCAGAAACACTCACACTTTTTTATCTAGTTTCAAATGAAAAATAATATTTGACATTACCTATCATGGTAAGTTGCTACCTACAGAGGCGATGGATTTCTTAAATAAATGTAGAAGTCTGGTTATTTTTTTAAAAAAAACCACTCTAGCTAAATTGAATAAACATTGACCATCTATTAATATTAAGAATGACACATCTTGCTGCTGCTTTGGCTCCGGATCAGCATCATCATTTACCATTTTGAGGTAGTACTGCAGAATGGAGAATGCTCTAATCTGTACCTGAAAAATTCACCAAAATCTTCCCCAGACGTAAGGAAAGCAGAAACAGAAAAGGTGCATAACTATCAGACAAGACTTATGCAGTAAGTTCAACACCTCCTTTTACCCACTTTATATGAATTTTGTATAAATCAAAGGTCACATTTTAAGTCTATGTTAAATCATCAAATAGCTCTTTTCAAAACGTCAGCAATTCATTGCACAAATAGTCTGCCAAATAATAGTTAATCAATTGTAAATGGCATGCAGATTCTCATGTAAACTTTGGGGAAATTGTTAACCTCAGCTAAATGTGGGTAATATTTTTCATAGAAAGTCACTTCATACACTTGCCTTGGCTGATTTAAACTGGGCAAAGCTCTGATATGAATCATTTCAGAAATGTAGGTTATACTTAAAAATCTTATTTGATCTTACTAGCATAACTGTACTCTTTGTTGCTCTACCTGATAGTTCCTTGCTGCATAAAATTGGCCTCTTTGCTGATCCATGACACTGGCTTAGGGAATAAATTGGATCAAACCTTGAAAAATTAAATCTTTGTCTAATTAACATAACCCTGGATTTTTCCCCATTTTTTGTAGGATGGAGAATGGCATGTAAGGACTTGTGGGGGTTCTCTGGTTCTGTCAAAATATAGCCCTTGAGCTCTTAGCAAGACCAGCTCTCCTCTCATTCGCACTGAGATTTTCGTGAACTGCCTCCCTTTCCTTCTTCCCTTTCTCGTTCCAGTGTGTCAGCTCCCTTCTCCTTGGTTTTCCCACCACATCGGCTTTGTCTAGGCTGCTTCCTTTTCACCTCAGAGTCAATTTTCTTCATAGCCCTTTCCCCTCACGTGCAGGTGTAGGATTTTCTCTTTCCACACAGCACCTTCCCTCCTTTATTTTCTCCTCTATTATTTCTCCCATTGAAGCTGCATCTCGCTTATCTTCCTTTTAAATGATTTTGCCTTTTCCTGCAGATCCTCATTCAGGACTGCAGCTTCTTTGTTGGTAATTTCCCTCTTTCCCTGGGTCTTTTAAGCAGCCTAGGTCACCACTCCGGGGTTCTTCCACTGGCATGGCATTTTTTCCTGGGTCCAGGATCAGCCCCACTAGTGGCGACTTCATGGGGGGCTCGCTCTGGAGCTCCTGTCCCCAGTCACACCATCCTGTAGCTGCTCTCCCGGGGCGGGCAAAGCAACAAACCCACCTTGGGAAAGACAGAGAGAGTGGTTACAGCCAAGGGCTGGGGAGACATGTGAAAGGAAGCCCAGCCACCGCCTGCCACAGGGGAGAGGGACGAAGGTTGGGTGAGAAGTACAGTGTTAAGCCATCTTTATCCAAGGACCTCACCCAATTTGTTTTCCCATTACTGGATTTTTCTGAGGGAGAAAGCAGACTTCAGAGCATGCTTGTAGCTCACTTATAACTGGGAACACACATTACTTTCTGGTGCGATGGCAGTGCAGCATGGCATCCCATTGACATGCTTGTTCCCTCTTGTCTGACATTTTCTGCTCAGCCACGCCGACTCTCCTCACGTCCTCGTTCCCTTTGTAGGTCTGCACAGCGCTTTGCGTCTCTGCTTCTCAATGATAAGCTTATTTCTGATCATGTTGAGGAAAACTCCCTTGCTCTCTGGTGGGTGTTGGAGTCATAATATCTTTCCAGTTCATTTTTCCTCCCACCCTTCTGCCCCACTGCTGCGCTCTGAACCCCTGCTGTGCTTTAGACTTGCCACTTCTTACCCCTAATTTATGGTCATTAGTTAGTCACCAGCAGGAGCTGTTTTTATTTCAGCCCATTACTCTGTGATATAAGTAGTCAGGATCAAAGTATTTGCTGATGTATGTTATCCATGCTTTCTAGCACTTGAGATACTGATCACCTCTTCCTGTTGGTTATGGGAATAGACAGCATCCTACTAGTGTTGCACGACTGCAGACAGCTTAATAAATAGAGTACGTTGTGGCTCAGCTCTGGCTGGTTGTGTTACGTGCCCCTTCCCTCTCCCTGGTTCACTCTGCCCTTGGATCGGGACCCATTCACCTCTGCAGAGCCCTGGAGAGGGACACGCAGCGGGACTGGGGCTGGTGGTCCTGAGACGAGCCCTTGGGCCGTCTGGGTGCTGGGAGGCACGTTGCCCAGCTAGGGATATTCAGGTGACTCTGTTTGAGGTACACAGCTTGCAGAGGGGATCACTTCACTTCTGTAATGGCATTTTGGAGTGGCAGACAGTATCAAAATTAGAAGCCTGGGAGGTCTCTGTGTGCAGCGATGCTCCAGCGGGGCTGCATGCCATCCGCTCCACACCACCATGGCACGGACAGAAAGTTTGTCTTAGTTGTATGCCAGGCAGTGCTGCCAACTCAGAAAACCTTTATTGTGAGAATGGTGTGTTTAGAGACTGTTTGTCTTCCCCAAGGCAGGTTCGCATTGACCAAGGCAATCCTAAGAGAGCTCTGGCCTGTTCAGCTTCAGGCCTTTTACATCCTCTCCAGACCACCTGCTCCAATGCCTCTGTGTCATTAATGTCCTTCTTCTTGCTAAAGTCTGAATCCATTCCTTCTTGCCCCTGTGCTGCAGACAGGGAATAGTATTTCCTCTCTGGAGGAACCTTTTGTGTATTTGAAAATTGTCATGTTTCCCTTCAGCCATTGCTGGACTAAGCAACCTCAGTTCTTTCATCTGCCCACACAGGTGATGCTTTTGGAACTCTGACTGTTGTCACTGCTCTCCTCCAATTTCTACCCTCTTTAATCTCAAAGTACAGCACCCAGACCTGCGCTCGGTACTCCAGCTGGACTCTTGCCGAAGCAGAATACACTAGTTAGAGAGGTGTCAGTGTGTTCCTTGCATGTGCGCTGCCATCTATCCAGCCTGGCATGTTTGCTTTCTCACACAGCGGTATGAACAGTCATCTATAATCCTTTGATCCCCCTCTGAAGGAGCGCTGCACACTCATTTGCTCTCTGTCTCACACAGGCAGCTGGTTATTCATATGCTAGTGTGGCACTTTACAGTTGTCCTTCCTGAATTGCATCCTACCTGTGTCAGAGGAGTTTTCCACTCTGGCAAGATCTCTTTGCCTTACCATCCTGCCCTCCAGAGTGTTTGTGGATACCCTAAAGTTGGGATACTCTTCAAGTAAATTTTTTGTCTTCCACCATTCAAAGTATTTATGGAAATGGTGACTTGATACTACAGTACTGAATGTCTGTTTTGACATTTTCTTCAGTATGATACATTTCCAATTAACTAGTTCCTTGGGATTGTAAAGGTGATGCAAACAGTATTGTATCACATATAAACCATTAGGTACATGACCGAGTTGGCTCTTCAATAACTAAAAATAATTTGCCTGTAAGCTTTTTGCCTGCCGTGCCACTGTGGCATAAAAAAGTGGTTCAGTAATGCCTGTCATCTCGCTAGGATAGTTCTGAAGAACTTAAAAATTAATTTCTTGACGTAAGCTTACCATCTTTCTTACAGTCAATGCTTGTCACTATACAAAATTTTCGATCTGTTATCAGCTACTTCATCTTCAAACTTTTTCATAGAACAGCTGAATATGTCCCATCCAGACAGTCTGCACAACACGGAAACAATTTATATTTCACTTATTAGACTTAACCATCCACCTGCCTGAAATCTATTATGTTTAAATCCTATGAATGAATTTCAAGTAATTAAAGGTGCTTAAGCCTTGACAGAAATTGGTACTGGGCTTGTGTCCATCCTGCAAAACAGAGTCAAATGCAGAAACAAACAAGTTAAGCTGGTGCTTCTGCATCATGCAGCACGGGTTAGATACATTAAATCAGGAATTGCCTCCAGTTGTGGCGCTAGGGTGGCATGGGAACTTTGTCCAGTGTTCCTGTTGAACACTGTGAGCTTGCCTTAGTAAGTCCATACCTCCACAGGAAAGCCCAAGAGCAAAAACCCCTCCAGCCTCACTACGTCCTACCCTGTGGTAGGGAAGAACCCTAAACTGTTGTTATGAATATCTGCTTTCACTATGGTATTTGCTACAGAGGTAGACCACTGTGGGCATGTTTTGCTAGCTTTTAATTTTTAAAAAAAATTGTGCGTGTGAGGTAGATACATTGGTGATACGCTGGTAGCTACCTGCAGAGATAAAGCTGAAAGCAACAGAAATAATTAATATATTCCTCCTGATGAATGTCTCTTACTTAACGTTAGGTCTCATTAAAATAAATAGAAGGAATACAGGACAAAAGGACATATATTCACTGAATTTAGCCCTTAGATAATTGTGTCAAATAGGTCATGCTAGTTAGGAATTGATTTAACACAATTTTTTTTTTTTTTTATAATGCCAGCTGTCACTAAGTGCTGCTGTCAGGGATTGTCTTCCAGCTCATTTTTCTTTACAGGCAAGCAAGTCTTGACCCTTAAAATACCAACGTACTAGTTCTGGCGTGCAGGTTTTTGGACATGGGGGTACTTTGTGTGTTAAGAAAAGAAGCTGGAAAAGATAATTTAGCCATGAATCATTGAACAAGTCTGCTGTCTTTAATGAAACAGTCAGATAAACCTTTATATCTAACTTTATATCACTGGACTGTCTGAGGGCCTTCTAAATGGATTGCAGTTATTGAGCTCCAGATATACACAAAAATGAGTAGATAACTTAGACATCTAGCGGATAGCAACATCATCTCGCAGCGTTCAGTCTCTGACTGGGATAACATTTTTATATGAAGAAAGGTAGGTAATAGTTTGAGAAATGTAGGGACAGGGACAGCATGCTGGGAAAGCTTTCCTCAAGCCTCAGAGCGTCCCTTAGAGATACTCAGACTGATTTAATAATCACAGAAAGATTATTTAATCTAACATGAACCTGGGTTTTAATTTTTTAAAGATAAATAATTTTCTATTTATTTTGAAAGGGAAGCTGGGGAAGCAGAGAACAAGTGTGTTTGTAAAGAAAGCTGTCATTTCTGGGGACATCTTTTTGACAAGAGAAACATCTGTCAAACACATGCGACACTTGATCTTTGTACTTTCTCTTTCCTCTCCAAAGAAGTAGAACCTCTTAATTTTGTTGTTGTTCTGGTGGAGATGCAGAATCATGGGTGTGCACGGTGTTTGTTAAAAATAAATGTCAGCCTACTCAACACCTCCCAGTGTGAAATCCTCTGGAAGGATTTTCAGGATGCAGATGTTCTCCCCATCCCTCTGCCCTGGTCCACGGGGGACTGATACCCAGCCTCTGCCTTCTGAGCAGACCATTAATCTGACATGCAATCTGATTGAATGAAACGGGGTAAATCCCTGCTGGATAACAAAATGCTAGATTAGCAGTTAGGAAACCTTGTGATTAGAGAGATTAACTGCTAAAGACATAATTCTTTCAGATATAAAGCCTCCACTTTCATTTAGAGCTGGTAGTCCGTGAAAAGCTACTGCACTAGCAATTAGGAAACTGTAAACGTGCTGACCTGACGAAGGGTGACTGAAGCTTAAGATAACTTTGGTAGCAGCGTTTCTTGCTGTTTGCTTGTTAGGCAACCCATTTTTCTTTCTCTGGACGTTTAAGGCTTTGCGTTCTCAAAAGATGCTGTTTTCTTTGAAGAAAAGGGGATTCAGTGCTGGTTACCAAAAGGAGCAAAAGTCCCTCACTTTGGCTTTATCATTTCATTAGGTATGGGACAATAGCTCTTAAGGAAGGATATGACTGTAAAGATCAAAGGTTTCACCACAATTTTCTGAGCTGCCTGCTGGAAATCTACCACTGGATATTAAAGGTTACAGTAGCCTCCTCTTAGTGGCACTTGCAAAAGCTATGATTAAAAAAAAATATTGTTGAAATATGATACATGCTTTAATAGACAGTGTTAAATTAGTTGGCTAGTTTGATTTGGTATAGACACAATATTTAGTTTTTGCTTTGAGATGGCAAGCAGGAGCTTTAGAAAACATACTGTAAATATTTTCGCAAACGTTTCTGCATCTCTTTCCAAGTTCCAGGTGAGAGTTCAGCACTACTGCTCTAAGCACATGTGCATAAAACCTGAAAATGTGGTAACTACTGAATGAAAGGGAAATATTAATATTTTGTAGAAACCTGAACTGAAAGCTTTTGGGGATTCCTGTGTTTATATCAAGTTCCCTTTTTCTACAGAATAAAGATGATTAAAAAATGAAAACAGGGAATGCAGAACAGGAAAAAAACTTCATAGATGATGGATTAGGGATACATTTAACAGGCAGCATTAAATGTGATTTCTCAGGTTTCTCCCTTTCCAGAGAAATGATAGGTAAGCAATTAGAATTCAGTTAAACCACACTCAGGTGTCATTTTAGGATAAAAAAACCCCACAACAACCTTGATTTAAGCAACCACTTTTGAATATTTTGCTAGGAATTAACTGTATCTTTGGGCTTCTAAATTCTCTAAACAACACAACTCATACTTGATTTAACAAACAGAGACTTTTTCTAGGTAGCCTTCGGTGACTCACTCCCACTGAAACCAAGACATCTTTTTCCCTACACAGACACGAAGAGTTAAGGGTTCATGCGGTGTAACTAAAGCACTCTGGACATCACTCAGAGTAGTTTCTCCGGTCAGTATTTTCAGCAGCATGGTGCTGTGTGCATGACTAAAAGCCTGAGAGGAGGAGTTTCAACTCCATCTGTGGATAATTCATTAAAAATATTCCACTGCCGCTGCTTGGGAACTAAGGAGCTCACGACCAGCTTGCCAGAGCAAAGCTTTACAAGTCTTTATCATCTCCATTGCCATCCTGCAAAAAACAGGAACAAGTCTTCCCGTACATGGCTTTTCTGCCTCTAGTTGTGCTAGTTGGCTACACTCCTTCACAGAGTTAAAACATTATCCACAGTGCTCTCATCTGGTCCTGCCTCGCTAGGTTTTGAGGTCAGAGTATTTCCTTGGTGTTGTCATTTCCAGGAAGAGATGGTAGGCCCCTCTAGGATGGAAATCTATATTTGTTCCTAGAAATCACTTGAAAACATCTTAACACCCTTGCAGCAGGGCTGGTTTCTCTCAAAATTTTCAGAAACCATGGAATACTTTTGCTGCAGCAACATGGTTTTCGGCAGAAAACTAAGCACCAAAACCACAAAAAACCCAGACATGGCAGCTTTGCATGCTATTTCTTTGTAGAGAACGCAATGCTGGGGGAGAAAAAGATCTAGGCCTCTTACAATGTTTCCTTTAAGGTATATTTTGCAGTTAGTGGAGTCTGATGTCAGTTGTGGGCAGAACCCAAAGGAAATAAAATGGGTCAACTGATGAGTAATTGGATTATTTGAACCAATTACTACTCGGAATGATGACTCACCAGGCTGGAGCTCCTTTGGAAGTTGGGGATAGTGCGGACCCAGTAACCTTGTAAATGTTCCTTCCCCTATCCCTCTACAAAGCTCAGCAGCATCCCAGCTTTTAGCACTTTACCCATCCCTGTAATTCTCCTTGCAGTTTTCCAGGTGAAGAGTCCTCCCTGCTGTAAGTGTTCTGGGGCTATTAATAACAAAATCCTCATTTCTGTAACAGATGCCCAAGTGTGGGCACTTGTGGGTGGAGGTGCTACAGACGCAGGACTCTCACAGCAGCCTCCCCACACACGTTTGGCTGCCCAGGTGTCGTGTGTCTGCAGCTTCTGGCACTGCATTGCTCTAAAATATGTGAAACTGCCACAATCAGACCTACCCATGTCCCTCGCTGTTGAATTTTGCTCCCCCCATCCATCAGACCAGGTTGTGCCCCAAGGATACACAAGCCTGCATGGAGAGAGGGGCAGCTGCCCTGGTCTGGCAGAGAGGCGAAGCAGGGAGTGAGACCTCCCCACCGATTCCCAGCACTGCTTCCCCCACGCCCATGGGCTCAGCCCTTCCCTGGGGGTCCCTGGGAGCACCCCTGGGACAACTGACCTTTCCCAAGGCTGACACCTACTTCCTGATGGTCTGCTCAGTAGGACACCCAAGGAGGTACAACATGAACCTCTAGCAACACGAAGCCCTGAAAGACCCTGCATTTTGGTAGTGGGGGACACGCTGTGCACTGGAGCAGGATGGTTGTAGACTGGGGGAGTCATTGTGGTCAAGGCCAGCCCTGTCCTCGCTCCTAGGAAGGAAGGAGTTGGGGGATTGCCTGGGGAAGCAAAAGTGGATGGCAGACATACGGCTTTCCCCAAATCCCAATAGCACAGCAATCCGGGGCGGGGAGGCGGGGAGCATGGCAGCTGGCCACGCTTGCCTGGGAGTGAACGAGTTCCCCTCCTCAGGGGGCTCAGGCTGAGGGAACCAGAAAGGACACCAGCAGTCACTTACTTTCCAGCTGTAGCTTGCATAAAGCCGGTTTGCTGACTGCATTTCCCCAAAGCGGGTAAGGTTTCTGGGTGCCACCCCCTTGGAAGGCCTCTGTCCTTGCGCTGCACTAAGGGAGGGAGAGCTCCAGGCTTCGTTGGAGTCCAGCTCCTGGAAAACAGATCCAAGCTCCCCTTTGCTTTTGAAAGCCTTGGCTAAAGACGTGTACCGCCTCATGCAAGGCAGGTCTGTCTGAAGCAAAAAACCTAGCAGCTTCCAAACAGCAGCTTATCTGAAACCATTGGGGAGTCCAGAAACGTTATGAGCTGCTGCACGCTGTTATGCGTTTCAGAGCGGATGAGCGCAGCGTTATCTGCTTCAGGTGTTTCTGTAATTGTGATTCATTAGGATAACCACAGCGTTAGGTGGCTAGCACCTGTGTGCTCCTGCTGGGCTGGTGTCAGCGCCCTCAGCTGTGATAGGAAACATATGGCTGTACCGGCTTGTTCCAGAATTTTTCCTCCTTTCGTAGTCTCTTTGTGATGTATTTGTTGGCCTCTGCAGCACTGAAGGTGCTGTTGCAAGCAGCCTTTAAATCACCCAGGGGCACGATCACTGTGATGAGTTTTATCTGTCCTCTCCGAGCAGGATTGTCCATGTGCTCCCGGCAGTGCACTGCTGCCACAGGGACCCATGCAGCTGCGGGCTGTGCGGGCCCCTCTTACCCAGGGAACCATTTCTCCTCCACTGAGAGGCAAGGGGAGGACTAAGGATATTTAGTCCTTACTGAGGATATCTGTGGTTTTCGTATTATTCAGAGTCAGGCTGGAATTCTGGCCTCGCCACAGACCCCGGCTTGTGGGAGGCTGCTCCGTGCCATCAGCTCTGAGCCTGCACGTGGGTCTGGGCTATACATACACAGCATAAATGGATTGCCCGAGTGTGGGTCTCATCTCCTGGACCGTGTGACTGCTATCAAAATCTAGAAATGCAAGGGAGAGCTTCAAGTCTTAACACTGATAGCTGTATAACGTTTGCGCTAGCAGTAACGGAGTTTGGATTTGGGGGAGGGGACAAGAGGCAAACAGGAGTGTGGCTTGAGTCAGAATTCATCAGCAGGCGAAAACATATGCATCTTTACCAATCGATGAGGCTAAAACAAAATTGCTGTTGTTTGACAGCTGGAAGTGATATATCTCTAAATAGTGGCAGTTCTGATCACTGAGGAATCCTGACTCCTGCAAGCTTGACGGAGAGTAATTAAGGGACAAGCTCAGCAGTCAATAAATGCCCCACAGGATTACAGCTTCACAGCAGACCCATGAGATGCAGTCCTCTGACAAAGGCCCCAAAAGGTAGTAAGCTGATCTTCGTTTGCTCTGCAGTAGCTTATCAATCACGCTGTTGGGCTGGGCCCTGAGCACACAGCTTAAACAGTTGCTTACATATTTCTGATATTCCTTCTTTTCCACTGAGCCTGTCTTCCCACTTTCTCAAGAAAGTTAAGGGATGTTAAATAATCCTTACTAAGCCCACAGACTGGCGGTGGGTAGTTGTACCAGAAAGATTACCTGGCACTAAAACAGGGCCATTTCTGGAATGAAACACATTAAAGCCATTCAACAGCATCCGTCAATATTGTATTTCTCTTTTATAAACAATGAGGATGCATGCCTGCTGCTGCCAAGATAGAGATCTAATGAGGACATTGGCTTTCCTAATGGGCAATCTCTAATCAGGCTTCTCTGTTACTGCATGCTGCCATGCAGGAGAAAAGGCAGGAAAATAATATTTGTTGGTATACAGTGAAAAGGTCACAGTAATCGTATCTGCTCCTATGTCGATATGTAAGATTGCCCTGTGCTTGTCCCTCCTTCCTCAAGACAAAGTAGCTTTCTCGGTCATGGAATGAATTTAAAAGTAGCAGCTGAAGCTAAGGAAAACATTTCTAGTAACAGAGCTTGGTTTGCAGGAGGGAAGGTACTTCAGAAAATGAATTGGTTTTTGTTTTAAACACGTCTACATACAGAAGATATGAAAAGCAGTATGGCTGTGAATATAGCAGACACAGCGGACTGTATGTGCATGGATGTGTGGAGCTGGGACCTGTCCGAGCGGCATACAAGCAGCCTAGCCGGAGACCTAAACATGTTTGGAGGAGGGTAAAAAAGGTCACAGCTCTGAAGCAGGATAGAACTTGGCTGAATCCTTAAATGCCAGTGGGATTTAAATGCATCCCGAAGCATTTTCCTTAGTTACAGTTTTAGCCAGTTGAAATATAAAATATTCTGTTGAACAAAGGTGGGAGACACGGTGGCCTTAAGCTCCCTGCAGGTCTGTCGGTGATCCGAGGTGTTGTGCTCATGGCCAATGCCAGGGGGGCACGGGGACACCCCAGGAGCCTGGGAAATGGCCCCCGCTGGGCAGTGGGTTACCGCTGGCCTGAGGCAGGAGCAAGCACTGGGACCAGTGTCCTTTGAACTCCTTCATAGTCTCCTGTTAATCCTGTCTGTAGTTTCTTAAAAGGAGGCCAATTAGCATGAGAGTCACAGGTCACCAAAGTGGTGCCGTACTGCTGATTTGAGAGAGAGATATATATAGTGGATATAGCATATACATAAATAGATAGATATAGTGGCTGACAAAGCAAACCTTGCCTGGGGGGACAGGTCAGACTGAATCACTAAAAATGTGAAGGGAGAAAGCTGAGCAATGGGTTAGGCTAGCGGTCTGTGGCTGCTTGGAGGTTTTAGGGAACCTACGTTTCATAGGGTATTTCACACCTCAAATCTACCCAGTCTTTGGGGAAAATTTATATAGGGGAGGGAGTGGGGATTTTATAACCAGTTACCAAGCTGCATTGTTGGAGCTGGCAGGCCAGGGCAAAGCCACACATCGTGATGTGCTGCTTCATGAAATCATAGTGGGCTAGTTAGCTCCTTTGCATTAAGTATAGCTTGTTAAGCTGCCATCTGAGTTTAACGCAGGAACTTCCTGATATGCTGTGTGTTTTTCAAGCTACTAAAAAGGAAAAAAGGAAATCAAAGAAAAAACCAGTACGATTTATTTATTGTTTTCCCACTGTCACGTATTTCTTCCCAGACAGCGAAGAGAGCTTTTTTTTTTCCCCCCAGCACCTCTAATACTGATGGGAAAGTTGAAATGTAAAAAGTAACCAAACACAGTACTGTCTCTTAGTTTCAGGAAAACTTTAGTAGATTTTTAAAAAAATGAACTTGGAATTCTTTAACTTCAAGTTCTAAGCCATTTAAGAGTGTTCCTTTAAAAAAAAAGAAAAGGTCTGATCATAAATCTTTTATCACTTTGAACCTACTTATTTAAAAATATCTTAGCTGAAGGCTGTGAATGGCAGACCAATAGACTCATGCAGTGTGAAAAATAATAACCAGTTTCTCAATCATGATATTAGAATGGTGCTGGTGGTCTGAATGGCCTGTTTGTAACCTGATGATGACATAAATAAATGAAAATACCTTTGGAAGTACAAAAGGACCTTATTGTAAGATCCTTGATGAGCTCTCAGGGCCAGGGGTTGGTTTTCTTAATTATTTCTTCTCAGCCCAACGTGTCACTGCACTATGCAGGAGACCAAACTTCCCAAAAGCAAGCACTGATGTTAGAGCTTCCTACTGTACTCTAAAAGAGACCCTTCTCCTTCCTTTCCCAGAGGATGACTGCTTCGAACCTACTGAGAGAAACTCATGGAGGATAGATACAGTCCAGAAGAAATGCTGGAAAACAGCAATAATAATTCCTGTCTTCAAAGGTAGGAAAAGAAGAATCCAGGGAGTTTTGGGCCAACCAGCTTAACTTTAGTTGGCCAGCAAACTACTTGCATGAAATAACTATTTTGCAAGTAATTGGTAGGAAATGAGCAAGACTTAATATGAATCTGTCAAAGATAGGTCTTGTTAATCTGATGAATTTCCTTCTTTAACAGCTTAATGGGCCCTGTGGGTGAGGGAAAGGGTCCTCCATTTTGATTTTAATAAGCCTTTGATCCTGTCCTGTGTGACATTTTCATAAACCAGTAGGGCAATAGGCCAGATGACATATACTGTACAGTAGCCGAAAGTGTTATTAACTGTCTTATTAACTCTCAGAGCTTCACTGTCAAAATCAGAAGGGATCTACAGGGGTCTGTCCACCAACTGGGTCTCCTTTATGGATGGCTTTTAGGGAGTATGTTTGCTAAATTGCAGGTGCTGCCAAGCTGGTTCAGGCAACCAACACGGCTGGGGACAAACTGATCTTGATAAACTGGAGGAAAAGTCCAGTAAAAAAAAATAATCAAAAAATGTGCAATTTCATATAGCCACAGCCCTAAACTCAGGCAGGAGTGATCATTGTCTGTATCATGGAGGGGTCACCCACCTTACCCAATTCAGGCAAGGAGATCTCCTCACAAGGTGTGTAAGCAGCAGTATGGCCTTTGAGATGCAAGACGACATTTTCTGCCCAACTCAAAATGGATGGAAAAGCAGATCTAGTTTTGGGCACTGTGTTTTGAGAAGGATATGGAGTAATTACAGAGAGCCTTGGGGAAAGCGGTGGTAATGGCAAGACATTTAGAAAACTTGACCCCTGTGGAAAGGCTAAATGAAATGGAAATGAAATGGAGATGTCTTCTAGTCTATAATAATATCAACATGTATGAAGCAGGGCTTTTGTAAGCAATCCTGTTCATTGTAGATTGACCTTGCCATGCAGCACAGTGTCAAAGCTCGCAGGGGGCTGCAGGGAGCAGTGATGTGAGGTGAAGGTGGAGGAGATATTTCTCCACTCAAAGGCTTTCACATTACTTTCTCCTTTTGCAGAGGAAATGGCTGTGGATACAAGGGAAAGGTAATCACTGGTAAGCACAACGTTCCCTGGGGGAATATAAGAAGGACAAGAAAACTTAACACTTCTTTGAAGCACCTGGGTAAGGAACATTGCCACAAGCTGAAGTAAATACTGTTGATACAACTCGCCCGGCTCCATGTGCTGTGCAAAAGAAGCAATCGGTGGCTCCAGTCCTCTGGTTCCCTTTTTCCAGCCTTGCTTTAGGATTAGATGTGGTCATAGTGGTGGGATTGCCCTGGACAGACCAGATCCATATATACAACCCAGTGTGTAGGAAGGCAGGGTTACAGCTCCCAGCTGCTGGGCGCAAGGGTCGTCCATCCCCTGCACCCACCCTCGTCCCTTGAAATGTGGATGTGCCTGCATTTCACCCATTTCCTTTTGCACACATCCTCAGAGCTAACCAGCTGGCACTAGTAAAAGCCCCAGGAACAACAGAATTAATCACAGAGACAAGATAGCAATAAATAAAATGTGCTTCACCTCACTGCAATATAAAGGAACAGTTTTTGGGGGGAGAGATGGGAGGAGGTTGGTCTGCTGCTATAATGAATCACTGTTCTTCAGACAGAGGTTTCTTTACAAAAAAGACTTAATTCCTCCTTCACTGTTAAAATATTTTGCTGGTGTCCCCAGCTGTCGCAAGAAAAGGTTTCAGTTCCAGAGCATTGGCTGTATTCCTGTCAGATGTTGTTATTTTTGTAGTCAAGATTTGTTATAAATTGAATATTCTTTGCTCTAATTTCCAAGGGATTTTCATTTTGAAATAAAGAATTGTTTTATTGGTATCAGGAGCTGTAGGACACAGCAGTGTGCTGATGTCAGTGTTGCCTTCCCCTGTTCACTGATCATTACTTTTGTGATTTTGTTTTTTCTTTTTGAACATCTAGCACCTGGAGCCATGGCATTACCTAATAATCTTATTTTAAAAGAAATGAAAAAGAGAAAAGATAAGGAAAAACAAGTTTCTCTCGGAAAAGAACGCAAAGAGTATTCCCTATAATATCAGAGAAAATAAAAATAACTCATTGTTGGATACCTTCATATTTCATACATTTTTGTAGTCATTATTTATGAGTTAATTGTATGAATTTTTACTTTGGTTGTCTGGGTCCCAGTTTCTAAACAACTGTGCTCAGTAGAACTCCAATCTTTTCTTCAAAAGGAAAACAAAGTTCCACTCCCAGATTATTGGAAAAAAGAACCCTGTCTCTTGTTTGTTTATTTATTTAGAAAGCACATACAGCGATGCACAGGGAGGGGAAGAGAGATGCAAAACAGGTGAGCATACAAATCCATCTCAAAAGAAATAGTGAGACACTTCCCAGACGATTAGTAGTACATCAGTCTATGTGAGCATTGAAACTGTTGTACCTCTAGATTAAAAAAAGAAACCACAGAGAATTTCTGAAGAACAAGGTAAACGTCTATATTTCAGAAATCCCACCACAATCAACTTGTAGGCAGCAATGTTTTTGTTTTGTTTTGTTTTTTGTTCCTGATATTTTCTCAAAGGGGTCTCTCTCTCACGCTATGGTTTCTTTCCTCAGCGTCCGCCTCTGGTGACAAGTAAGGATACTTGTGAATGAAGATTTCCCCTTTGTTCTCGACCTTTTCTTTAACTTCTTCTGATGCTTGAGCGAAATTCCAAGCTCCTCCATTATCGCGTTGAAAGAAAGACACTGGCGGAAGATGGAAATGTCATTAAAACCCTCTCATCGAAGGCAGAGTTTGACCATAACCTTCACACAACTGCTGGCTTTTAGAAGCAAGGACCTGAGCTCTTACTGGCGGGCTCAGAAAGCTTCTCTGGTGGGCTCTGCCAGTTTTGAATAAGCCCCTAAGGTATAATAGGTGAGTCTGTATAAGTCATGTTTTTTGCCTAACCTGGCTTCCACTGAATTTAATTTAACTTTGGCTTAACTAAAGCTGATTATAAATGTTTCTGAAATTCTACACAGATGCATCTGTGATGTTTTGGTGGCTTCATGTCATAAAACTTACCCTTTTTCAGTAGGTAAATTTCCTCCTGACCTTAAAAGAAAAAAGATCTTTTTCAAATCACATGTACCTTAGCCACAAAAGAATGGGTATACTAGAGGAAACGGAGAACACCATTTCTGAGATAACACCATTTTGTGGTTTAGTTATTTTCCCCTCATGAAATTAACAGATGTTTCTAAAATACAGCACAGTCCTCAATCCTCTTTTTTCTTTGGAAACAATCTTTTTCAGGTATTGTGTGTTGAAGAAAGGATAAAATTATCACAAGAATAAGGTAGCTGAATAGTTTAGAAAGAAAACAGAAATTTTTTTTCTTCCCACCATCACAACATTGATAAAGACATTTTGGGTAAGTGGAAACATCCTTTAAAATCTACAGCTGGAATAATTACATGTAACACAAAAAAACCCACAAAGAGGCTTTAAGTGGAAGTACCTAGCAATGCAAAAAATAATTGTTCCATGCAAATGTACATAGATTATTTATAGATAAAACAAAGTGATGGTAGCAGTGTGAAACAAAGCCTTGACCACCTTACCTTCATCAAGTTGAATAAATCCTTCCTACCAAACCCTTTCTAGAACTGCAGAACCGACCAGCTTTAAAACAACTGGTTAAAACCACAGTTCTTGTAAAATGACAACAACAGCACACAGACATCGTTCTCTGTATCAATTACAAATTCCCTTCTAGAGCGATACCAGTGCAAGGTAAGCAGTGTTCAGTTCTCAGCCAGTAATAATCCAATAGTGACCTCAGTTACACAGGGCTAAAAAATGTAAAAACAGACATATTATTCGAAAAGGAGAAAACCCAAGCTTTCCTAGTAGCCAGCTATTCTAGAGGAATATTTTCAAATGCAAAATAGAGTATGAGGGTAACCTGGATCGAGGTTAAATCATTTGTTTAAGGTAGCAAAGGAATCCCAGAGAAGTGAATCCCACATATCGTGCTTCTTCCTCTCCAGTATAAACCCTCCTTATAACGTGTGTAACCCTGGTTCTGCCAACGACCTCAAGCCGTCAGTGCATAAGCTTGTGTGTGTATTTTAAATGTGTATGATCTTGCATATATCATCATGTCAATTTGTGGGATGGGCTGCACACAGACTAAGAACCCATAGTATGTTAAATCTATAGTTTAATATGCGCTTTCTTTGAGATGCTTAATTTTTATTCATCTAAAATTCTAAGTATACATAAACTAACCTACTATTAATTCATGCCATCCCCAAAATGTAATACACATAGGCCAGGACAGTGTACTGCTTTTTTTTTTCCAATTACTGCCTGGTAATAGCCAGGAGTTTGCTGATGCAATTATCATTTACATATCCCCTTTGACAAAGTAATATAGGAATTTCAGCATTATTGGAGTTAAGAGTCAAAGGTGTCTGCTGCAGCCCCGTGCCCTCTGGAAGCACCAGTTGAAGCAAGTATCATCCTAAACAGATGATATTGCTGTATTGCCTCAGGCTTTTTTAGAGTGTAGCACCACTTATTTCCAAACTAATAAAACTGTATGCTCTAAGTGGCTGACTTAGCATGGATAATTTCTCTCTACTATCTTAGTTTTAACTGAGTTTTCAAAATCTAGATTACAAAGTGATTCGAGAACTCCATGGCAAAAGGATCATATTAACCATTTGTAGGATTGATCATGTTTATTTTTATTTTCTTTCCCTGTTGTTCTTATTGACCTATATGTTGTGTGTGTATTTAATAATAGTCATCATTCTCTGCAATGTGCATACAGGGATGATTTCTGCAGACGAAACAGTACATTTTACTGCCTTGTTAATAGGTTTGTATTTTAATTTTCCAAACTGATTCATATTGTTCAGACTATGCAATTATCATAATACCTTTTGATTTCATATCAGCAAAATAGTCCCATGAAGAACATTTCACATCTGCAGACAGATATTTAAAACATATTGATGACATTAAGTATGTGAGGTTTTTAATATCTGACTGCATGATTTGTGAAGTGTCTACTGGTTCCACTTCGAACTCTGTTTTGAATTTTAAAATAAATATTATCGGAAAGACTTCAAGCTATTCTTAGGGATGGCTTTGGTGTTTAGGTCTTGTCTAAGAATTAAACTTTTGCCTAATTGTTTGTCAATAGTAGTGACATCTAAAACTCAGTATAAAACCATTACCGTTCTTGCTGATGATCTTTTCTGTAAATGGATCACGTTTATCCATCCAACGAAGTATGGAAGTAGGCCATTTAAAATCTGCAAGGGCTCTGCCTTATCAAGACTCTCTCCCATCCCATCTTGGCAGTGCAAAGCCCCAGTGGGTTGGTTATCCACGAGAGGTTGAAACACACACACTCAACACAGATGGGAATGGGCTCGGCCATTCTACAGAGACAGTGGGTTGGGAGAGGGACAGGAGGAGGGTTTGCAGTGACAGCTTCCTGGGTCTTACACCTTGCAGCTCCTGCTCCCGGCTTTGTAAAAGCACAAAAGCAGTTTTACTTTTACAGTTGCATTATGCTTAGTTTTGAGGGACTTAAAGCACCATTGGCATGAGTTTTGTCAACCTGAAGCAACAAATTAAATGTAGATTTGAGACCCTGGATTGATCCCTCAGAGGTATTCCAATGGTTATGGACATAAGTATGATCAATTTTGCGCATATTCCTGTCTGAGATTCTACCTTTGAGAAAGCCAGCTGGAGGTGGCAAAGGGCATTACAAACGTAGGAGACACAGGGCTGCCCCTCTGCCCCTCTGCCTTCACACAGAACTTCAGGTGGTCTAAAAGAGCAATCTGAGATGATACTTTGAACTTTCAGGGGTTTGGCTACTCATTCAGGAGGACAGTTACACATGAACTTTCTTTTGAGCCCCAGGAAGCATAGCTCAAAATCCTATTTATCTCCAAGCTTGTGTGTGCAATCAGGAAACTGAACAGACGTCTGAAAACAGGAATTGCCCTGAACTTTTCAAGCTGTAGAAAACTGCGGTACAGAACGAGTACAAACTCAGCCAGAATGCTGTAGGATTTACAGGAAAATCATGGGCAAGAAACACATTCAGTGGGGACTCCTGAGATGGCCCTCTGAACAGCACCATGTCTGCAGCATAATTACAGTAGCCTTTAAAAAGGGGATGGTGACATTAAAATTCCATTTAAAAGAGTAATATACTGTTCTTTTAGTCTCATATTCAGATAGCCAGACTGAAAGGGTTTCTTTAAAAAGCTATTTTTTTACACACTGTTAAGTCTACTTTTGAGGTCTTGCCGAGAATGAGAGCAGAGTAGGCACAGAGCAATACATTTAACAACAGAGTAATAAGTTTAACATTTTGCTTTTAGTCAGCTTGACTTTCTCATTCTAGCAGTGTCAAAATGCTTCAGGACATGGCATGTGAGGCTAAAAGGAAATGTCATCCTTTAAAAACAGAATAGATTCTGCTCTCCTTGCGATGTGAGACTCTTTCTCTTTGCCCTTTGGTCATTTCAGCAGGCTAGAAAGGTCATGAAGCTCCCAAATCCATCCTTAAACTCCCATAGAGAAGACTGTGTTAAGCTTTAGGATAATTATAGATTCAGAATTTAAAAAATAACCTAAAATAAAGTAGAAACCAGACTGAAAAAAAAGAATCTGTGGTCAGGCTTTATCAATCTGCTGCTTGTGCTGCTGGGCGACCACTAGGGACAAGACTTTTCAATTGCATTTTATTAACACCTTGCAAAACCAAACAAATAACAAAAAATAAAAATCCAGTGCACTGTGTTGGAGAGCTGAGAACTATGAAAATTGAAGGATATGAGACAGATTTTATTCTGGAAGAGAACATCTGACAAGCTCAGGCAGAGAGGAGGAAGTGCAGAAGTCAGGATTTTAATTCTGCAGTGCCCTCATCTCTGTGAAGGACCCATAGCTGGAACACTGACATATGTCTTCTGCTGAAAGAAAAGTGATTTGTTTGTGCCTAGTGCACGAAAGGAAAAATATCCAAAATAGTTTCTCCTAGTGAGCAAACTGCTGTTGCAGCACATTAAGAATCTGTTTGAGTATTCTGCCACTGATGGCTAATTGCATGAGGAGCTCACTAAATTAAGTCTTTTAAACTGTCAGAGTCTATTGAACAGTGAGTGTCAAAACAGTATGACAATAATCCATGGATTATTTTAACTCTTCCTCAGTTATGTAAACGGTTCCTCCGTTTCTTCTTTACTAGAAAACAATCAGTAGAGCTACTTGCTTGTCTCACAAACCATCTAAACATGAATGAATCTGTTCAGTGAAGGCACAGATGGCCACAGTTGTCTTTGGAGGTGGGGTTACAGCCTGAAAATGGAGGGGTTCAAGCTGATGTTCATCGAAGAGGGGGAATTTGCAGACCTGACAACTTCACAAAAATTCTATTTTGCAAGAACCTCACCGAGATAGGGAATGTCTTTCTTCTCCCCCTTCTCCTCCTTTGTTTCCAAAGAGCTAAAGATGTGAAGCTTCAAGGCTTTGATCCACGACAGATGGCACAAGCACATGATACCATGGCAGTACTTTGAGGAAATATCAGTCTAGTTGGGGGAAGCATTATTGCTGTGCTTGGTCTAGTTCTGTGGTGCGGGCATGTTGTTAATCCACCCTCATCCTGGCTCTCTGAAATGGTGATCATATTGCCTTCATGCCCCTCATTCTTCTCTTGTCTGGTCCTTTCTCCCTCCTTGTCCCTGCACCTTTGCCAGGTTGGATTGCAGGCTGTTTGATGAGGGCAGGAACTGTCGCTAAATAAAGGTAGGCACACTGACCCAGCCAAATCAACCTGGCAATGGCTTGGGACTAGCTCATTCATGGACCCTTTGCTTTCAATGGTAGGTAGCCTCTGTGTGTCAAAACATATGGCGTTTTTTTGCAAACACTTATTAATTTGAATACTTCGGGAGTTCTGAGTAAAATGTGACAATGGCAAAACAAAAATTAATATAAAATGGCATAAGGGTATGCTTGTAGCGATTTTTTTCTCCCAAAATAGCTCTGGCTATGCTTTATTGGTACCACAGTGCCAGAACTGATGGAGTCTGTTGTGGCTCATCCATCACAGGTGGAGTTGTTGGCTCTGTGCTGATTGCACAGCAAGGTCCCTGCACTGACAAATACCTAAGAAAGGATTCGGTTTGATTATTGGGTCCTGGATGCAGTTGCAAGGCTGCAAGTTAGGAAGATGCAGTGGTCACTACTGTATTTGTGAACAGAGTACTTTTTTGTGGCCAAATTTCAAAGTATAGCAGTCATAGAAGCTTAGAGTGCTGATAAGTGGAAAATCTTTGAATGCTTTAACACTTCTTAAAGCTTGTTATGTTTATGCAGGAGTACTCCCAGGTGCCATGCACTTCATGGGAGATGCTATGGGCTGTGCCTTCCTCGAGCCCCACTGTTGACCTGAAGGCACCTGCCTTTTCCTGGAGCCATGGCAAACCTAGCAAAAACTGCCTCTACAAGCATAGATTTGTTAGCCCCTTGGTGGCATGCTGGCTCTTCACTGCCTCTAGCTGCTGGTGTAGCTGCTAAGGGGCAAGTAAGGCTTTTTAATAACTCTTTTTGTAGCTAGGTATGAAGGTCCGTTAGGGAAACCAGGAGCTGCTTTGTAATTCCCACAGGCAAGCAGAAGTCTGTGAGGTTGTCTGTGGGGACAGCTAGACATGGGAAAATGATGACTGCTACTAATCATGTGACTGTTTCCTTGACAGATATGAAAATGTTTACCCAAAAAGTGACAGAAACTTTCTGGATTCTGTGTTCATCTAAACAGCAATTAGAAAACTGGTCAAAGCTGCAACCCGGAGGATTTCTTGCGTAGAGCAATGATGGAGATAAACACATTAGGAATTTTCCTTTTCCTCTGAGAGTTGAGAGAAGCTGAATTTAATTAGTTTTAAGTCTCTTCTACTGGGAAACTGCAAACAATAGTGCTTTCTTAAATTGAGGATATAGAAGATCTAATTCAGGTCTTTGTTGGTAAAAAGGCTCATTTTATGAAGAACCAAAGCTTTCAAGGCCCTGTTCAAACAAGTTAAAATGCCCTTTTGAGCAAGACAATTTCTTGCAGCGTCTGGAGCTGAGCATAAACACTCACGTACACGGATGAGGACTGGCAGAGAAAAATTGGTATAGTCTAGCTATGAGCACTACATCTTCGTCACAAAAAATACTTTACCCTACTGTCAGCATAAATAATGCTGATCAAATATTGTAACATGAATAGAAGGAAAACATAGGTCACTGTATGCTGTGGCTTTTCTCAGGAGCCAGGTATGAGAGAAACAATTCAAGAGGAGAGCAGAGCTTTGCCGCAGCACTTTGGCGACCGAGTGTGAAGGCATCCACTCAAACAAGTTCTCTAATTGCAGTAGAGTGCAGAAATGGCCCCTCAATAAAACAGATCATTAACTCGTTTGATGAGGAGGAACTGCAGTGGGCAAGAAAACATAAAGTAGGTGTGAGGAGTGGGAAATGAATTGGTGAAACTGGTAGTAAGCTGGGATATAATGAAATACAGATAAAAGGTAATCAGGTTTTGAAAACATGGTGGTTTGCTACGGTTCATGGCATCCTACGAGCTGGTATTTCTGTACATTTTGTGTACCTCAAATTGTTGTCATATGTTTTTTGGTGGCAACAACAGATCCAGTCCATTGTCTCCTGCCCTTTCAGTCTCCAGACTAGCTGAGGACTAGAGGAAATCAAACTGTTATCCTTCCAGGGTATAAAAAACATCCAGTACCAACCTCCTACGCAAAAGTTTCCATGTGTTTTTCAGTATGCAAAGTGATGCCAAGGCTTTACTGTTTGATATAAATTGATATCCTGATTTTGCCATAAAGGAGTTTTCTATCTTACAAAACCTTACAATAGTAAACACCATGAATTGCTCAAGCCAAGTCAACAGAATTATTCCATGAAAGGTATGTACTGGGGGTGCCTGAGGGTGCTTTTGTTGAATGTGTTCTTAAATGTTAATGGTTACATGGCATAAAATTTAACTGATAGATATGATTTTGTGCTATGATAGTTACTTGGAGGCTTTGCCTAATGAATTTTAAATGGATGAATTAAAATTCATTAAATATTGACACTGGGAATAAGATATGCCAGCTAAAAATCTCTGGCTGCTTATAATAGGGGTTCAGAAAGTTAATGGAGCCCTGCAGGTTATTTTCTGAGGTTTATAAAGAACTGCCTGCCCCACTTGCTGAATGCTTTGGCAGAGACCAAGCAAAATGTTTCTCCATGCTTTTAGTAATGAGACTGCCATTGGTTTACTCAGGTTTGGTAGGAGATGAAAAGGAGTTAAATAATTTTTCTTACCTGAAAAAGGTGAATTACCCCATGAAATGACAAGATGACAATTGTACATAGAGACTGTGCTAATTCTTAAAATCTACTACAGTCTATTGCACTCACTCTTCTTTGTAGGTGTAATTATTTTCTGTGATATGCATTTAAACTGCCCAAATTTCCAGGACTTTGACAATTTGTGTGAGATAAGCTTGTCTCCTGCTGAAGCAAGAGGCACTTTGAAGTCATTAACTATGTGTTGGTGAGTATAACCTTTGCCATTATGTGCACTGTTTAAACTTAATGCTTTCCATTGGACACACCTTTTTTCTTTCCTGACTATACAGTGTGAATTGAGGGCTGTGTTCGAATCCCTCGCTCCTCTCGGATTAACTTGCCACAGTCTAACTCCGTAGATAAGGTGGTGCCAGAGGTGGAGTTGGACGGATGGGTTTGCTTACACTGCAGTCCGTAAAAGAAACAAAAGGCCTTGCATGCAAGAAAAGAAAAATGGAGAAAATAAATAAATGAAAGAAGTAAAATTAAAAATGAACATGAGAATGAGATTCAAAAGCTATTTAAATCAAAAGAGATTCTGTTTATGGAAACAGAAAAGTCATAGATTGTATTTGACTCATGCTTTGGATTAGCTTAGCGATAATATACAGTGTATAGCATTTTCTGTCTAGGCTTCTTATTTCACCAGAATAAAAATAAAACCAACAGAGAAATCAGAAGGTAATACTGGAGTCACTGGTATTCTACTTTCTGTAAAATTACCTCTGGAAAAGAAGTATGACGTTGCCACATTAACTTACTTAAAGATTTTAATTATTAAGAGACTGCCTATAATAAGCAACACATTTCTGTGAACCAGTAGTACAGTTTCAGAAATGGTATACATATATATGTACCCCTGAATACTATGTTATTCACTCAACATATTGCTAAGCAAATTAACATTCCCTCATGATGTAAAGCTCTAGGTCTGCTTTAATTATGACTTTAGGAATGCATTGCCTTTCCCAGACTCCTAAAGAGTTTCCAGGATATTCTGCACCATGTTAACATTTATATTAAACATTTTAATTAGCTGTAACTGTTTTCCAAAACATATTTGAATGAAGGCTCTCCTGAGACATGGATGAAACAAGTATATTGACAAATTCTTTATGTAATTTATGCTAAAATTTTTCTATAGGGTTAAAATATTAATCAGAAAGCTGCAATATGTGCAAAATACATTCATCCTTTATTTCTGACTTATTCCAAAGCAGGGCCACTTTGGTTAATATGGCCTGCAAAATTGCTGCACATGAACTGCGCCTGTTGATAGATGGTGCCATTGCCTTTAATGAGATCTTGCCCAGACACACATTGAGATGTCTGCACAGTCAGGAGCTGCCCTCACCCACAGGACACTGTGAGGACCAAGCCCACTGACATTGGCATTAGGTGTCATGGACCCAAAATAACGCTAACTGCCATTTGGAAAGTGAAGATGCATGGTAGGATTCAGCTTGCTGCCTTTCAGCTGTCTGAACAGCAGGCATGTAGCCTTATTTTACAGTGATCCCTTACTGGCAGCAAGGAGATACAGGTGATTTATCCTATGCAAAGACAGATGTTGTCCTCTCGAGGCCGGCAGCCCTGGCTGCTTATTTTCACTCAGGTGTCAATCCCTCTCACAACCCAGCACCGCTGCTCTATGCAGTGTAAACTGCACCTCTGAGACTGAGTTCAAAATGTTCTCCTTCTCCTCCCACTCATCCCTGCTGCGTTCATTAAGTTCCTTTTTCTCAACAGTCATTTCTGGCATTTATGTCATCAGTCTTGCAGAATTACATCTTGGATGAAGAGGATGAATTGCCCATGGCAAAGCTCCTGCTTTTCCCATCTAAAGGTGCAAAGTGAGCTTAAACAACTTAGTGCAAAGCAGGTGTCTCATGTCTAGAAACCTGAAATTAGATGATATGAACCAGCCTCTTGGTGATTGTGTCAGGGGCCACCGATCCTGCAGTGTAATGTGACCCTCGTCCCTACAATAATTCCTGTTGAAGTTAAGAGGATCGAGGCAGCTATAGCAGTTGAGCCAAACAGGGCCATATTGGGGTCTAGGAGATGGCCAGAACCAAACTGGCACCAGCGAAGGCAGTCAGAGTAAGAGGGGTGGCAGACAACTACAAGAACAGACTTGAGTTGCTGCTCATGCCTTGTTTCTCTCACAGTGACTGGTGGTCCGGTAAATGGGTGTTTACACTCTATTTTAATGACTGATTCTATCTCACAACCTGCTCATACTCACAACAATCATACTCAAGGCATGATTTATACACAGCATTTCCTTTGTTATCCCTCTGCCCTTTTAAATTGCTCATTACGCTTCAGTGGAGTTATAAGCAGAATTTCTTTGGTTCCACAATCTTACTCTACTGTGGCATCCATCACCTTTCAGTAGGTTTCCCTGCTTTGAAGTGAAAAAAATGCTTCCTAGAGCAAGAGAAGAATTACACTTGGGGATTTGGAAGTACATTCCTCTTATTACTCAAAGGGCTGATGCTAATGCCACATACAAAAAAAAATCCAGTTGTGTTTTATTCCTTTCCAACGTAAATTATACTTGAAGTCTTAATGATCAAGCAGAAACTGTTTGAGAAACTAATTGCTCTTGTTCTGCACTGCCATACTAAACAGCACTAATTGAACTGTGGGTGAGGTACTTCCCTGTTCTTTTTAATAAATTATTTGTCTTTAGTGCCAGAAATGCATGGTGAGAGTTCAGCAATACAAAATCTGGACTCCAGCAAAAAGACTTATAATGCAGTCACTTCCACATCCACAAACCTCAGCCTCCCAGAAACATAGGCAAGCTGGAAATGGATGACTCACCTGCTCAATATCGCTGTTTTTCCTTGATTTATATATAAATTCACCAATGGCTACAAACACCGAGAGAACAAGCCCTGCAGCGAGCACTATGAAGATGCCCCCAATATTCTCCACCCCGAGAGCGCTGGCTTCTTTGCTGTCCTCCTCGGGGCAGCCGTTGCCTCGCCACCACTTTTCCTTCATCATGTGCAGCTTTCCCTCCTCCTGCAGCTGGAGGATGGCGATGGTGATCTTGTCTCTGTAAGGAGACCCTGCAAGGTGAGAGCAAGACCCGTCAGCGCTGGTCGCAGCAAAGTGAAGGCAGGGAGGGAGCAAGCCGCTGCTATCTGAAGCAAAAGTGCTCCCTCCCTTATCACAGGATTGATTATTCCAGTTAGAAAGTCTCGGTTTCTCTTCGGCTGGAAGGGGGAAGAGGACTGACTGTCTGTTGGCGTCTGCCCTGGGGATCGGAAAGCAGAAGGCTCCTTTGGTGTGGTTATTTGTCTGAGAATTCATTATAATTTCTAGGGTCTCCTACTGAGGTTTATTTAAGCCTTGGCAGTGGGTTTTCTTGCTAAGTAATTCCTCCATATCATGTCTGAATATTGCTTTGAGCACCCTTTGAGACTTTCCGCTTTGCATCTCTTCTATTTACTTCAACATCTGTTTATTTTTCCTACTGCATATAAAATGAGTTGCTGTCTAAGAAAAGCCCACAGTCAGTCAGATACATCCTCTTCTCATTTATACCTGCATAAACCCACAACTCCACCTCAGCTGCCTTACAGCTTATAAGAACACAAGGCGGCCGAGTCTTTTTTTCTGTGACTTGCAACAATATTGGCACTGCAAGCTGAAAATAGCAACTATTTCATGCTTTTTATTTGCAGGCCAGCAGCTTGCTAAATGATGTGTCTTCAGGCTCCGCAGAATTAATGGGCCTGTACAGTATCTGGCAAATAGCAGGGTCACGTTGGGCGGTTCAGTCTGTTTAGGTTTGCCTCTCACGTGCTCTGCTCTGGCTCTCCATCTTCCAGAAATCTCTGCCACCTGCAAGTCCCTTCAGCCAACTTGTGGTCTTGCGGAAGGACAAGTCTGTAGCCCTAAAGGGGGACAAGGGAGAGGCTTCCCCTTTGCCCCACTTCCGGGGCAGCACCTAGTTAAAGGAAGTTGCTACCAATCATCTTTTCCCATGTTGCCAGAAGCGGAAGTTCTCAACAACAATGGCAGCAATCCTGTTATTAATTATAATAGACAAGTGGGAGTTGGGTTTGGTATTGAGAGAGAGAACCTTTTCTTTACGGGGCAAGGATTTTATGAGAGCAAGGCTTACAAGAAAGGCTGTTTGGCTCTGAAGGCATATACGTGCCCCCAAATACTGCCATGTTGTACTTCCTACAGTTGGAAGCGTTTAGTGTCTGGGCTGAAATACAGTGTCGCCAGTCTCTCGTCCACGTGCCTAACTACCATCCATCCTCTCCTCTTCTTTAGCACATTAATAAGGCTGTTTTCTTAAGCTGTAATTGCACCAAAAGTCACATTTTGCTGCAAATTAAAGCAGTTGCGATTCTCAATCAGATCAAGGTAAACAAACTTTTAAGGCAGAACACGTGCCAGAATTTCAGCAATAGCGTGGTACACGTAGATGCGGACAATTAAGAAAAATCTCACTAGGCACCACTTTTGTGTCTTTATGCATCTAAATAGCCTTGGAAATTTGGCCTCACTGCTTCAGTTTTCTTTCTTATATTGCCGTGCAGGACATTATTAAAAATAATTCTACCATGAATACAAGTCCCCCTCTCTGCTTTCCATTTCCTTTAGCCTGCAGCATTGTCTGAGGAGAACCAGTGTGAAAAACATTGCAGTTCTTCATTTGTTGCGCCAACACTCAGCTATTTTTCAGCGTATCTTACTGCCAGCACTAGGGCATGCTGTGACAACAGATGCCAAGAGACATGTGTCAGATTATACAAAGTCCATCTGGGAAGCCAGCAATCAGCAGCCACTGCTTGAGGTAGCCAGCTTTGAAAGGAAAATATGCCTGCTGTAAGAATAGATGATTTCTATGCATGCTATTAAAGAACCAAAAATAAGCACAACAGAAAACAAAACAGAAACACCTTCAAAACTCTCTTTACACAGAGAAGTCAATTATTACCACTGAAAATAGCAGCGCCTCTCAGAAGAAAGAGCAGATTTGTTTCTACCTTAGCAGTGGTCTGTCGCCCTGATAGCTGGAGTCTGTTAGATTGTAGGACTCATCTATTTTCCCTTGTCTGAAAGGACACAGCTGGTAAAGTGAAGGTAAAGTGAAGCAGCCACAGTCACAACGCAGGATTTGTGGGGATGTTCATTCTTTCTTGTGATGTTTATGTTGCCAGCAGGATTATCACAATTCATTTTGAGGGTAACAGGTACATCTATATTTCTACGCGTGCTTTTAAAGTTTGTCAAGTGGGCCTGGAGTGTTGGATTGGTGATGTTTCATTGGTGAGCGCTAAAACCACACACAAATCAATCTCAACACCTCTTTGAATATTCAGCATATCATTTATGGACTCTGAGCTATTAGCAAACTACCTCTCAGGCCAAGAAATGCATTTATCTACTTTCTTAGCAGTCTCCCAAGTAACTGGTAATAGCTTTGGTGTTAAAATTACTAGCACCAGCACTGGCAGTGATGCTGGAATTAATACCTGTCCTGACATCTATAATAATGTTGCTTTCTTCTGCCGCATTCCTCCCAGGGTGACGTTTTGCATAGGTTTTGCTTAGAGGTGCCTTTGCTACAGCTGTACTTCCAGAGTGCATTAAGTTCACCATCAACCATTGCTGCAGATTTTTCAATAGTCACAGTCTGTGCCAAGAATCTGACGGAAGCCCTCCTCTCCATGACACATCGGCTCCGTAATAAACATAAATGGAGATGTTTCTTGATACACCTAAATCCCCTTTATCCTAACTCAGCACAAAGAAGGAGGAAGACAGCCTATATCTGCAGGGTTTTTTACTTGCAGAAGATGCTCTGATAAAATAGTACATTTCCTGGTTTCATAGAACTTTCAAAAATTCTCCTTCCTGTTTCTTTGGGAGTCAAATAGTGATAATATTCAGCTCATTCACTGGAAATTTTGGAGTGCGAGGCATAATTTTGCTGCTGCAAACCCTAGCCATGTGGTTGTGCATTCTCCTGAAGGAACAAATGTAGACTGGTTAAGACTTGCTGAAACTTTCATGTTAAGTCACAGACAAGTCGTCTTTTTTTTTTTTTTTTTTTTTTTAGTACAGCTTCTGCAATCAATAGTCTTGAATGCTATGAGGAAAATAACAGAGCCTTTGGGGTCCATCTGAATAGTGTAAAGCATCTCCACAACTTATCTTGTTTATGAAATCAATCGTTTCAGAATTTAAGATGCCTGATGGCACTGAATTATTCCACAGTGCTTGGAGATATCTATTCCCCTGAATTTTGATGGTTTTCCTTAAGAAAAAAATTAAGGCACATTTATCATACAAGAAACGGCTTATAAATATATTTCACAGCTGTATTTCCAATGGATGCACTCTCTCGGAGGATTACCATCTGTTCCAATTATTCCTTCATTGTTCTTGGTTTAAAGTGTGGCAGCTTTATAACTGCAATGAAACTCTTGCTGTACATTTGTCTTTATTAGGGATTTTAGCTTTTGTACCATTTTCCTCAGGGTGAGAAGGCTGTTCTCACATAGCCAGTGAAAAAATATACTTAAAATGTTATCTATATGATGATCTGTCTGAGGTACTCAGTAGTATAAAGAATCACAGTTCAAAGTGCAGTGGTGTTTCTCCCTTATTTTCATCTGGTCTACCAAGAAACTGATGGACCAAATACTTCACCTGTTATATCTGTGTAGACCAACATTGCCTTGAATAATTCCCCTGAAAACCATAAAATTGCATAGCTATTAACTGAGCATGGAATGGCAAATGTACATGTGAGCAGCATGGAGAATAATATTATACAGGAAAAAGATCTGGTTGCCCAGTGCCAACTATTCACAAAAACACAGCACAAAAACCTGACGGTCTTTCTAAATCTCTACAATTAGAAAATCTTGAAAAGGACACCAGATATGCTAAAAAAGGTCTACTGGAAAGAATTCACAGAGATTGGGAGTCTTAAGACTCTGCTTAGCTCAAAACACTGAAATCCCATATGCAGATGCAGAACCTTGCAATTGTTTCTCACTGGTTTTATGTCTTGCTCTGAGGTCATGAAATAGATCAGAAATTCATCTCCTTTTATGCAGCTTTCTTTGGGTTGCATACATTGGACATAACATTTATCCTGACCACTTCCACTTTCCCAGAGACACTACCTGATTTCTCAAACTAAACTGAATTTCAGTAGAGCGACTTGCACCTCGAGCAGCACAGAGGATACCCAGTTTGCTGCAAATGGGATGCTCCAGAATGCAAGCAGGTCACTCGACCTTGTTCTGCAGATGCAGCCTGCACTGCTATATTCCCTCTTGCTTGCACAGACTGCTTGCAGATGAGCAGGGCAAGAGTAGATGTTTTGTCTAAAAGGAGGCTCCTAGGGTTTGTTTTGATGAGAAAAGTTTCCAGAAGACTAGGACATGATTCAAATGGCCGTCTAAACTTCTGACGGGGACATTGCTGGGTGTGCTCCACACCACCTGTCCTCGAAAGCATCTTACCAATAGGGGTTCCCACGCCGTAGCCTTTCGAATCAATGAGCCCCCCGATCTGGGTGAGATTGCAGTTCCTCTGAGTCACGTACTCTATGCTGGTCGACTCCATTAGCAGAGCATAGTCAGTTGTGAGCACACGCTGGATTCCCTCATCATTGTTCTTCACCAGCGCGGTCTGCTGCCTGCTGCTCATGAACGCCCACATCTTCTCATACGTTGATATTTTGGATTTCTAAGGAGGGAAAATGAGGGCACAGAATCACACCAGCATGCAAATTACACTTGTAAAATATTCCTCAGCCTTTTGTGGTGACCAATGCCAATAGCAAATCTTGAATGAAAGAGAATTGGTAGCAGGGTTTTCCTTCCCGCAGCCTTGCTCTCTTACTGTGCTTTATGCTGAGGAATCTCTTTTTTCACTTCCTTTGCAGTGCCAGGAACTTCATTACTGGCAAGACTCTGAAATGCTTTGAAGTTTTTTTTGGGTTAATGCTGTTAGATGGATTACAGCACAGAACCCAGCTGAAGCAGTGCAGCTGGATACCGTTGCACTCAGAAGTAGGGCTTCTGCCTGTGAGGGCAAACACACTACTCCAAAAACCTGATGATGAATAAAGTACTGGCTCTTTTGTATTGATATCATTTGCCTAGAAGTCACGTACTTCAAGGTTAAAGCTTGAGAAACAAACCCAAAGCGGCTTCTAAGCAAACTTCTGCTTTCTGCTTTCCATTGCAATCAGAATTAAGGATTTCATCCTTCTCCCACTGAAGTTAAGGGGGAGTTTGCCAGGAGGAGCGAGTACGTGTCCTGTGTCAATGCCCAGCTGCACAGGGAAGAGGGATGCCAGAAGCCCCAGCCACCTCTGTACAGTGTTGAACATCCCTTTCTCCCCGCTCCTTTCCCTATGCTGTGGGAGCCCGCGAGGGACCCAGGCACCCTGCAGGGAAAGGCAGTGCCGGTGCCCCCTTGTTTGCGCTTCTGCCTTTGTCGGGGGACATGAAAAGAAAAACTGAACCTGCTCAAGGACGTGCTGGAGCCCCGTGCCTGCTACCCTCAAGATGTGTTACCTACAAACCAAAAAACCTTCAAGTGCTCGCACAGCACTAATATGATTAAACCTCTCTCTTCCTTGTACGGTCTCAAACAACATTGAGCACACGATGTTGCTTTTGGATTAAATATCAAGGTAGACCTACAGGCAGCTGGACAATTAGAAACTGTCAATAGAAATGATTTTGTCTCAAAATAGCAAAGCCAACCATGGCTGAACTACTCTGTGCTGCAGCCTAGCATGAACCAGACACACACAAACCAAGTTTTTAATGTAAATATGAGTTGAAGGTACTCCACACACTTAGGTTTACTCAGTTCCAGGCACTATATCCTCCCTTCCTGGGCCCTACCTTCGGCATTTAGCCATCATAGCTGATTTTAGGTTCACTGTGTAGAGACCATATGTGCTTATTAAACATCAGTGTCTGGAGGATTCCTGTGAGAAGCTGATTTTCTGCTTCTTTGAGCTTTACATGTTAATATGCTTCACCTGTAAATTCAACACCTGTGAATGTCACCTGAGTTCCACCTAAATTTGGTGAACCACAGGATACCACTAAACTTTGAAGATGGTTAAGTGGGTCTTTACAACAATTTTTACTGCTGAGTTGGGAATATTTTTTGAAATTGATGATAAGTTTACGCAGTAGATTGAGACTGATACTGAATTTACTGGAAAGAGGTATTCCTAATTCAGATGAGTTTGAAAGAAAGATCTTAGCTTCTTGACTTGCAAACTCGCCCTTTTTTTTTTTTCAGGATAGTTCATATGCCAAATTCTGGCCTTTGAATTCTTATTGATTACAGCGGAAACATGTCTGCACATCAGAAGGTAAGAGCTGGCAAGAGTTGCAACAAGCGATTAAGATCTATTATCACAGAAGGGCAAGAAAGTAATGGAAGATTTATAGATGTGTTGAAAATAGAGCAGGACAGCAGTCTGGAGAAATATGTGTGTGTCACTATTTGTGGATGTGAAACATCTTGCCTTCAGTTGGACTTTCCCCAAATTTGGACATGCACACAGATGGTGAAACTTGCCTGAGATCCTGCTGGCTTGCCTGCCTAGAACTCCATCCTGTCACTGGAGCACTCCTTAACTGTCTAGGCCCTGTTTTCTAGGTATTTTCATCTGGTATGGCCAGATCTGGGATCTGTGTGCAGGGAGGAGCCTGACTCTGAGGTTCCTTCAAAGTCAGAACTCCATTTTTCCCCCAAATAATTTAAATTCCTTTTGTTTTCATTCCCCCCGCTACCTGGGTAGAAGGCATAGTCACTGCAAAAACTTTCTTGAAAATATTGCCTCTTTAGCAATAGCTTTTCTGGTGACACTATTACAACAGAGATACTAGTATAAGGCATTGAGGAAAACCACAACTGCATTATAAACCATACTAAATAAAAAGTGATTACATTTGAATGAATACAGACAGAGTTTTCAGAAAAGCAGTGGAAGTACCTTGCTTTTCTCACATGGTTCCCAACCTGCATCCCATCCAGTGGGTACATTGTGTAATATCATCTTTCAGGGGCTTCCTGCTGCTACTTTGAGCACAAAGTCCTAAACCAAAGCGCTTCAGAGTGTGCTTCATGCCAGGACCTTCTTCTGCACTTGATATCTTCAGAAATCCTTTTGCTATGTGTGTCTCTCATAGTCCTGAAAATCAGACTCATCTGGTCTTTGCATCTCATGTCCTACATCCCGGGCTCTCTCTTGTTCCTCTTTCCTCCATAGTGAGGAACGCCTGGAGTGCCATGGTTTTGCTTTAAAAAAATGTTGGTCTGAAAGAGTCTGCTGTTTCTTTTGGCATTTCTTGGTTTAAGTACTGGGGCATAGCCCTTAGATAAATCAAATCTTGCAACACAGGAAGCACTTGAAATAATAACTCTTCCTTTGTGCAACCCAACCCCACGCTACACTCCTGCGGGACATTTTAACTGCTGTGGCACCTGGTTGTGCTGATTCCTCCTTTCCCTTTCCCTGTCCCCATCACTTCAGCACTCCCAGGTGGCAGGACTGTCTCTGCAGCACAGGCTGCCCACCACAAAAAGCACCTTTCACCCCAGCTCAGCTCCTCCGGCCCTCAAATTGCAGGGGCATGGCTGTCGGGGGCCACACCTGAGTGTTGGCCTGCTCCCAGAGTCCGTCACGGCATGTTTTCCCCCAAACAGTCTGGTCCAGGTCAGGACTTCATAGGTCTCCAGAAAGACAGAGTTATTTCAGGTGTCTTCTCTAGAACCATTGTGGCAAAGGTGCTTTTTCTTAAACGATACGGCAATGCATGTACAGTGCGGGAATGGGAGTAACTGCTGCCCAGAAACCCTTACTCCTGCCTTCTCCTAATTCCCAGGTCTCTCACTGGTGTGTGTGTGTGCTTACTTAGCTCAAGAAGAATATGCAGTATTTTACAGTCCAAGGGAAGCAAAGTCACACCCTCACAGAGCACACAGTCTTCCTTTTGCATACGTAACTATCATTTTTATTGTACAGAGACCTACTCTGTGATTTTTTTTTATAAGTTTTAGACAGAGTAAGAAGTTCTAATCTTGTGAAGATCTTGAAGGGCTTCTGTAATAAAAATATTAACACCTTTTGTATAACACTGTGTGTGTCTCACTGGTTTACAAGTGTGATAAATTGTTTTTTTCATGCATCTTTCACTATGTCACCTTCACTCTGCGAGAGAATCCATCTCCATTCTGTACCAAAACTAGTGTCCTTTCACTTGTGTTTGTGTACACGTATATTTCAGGCACAAGTAAGCTAGCATATATAGCATACAAATATTTAATCACTGAAACTTTTTTAAAAAGCTTACATTCTTTTAAGCCTACAGATTTTAAACTCAGGGATTAATGGTGCAAAAAAAAGCAGTGTAAAGCTGGAAACAGCTCTAGAAATTTGTTCTGAACTTCTCATGCTAAAATTAAGAAGTTATTTCCTCTGAAAAACCATGGAAGCAACAGGTTTTGAAGATTTCTCTCTGACACTGAATATGACTTCAGAATAGCAATGACAGTGACCAGGCAGCGAAGAGCTCTTAGACCAAGGGAGTTTCCCAGAGTCCTTCGGAAGGCGGCACAGGCTGTTTATATTCCTGATGAGAGTTCAGTACTTGCCTTACGCAGTTTCTAGGATTATCTCCAGCTGGGTTTCCCAGCATATCTTAACGGAAATGTCAGCTCATCATCTCAAGAACTGACTATAATGAGACTCTGAAAAATGCTGTAGTTTGTGCATTTCTTTCAGCGTGGAAGCATTTCTACTCAGCCACAGGAGAGCCATTACAAGGGCAGTTCACCCTTGACAGCTCCATCAGGGATAGCCTACCATCAGATCTATTACATGATTGAAACGTGCTTGATAAGAATTATTCGTTTTGAGAGATGACCCAAATACTTCAGCCACGATCCTTTTTGTCTGTGTGTGTGGAAGCACTTTGCCTCGTGTGGAAGCAGGAGGGTTTCTGGTTAAAGCTCAGGCTGGAGCAGCAGGGGCTTGGGCTCTCAGAACCGGGGGCTGAAGCTGCTCACTCCTGCACATATATGTGGCACGACTATTACTTTGCTCCACATGCTGCTTCCCCATGGTGCCTCATCCTCTTCAAAGGCATATTTGACTATCTATAAACACCGTTCCTAGACGCTACAGTGAAAAGCATGATACCAGTTCATTCAGCACTTAATTTCCCTGCTGAGACTACCGATGAAGCTGCTAATTAATTCTAATTGTCACAGGATTTTTGTGCGTATATGCTATATTTATAGCTTGTTGGCTTTTACGTTGACATTTTATGAGATTAACCCATTTTGTATGTAATTAATACTAATAGTGAAAAAAAAAAGCAAGAATGCAGTTATCTACAAAGCAATTAGCCACAGAAAATGATCTTTTACTTACAGATCTGTTCATGTGTGTATGTGGCCCGTACATTAATAGTCTGTGTAATATTGACCATGGACCATTTTAGAAAAGGGACAAACAACCTTGCATTTTGACTGCCTGCAGTATTTTTCTAGTGCAAATGTGACCTTCAGAAGTGATCTGTAGTGGCTGTAAGAAGCCGAGATTCCACCCTGAGAAACAACCTGGAGTACAATGTCCCCATGCCCATGCCCTGGCTCCCTTCAGATTCTCCCATCAAAGGCACGAGTTGCCCCTCACAGCAGTACAGCATCAGATTGTTTCTCTGTATGTCTTGGGGGAAAATCTCCCGTCTTTTACATTAATATTGCTAAAGAATCCTCTATGGATTTGGACAAACGATGTATTTACCTATTACACTAATCCTTCCAAGTGTTGTGATTCTGCCTCACCATTTATCGCTGGGGGGCCATGAGTCAGTCCGACTGTACAGAGCTGGCTGATGCCATCTTACCTTGAAGAAGGTCATTGTGGATCCGTCTCTAACAGCCCCATACTCTATCTTGGTTTGCTTTGCCAAATCATCTGCTGAATCGATGGGGGATTCCATCCTCTCCACAGTCAGGAAGGCAGCCAGGTTGGCAGTATAGGATGAGATTATGATTAAGGTGAAAAACCACCATATTCCTCCAACTATTCTGGTAGAAAGAGCTTTGGGCATCAGCTCTGATCCTGTTACAATATCATCAAAACAATCATTAAAATGATGCTGAAAGATGCCCTTCCTGATACCACAGACTGTTTTTAGGCACAAAATGTTTTTATGAGCTGTAGCATGATAAAATGATTTAAACAATAATCTCACAGATGCACAGCTAACATTTATAATGGTAACACACTGTGAAGGGGATGTATGTTATGATACATGACAAATGGAATTATCCTTGGGTCTAAGCCCCATTACATCTCTGAGCTAATGCTCATTGTGATATTAACCTCTTACATTCCCAGCAAGCTATACTAGTATTTTTGTCTATTTCCTGAATCCTTTTTTAGCCAGGATACTGTAATCAAATTTTCAATCAGAGATCTTTAGCAGAATGCTATTCTGCTTACAAGCTACCTGGCAGAAATTCCTTACAAAAGAAACCTGCCCTGTGCATCCTATCGACATACCTAAGCAGAAACAGGGCGATCAATACGGTACCAGTGAACTCATCGACCTGTGTGAACCTGAGCTCAGAACCCAGAACACATCTTATTACAAATGTGCGGTTTGAAAATTCAGAGGGTGAATGGACGTATCCTTTGGATCTACAGGGCAATGCAAAGTTTTGTACAGTGTATTTAACACTCATTCTTGCTGAAAAGGTTTTAGTAGATGTGCCTGCATGTCACACCAACAAATAACAAAGTGATCTGCCATTGTCATAAAACTGCAGAGAACAGCACGGGGTGGGTGTTAAGTGCGCTGAAACAGCTTCTAAACAGCTCAGACAAACTGTATTTAAGGCCCACAGGTACTCGTGTTTCTAAGCATTCTGATGCAAGTTTTGTGCTGTTTTTTCCAGGGGTGTCCCCACTGAACTTAGCTCATTATGTGGGATTCAAGGATCTGATTCAGCAAAGCACTTAGACAGCCACTTGAATACTTTTGACTCAAAGTTAAGCCTTTGCGTAATTATTTTGTTGATGAAGGATGGACTTAAGAAAGTAGTTAAGTGCCTCTGAATGGAGATCTCAGCACATAAAGCTTTTCATGTGACAAACATATTTCTGTTACTGGAAAAATGTGTTGACATATTATCTCTCCCCAGCTACGTAATGATTTCTGTAAGAAATCTAAACATGTTACAGAGAATATTTTCAGGCTTCGCAAAAACTCTGAATGTGACTTTTGGGGCAAAGACCAAAAGGGTAAAAACTTTCCAAACCACCAGCAAACAGATTCAACTTAGCTTTGTAAACATATAGACATGTCTCTTAAAGGTCAAAGCTAAGCATAGCCCAAGGGTTTGAGTAGGCTGACAGAATTGCCAAACTGCGAGAGCAGATGCTCTGCCTGTGCAGCCCTGGTGCTGCACAGATTTCAAATTAAGCCAGCAGTCTCAAAGCAGAAACTCTCACTTGAAATTTTTGAGTCCAATAGTACCCATTTCAAGAGCTGTAGCTCTGTCTGGGTTTATGTTTGTGGTCTGTTGTACTTTCTTGCTTTTCAGATTAATTTTTTTTTTCAATAGAATGAAATCTTTCCCTTTTTTGTATTGTTGATCTCAGGGAAAGCGTGTGTTTCTTTCTAAGCTGGGGCTGACCTGCAAAAGCTGGCTTCTGGAGTGCTGATTCAGGTCATCCTGAAGGTATTATTTTTTTTAAGCTTAGACAGCTATACAAATACAATTTCTACACTTGGATCCTGATGTAATACCTATCTCTGACACCTACGTCCCAGTAATGCATAATAGCCAGACACCTTGCAGATACCTTAACAAGTATCCATAAAATCTGCCAGCGCAGCCTTACGTCGGCACAAGAGAGTAGGCGGAGAAGCCCTGTGTGCTCAATTTGTGGGGTGAGATGCCACACCTCCTGTGATTTCCTCTAGCAAAAAGTTGTTTGTGAAAAAGCAGCAGAATACATTCAGTTCAATTAAGCTCGAGACACCAGAGTCTATTAATTATGCAGTGGGCTGCGGTTTTGCTTTTGTGAGGTGCTGAGCACACTCTGCTCCCAGCTGAACCAAGCCAGCCAGCCCAGCACCTCCTTTGATCACTGCCATGATTATTTCAACGTTCACCTTTTCGAGGGCCTTGATTCCAGCAAAAAGCATTAATATACGTCCCGTGCTCACCGACCTTGCCCTAAGCCCTCTCCTTAATGGGATAGTCCTGGTCTGACCCATCTGAACTGGGGCTCTGACAGATAGCTTGCCTGTCTGAAAGTGATAGTTTTCTGAATGGATTGGATGAAATGTGCCCTGTTTGGATGCTTTCAGAGTATGCATAACACATCTGAGACTTTCAGGGGAAAAACAGGGGAAGTAACGTCTAAATAAAAACGTTGCTAGCAAGACTCGGGGTCAGAGACAATACTTGCTGAAGTCTCTCTAGTGCCTTTTTATGGCAGACATGACAGCCAATCCTGATCCAGACTTTGCTCACGCTCTGTAGAAAAGAGAAAGTCTGATCATCACATTTTAAAATTTAATAACAAGTGGCTTCCAATCAAGCATAACAAGGAGCTGCTGCCAACAAGAAAGAGCGTAACGGTAGATGCAGAGTTTCACAACCATTCACATCATGTTCAAACTCTTCACAGTAATGATGATGCACTTACAATCACACGCACCACAAGTTTGTACACGGAAACATTTGTGTTGCCTTACAAATGTTTTTTTCTTTCTTTCTTTCTTTCTCTCTCTCTCTCTCTCTCTCTCTTTCTTTCTTTTGTTTTGTTTTTAATCTTCTTGAATGACAAGCAGAGTCTGGTTGGGGCTGACTGTCATGTACCCAAGGTAGTGGTAACGAGCAGACACTGCATCCCACAGTTTGCTGTGGATGATGGTAAACTCCAAAAAAGGCAGTACATCGAAACACAGAATCCTGGGGCACTTTCACACACAGGGCAATCACAGTTATATACACACACCTGTCTGATACTGTAAAACCTCAGCCTGATAAATTGGAAGGAAAACAAAACAAAGAAGCGAAACAGAATGGCTCTTCCTTCATCCAACCTCCTTCGAAGTAATTTCTGTGAGGAAGCTCTGTATCCTGTCAATATGTTTGTGCACCAATAAAAGCAAGTGCATCTTAGGTACAATACAAGATTTATTTTCAACCATATCTAGGAAAAAATCCTCCTCGTGTTTTTTTTTACTTCTACTCATGTCTGTTAAAGAGGGAAGAATAAACTGTACCTGGATGAATGCAGAGATGGTTTTATATTCCTTACTTAAATGTTTAGGAAATTAATACCAAGGCACTGCTGGGCTTTCCTCTGAATTGCCTGTTTGGTTGTTGTCGTGGGGTGAGGTTTTTTTTGTTCAGCTTTGATTCAGCTTGAAATATTTGTCAGAAAATATTTTCATTCTTTTCAGTGGACCCCAGTTTTGGGGAACAGTGATTTAACTGGAAACCTTAGAACATACACGCCATAAACAAATGTGTTTAGTACACATATCTGTTTGATTTCCCATATGGAGTAAGCTTCACTGCCCTTCCTTGTCAATTGAGTAAAATGTCAGGTGTTTCCGAAATCATCAGCAACGGGGACTTGTGACTGGGTTAAATTAATGCTTCTAGGGTTGGATGCATTTACAGAAGGATGGGACTCATACCTGCAGAAAAGCCATAAAAAAAAAGGTTTGGTTTTGGTTTTAGACAAAGTGTTTGACAAATGCCAACAAACATTGTTGAAAGAGCACCTTTTTTTTTTTGTTTGGCAGTTAAAACAGATTTTCTAGGGTAGCTAAGGCTCTTACTGCTTCCGTTGGGATGGAGCCCAACGTTTTCCCGTTGCCAAACCTCTTATACCAATAAACTCAACTTCAGCATGAAGCACTTCATATCCCTCCTTTGATTTTTTTTTACATTTCAGCTCCAGAAGCTCCCGTGTGGCCCTGTTCGCTTCCCTTTCTCTCAGATGCTTCCCCTCCTTCCTCCTGCCGCAGCCCTATTCTGGATTTCACAGGTTCCTCTCCTCTGCCTGCTCCCGGTTGCAGCGGCACGTCGTTTTCTTCCTTTCTTCTATTGCTTAGTTTCTGAGATCAGGTTTTACAGTATATGCTGTATTTACAGAGGGTGGAGTTTACCAGCACAGAAGCCTTTGAGCAGACTGTGGGACGTGTGCGATAACGAAGTGTAACCGGTGTACCTTGCTGCATGAGAGCTCCAACTCCAAACCAGAAACTATTTAGTAAAGTAAAATTGTTTTCCACCACATCTGAGTCTGGGTTGCACGGGTGGGGGTTATACCATTCATATGGTGTAAACCTGTGGCAGTTAACAGAAACAATCTGTAAACATCAAATAGAGGACACACAGCGGCAGCAAACCTGCTGAACGACGCACAAAGTGAGGAGGTTAATGAAGGAAACAAGAAAAAGAAAACCTCAGCCGAAAGGCTGTCCGCGGGACGTCTCGCAGCTGCCTCGTGCAAGCTGTGGAGCAGCGCTGCAACGCCAGGAGCCGTTGGCACAGTCCCGGATCCAGCACAGGGCTAGTCCCTTACTCCTGCCATGCTCGGGTCGGAGCCCCCAGGGGTGAGGCTGCCCCACAGCTTCCCAGCCCGCACCGCCGACAGACAGACAGACATTTACAGGGGCGGGGGGGACAACTGGAAGCCACATAGCTGCTCCTTGGTAAAGCGTTTAGAAAACAATGAAGGAGTGGCAGCCTTCCAAAGGCAACCACGGTTAGCTGTCTGCAGTTGAGATGCTGGATGCCGAACGTGCTTCCCCCGTGCAAGGCTGCCGCGGCAGCAGAGGAAAAGGCTGCCAATCGTCTGAAGGCATTCGGGAGCAATTGCAGTGCCTGAAAGCCGCAAGGGCCACGTTGCCGGCATCGCGGGGAGAGAATTACGCAGAGGATTGCCTTTAACGCAAGAACTCCGCTCTATTCCCCAAGCACCGTCCTGCAACTGCAGACCAATGCCCCTTCTGCTCCGCACGACGCTTGGCAGAGCTACATTAAGGACCGTTTCTCCCCAGGGTACCTTGCCGGCTGCTGCTTCCCGCGGCTGCGTGGCTTGCTGCACGCTTTCTCATGAAGTTTATGAATATAGCTTTAATTGACAATGTCATGCCAATACATTTTAATTACTGTTTCAACAATATAATTAAGCATTGAATTTATGCACGGTTGCAAGCAGAGTGCCTTGCTTAGCTGAAGTAATGAACTTTGATAGTAATGAACCCACTAACTGAAACAGTATGTAGCTTAGGATGCCATTACCTGCACAATATTACCGTTACTAGTATGATAGTATTAAAAATCGTAACAAAAGACACAGTTTTCAGATTTAAGACACAACAGTTCCGCATACACCAGTTAAAAGAAAAGCAATCATCAAGTCACATGTTTCAAATTTGTGCTAGAATAATGGAAGCAACTGTTGTGTAGTAACGAACTTGGTCCCAAGTCAGTCCGTGCACATATAGGGAAACACATCCTTAACAAGAGACCCAGAGTTAGAACCTGTAGGTTGCCTGAGCTGCCAACCACCATAGAAGTGAAGAGGTCCCGTGACGAGCATTCACCCACACGGTCCTCGAGTGTTAACACGGGACAGTAAGAAGGTGTACAAATAACTCTGCCTGACCTGACCGGGAAGCCCAAGGCTGAGATCTTGCATTGTTTCAGACAACCACCTCCTTCATGTGTATCCATCACCGAAAGAGCAAAACAGCAGTTGTTAAAAAGTGGCAATGAAATTCTGGCAACAAAACTCTTTCTGCCAGACTGGAAAGATTTTTATAGCTCTGGGTATATATTTTAATGTGGTTCTAGGGTATATATTTCTTTTTCACCTTGAAACAAAGCTGATTTTCTTCTTGTGTTTCTATTGCTGTGCTGAGCTTCAAGAAGAGGATGGCTTACAACTCTGCTCTGTTTCACTGCTCAGGCCTTCTGTTTTCCTGGCCATTTTCCCCTGATTTTCTCCCTCCTTGGACCTTCAGCAGTAGCTATGCTGAGGTTTCTGATAAAGATGAGATGTACAAGGTCACCTAAGCACCTTCTTATATAGGCTCTGTGTGACATTATTCACCACTGGTGGTTATCTCAGCTACCTAGCTCTGTCATTGACATCACCAGCACAGCTGGTATGGCATTGGCAATAAAGGGAAAATTTGGCAGAAAATGCCTTATTTATTCACTGCCAGTGTACTCAGGAAAAGAGCTTTGTCAGTCTGTAACCCTTCGCAGTGACAAAAACTTCAGTGTTTGAGTTTTAAAATTAATATAACAATGACAGGGCTACATAAGGCTCAAAGACAAATGAGGAATTATTCAGCTGCCACAAAGTCTGAAGAAATAACTGGAAGATTATCCCAGTCTATGCAAATTATTCCCAAGTACTTGTATTCCATGAACCGATGTCAAAATACTGTTAACCATTTAATTTACTATGGCAGTGTTAAAAAGTGGGGTTCTTAAAACCAATCTAACCAACATTTGCTGAAACACTTTTCAAATCTTACAGAAATCTTGACGTATTCAGAGCTGTGAACAGGTCTAGACATAGATTGTAAGAATGGCTTATCTTCTTGTAGTAAATTAAAATTTATAAAGTCTAAAGTAAATTAAGATGACATGTGAACACAGTTTTGCATACTTCAGCCTATGTAGTCACAATCTAAGTAGGCACTGGTTTTAGACATCAGTTCAAAAAAAACCCATTTATGTCAGAAAAAAGTCAGCCATTCAGAAAATTGTTAACTATTTTGCTGAACCAGTAGGTTCTTTTCCTCAAATACGTGGGTTATGAGAATGATATGCAAACTTGATACATTTAAGTTGTTACAAGTTGGGTTTTGTGCTGTGTATTATGAATGTGTGTGGGTCTATACTCCAAGACATGTAAGCCTTTTAGATAATTTTAGCCACATTTGACAAATAGGTTAGAGGCCTTAGAGGTTATTATGCTCCTACAAGTGTTGTGAAACATTGCAGTAGTAGCCCCACTAGGAGAGAAGCTGCAGGATGAGTTCACAACTTGTTACGTATTAGTTAATCCGCATGGGAAAGATCGCCTATAAATCCTTCAGCTGCAGAGAAAGCAAACAAACAGGCAAACAAACTTCAACTGGCGATCACATTCCACCATGAGACACAAATCTGTGGGGAAATCAGGCTTCACTAGTTACGCAGCTCCTAGAACTACTGCTTTTTAGAAAGATAGAAGAAACGAAACATAACACAGTTACATAGGGTGAACCTATGGATTTGCCCAAAGGCTACACTGTGATTTGGAGCAATATTTAACAGCCAAGAGAGAAAAGCAAACAGGTTTCACAGCTGATGATTTGTGAACACTTTGGTTTGCTCCTGGCCGTGCATCTGCGTGTAGGCAGCTCTGCGAGCAGACAGAGGACCCTGATGCTTATTTATTCTTGCAAACTTGATGCTGTCATTTTAAAACATAAAAGTGCCGAGGATAACTCAGGCTTTGTTTTCCCTTCTGCCTGTTCTGAGGTGGAGAGGACTGTGGGATGTTTTTAGTCTTGGCACACAACTGCAGAAAAGTCAATCTGTCACAGTCGAGCAGATTTAGTATTAGTCATGAATGAGATCATGATTTGCGTACAGTAAGAGTTATTATTTATGGTACAGTGAGCCACTGCAAGAGCTTGTGGGAAGTCATGACTAATTGTATAGAGTCTCATAGCTGCCAGGGATGGATGAACTCTTTCTTTTACCTAGGGCCAACAATAATAAGTTAACCTATGACCTCTCCTCCTCTAATTCCCTCCTCCTTCTTCACAGTCTCAGCAATTTAAAGGAAAAAGCAAATCCCACAGATTTCTCTACTTTGGTATCAGTATAGAAACATGCAAACAAGCAAAGCATTCCCATAGGTTGTCCATCTGGAACAAGGGCTGTTCAGTGGGCCACGGAGAAATGTATGTTCGAGGCCAGTCACTCGCAGCAGAACTGCTCTCGTGAATAAAGGTTTTGCAGGGCTGTGTCTTTTGCTTAAAAGAAAACTGTGAATTGGAGGAAAAGCAGCAAGAGCTTCATTTGACCTGGCTCACACAGAAGTTGAAGTCAGGCACAATGTGCTATATTATCAGAATTAATGATTCAGATTACAATTATTTTATGACCTTTGAATGAGGTATATGTATGTATACATTGGAATACATGCATTATTGCTTACTTGTTAAAGTTGAATGCCATCATTTGCAATAAACACTGCAGCATTTCTGTTACTTTTTCTGTGACGTGAATGTGTGGACTTCCAATGATACATCACTTCAGTTTTTATATTTCATAGTATGAAATAGTTTTCTCGGGCTGTTTTCCATGTACTTTATTAAAGTGGAATATATTGTTGATGTATATGCAAAACAACACAGAACAGAAGTGGGGAAAGGCTTGATTAGGGATCCTCAGTAAATAGAACCAAAATATGAATCTCTGTGAATCTCTAGTAAAAATATTTATGTTTTAAATTATGAAAAGGAAAAAATGAAGAATAGGATGAGATCAAATAAACAGAGTAGGAAATGAAATTCCAAGGCCACTATCTGAAGAAAAGGAAAATAACTATGCCAGTTCAGAGTCCAGGTTTATTGAGGAGTACAGAAAAAAGTATGCCTGAAATGACCAATTTCCTCTAACAAGTTTCTAAGTTCATTTTCTTTCATGCTTGGTTTCCTCTCATTCAAAGCCTTTGAGCAACTGGCTCTCAGACTGGTGCATGATCTCTGAGGCCACAATAAGTGGTTTGTATCCAGTTTGTGAAACCATATTAGCTGTCTAGTTTTTAAGGTAAAGTTCAATGACAGAGTGCTCTGCTGCGCCTCTGGAGATGTGACTGTGGTCCACTGGTCCTGAAACTTTGTGGCACACCTGCCTTTGAGAACTTTATGAGCTTTGGCTTCATTTGGAAAAGCGGTATGTACATGCTTATTTCCTGCTGGTTTTGAATAGGGACACCACTGGGAACCTGCCACTGACAGGCAAGGTGCACCTCAGGACAGTGCGGGGGGAGAGCCTTGGGTATACTTCACTTTGCAGATTGTCCCCTTAGGTTCCCAGTCACGTTATCTTGTATTTTCAAGAGGAAATTAGCTGAGCTAATTAACAACCTTCAGCAAAAATATGTTCACATCCTCTTTCTTACTGTAGGCACTGTTAGTGGAAAAGAGAAGGGCTTACATGCAAGTAGCATAAACTGCTTTTCAACGCGTAGTCTGCTGAGGTGTTGTGTACTGACAGAGAAAGGTTGACACATTTCATTGGATATTTGTCTCCATTCAGCCCTTAAGGAAAGTAAAATCTCATCACGTTGTAATATATAAAAGTGATAGCAGCGTTGATGTGAAAATACCAAGAGACTTTCTAGAACGTTATGTTTTAGGACTGGATAAACCCCTTAGGTTTTATACTGTATCTGCTTTGCAAAGCCCATGCAACACCTATGGGAGTACAAGTAGTTAATGTGGATGCATCTGAAACTACATCTCTGACTTACCTTGCAATGACAAAGAGGACACAACTGACTCCAAGGCAGGCTAGGAGAACATACATCCAAATATCAGGAGAAAGAGGGTTTAAAAAGGAGAAAACACCAGGGTTTGTCCCATTGGGCTTCCGGTACAAGATACTGATTCCCAGCGTCATGAAGGGCTTGGAAAAATCAATTACTTTCTCTCTTACGTAGGTAATAGTGAGAGGAGCAACGGCCAGATCAGCTTTCTGAAAACACAAATGGGAAAATACTCATTCTTTTTCATGTTCAGCAAACGCACTACTATTCCTTCTATTTTTTCCCCCAAGTATTGAAAACTAAACCAAATTTGACTATAAATCTGAAGTGTGTGACAGAATTTAACATTGCTAGGGTATTATTGGGTTCATGATGTTCATCTCTTCTTTTTGCAGGCAGAGGGATATTCGTGACTTTCATGTGCGTAGGAGAGGTATGACCAGGGACATGGGCCTCAGTCCCATGCAATGGAGCAGACTGCCAAGGAGGACTGCCAGAGGGTCTGGGCAGGGTCTACATCCACAGATTAGAGGTGAGCTGGAAGCTCAGCCTTTGCTGTTGGAGTTTGTAGCCAAGGGGTGGGCAGGACCCGTGTTAGCTCAGTACCCTCTGCCCCACCACAGATGGAGGTTCCCCCCAACACACGCGAACTGTCGGTTCAGATGTACTGATGTGACTTCTTACTCTGACAAGTGGCAATAAAGACAAACCAGTGGCTCTAAAAAACGGAAAATTAATTTAAACATTTCATTTGGGCTGGCTTCATATAAAATACCACAGGTGAAAGGAGAATAAAGAGAGAAGGAGTCAATCTTACATGATCTATGAGTTCTTTGACCATCCCATTCCACTCTCCTTTGTCATTCTGGGCTCCGTATTTACCATCAGAAACTAGTTTGACCTCATAGATGAAGCCTAAAATATTTGACAGCTCCTTTAGTAAGTCCAGGCAATAACCCTCAAATCTGTCATTTCCATACAACGGCTTGTCAGACTTCTTGTACATAACATAGGGATCTTCCTATAGAAAAAGACAGTAGACATGTAGCAATAGAAATGAGGCTTGTTTCAGATTCTATCAATTTCTCTAAATCATGTGAATATTTTATAAATGGATTGCAATTAGATGGAAATCAGTAATTTACCGTGTCCATTAGAAGTTGTTTTAGGTGTGTTAACAAGTTGACTGAATCAATTAGTGATAAGCACAAGGGCCCTAATTTTCAGTGGAACAGACCATTCAAAGCTCCCATGAGTTTTAATTAAAGTAGTGCTTAGCAGCCTCAAAATCAGATGCAAGATCTGTACTCTACATTGTCCCACCCTAAGGTACAGGAACGGATGTTGAAGGAGAAAGAAACCTAAGTAACAGAAGAAGGAGAACCTAAAACCAGATATTCTGTGAGAAATAAATCTTTATTGAAAAAAATCTTCAAATGTATAAAATAGCTGTGAGTTGAGCCGGTATTCATATGAGAGAATGGAGAACAGTATAGGTAGATTGCAAAGTACCTTTTTGCTTTTCTTTTTAAAGGATTTTGGATAGAAGATCAGGGCAAGCAGGTTTCTGCAGTTTAATGTGGCAAAAGACCTCTGGCAATAGAAGAGGAGTGTAGAGGGAACCTTTGAGCTCTTTCCCTCCTGAGGAATTAGGCAGAATAATTGAAAAAAGTGGCATTACTGGCCAGGCACAAAACATGAGGATGAACAACTCGTGAATACCCAGTTGCATATTTTCCATTTATCGTAGTAAGGACATACCTCGATCTGTCTATCCACTGTTTGCTACTTTCCTTCAGTCCTCTTCATCTCATTTTCAGTAAAACGGAAGGATCTATAAGCACTGACTGCAAAGCTGAGTATTTGTGTGTTAATTCTTCTGGGAAAAAATTATGCAGGCGTCATCTCTGAAATATTAAAGTAAGCTAAACAATTTTGGAGGCAGAGGTCCCTGAGGGTCTTTCATTGGCAATGGGGTATTTTTGAATCCATCTTGTGGATGGATGAATGTGTATGTTGATTCAGAGCCTAAATCAAAAAAAATCTCTTGAAAACAAGGTACTTTAACAAAACATTGTTTAGCGTGGCAAAACCAGCTATGGAGTGTGGGCCGGAGGTGGCAAAGGCAGCCACGGAGAGCCCTGCAACCCACCGTCAGCAACACCTGCATTCCACGGCACGGCTGGTGGTGTCACCTCCGCCCAGTGAGACTTACCAAAATGGTGGTGACGATAAGCGTCCGGTTAGCCAAGGAATCCGTGATGTTGGTCGATCGGTCCTTGTTGCTGTCTGTCATGTTAAGGCCACTGTATGAGTTCCAAACCCCAATCTGTGCAGAAGAGAGCAGGTAAGCGGCTGCCTGGCTGCAGCAAGCCGAAACATTTCCCTAAAAGCTCACTGCCTGGGAAGAGTGCACTGGGTCTAGTCACCACAGAAAGAGACACCAGCAGTACGAAATTCTAGAGAAGGGAAACAGCTGTAGATCTGAACAAGGCAGCAACATCAAATGGCTGATGTAGAAAACACAGGGAACATACCGCCCTTTCAAAAGCAGGTGGAAATGAGTAAGCAGTTAAGAGTATAAGGCATGTCAATACAGTGGTGTATTAGCCAATTTGCTACAGAATTGGAACATGTTGACTTTGTTTCCTGCTAAAAAATGTTAAATGTCTATTTTTATGGGGATTTTTTAACTTTTGTAAATGGTAGAGTTGAAACATATGGCAAGACCTCTCTTTTCTAATACAACAGACTAAAGCTTGAATAAATATGTTGAAGCAGATTGATGGATGCACTGGCCTTTTGCTTCCACTGTGCCTTCAGCAGGTTTAGCAAAGATTATTCTGTCATTTCTTGACTGCTATATATGACAGAGCTAGCAAGGTGATACCATTTCACCCACTGATCAGTATTTGCTCGGGAAATATAAGTATCCAAAGACAAATTCCTTTCTAGCCCCAGAGACAGTGAAGAATTCCTGTATTTAATGCCCAACCCAAAGCCTCAAGGGAAAGATCTTCATGATTTCAGTGGATTCTGCCCTTGTGAGGGTAGAAATTGTAGCCATGTTGATTTATTCAGATAAATATTTACTTAACATAGATACAATCTGAAAGCATCGTCAGGGTTTTTTGCCTTTGGATTTACATACACAGCGTGGCTGAGGGCTGATGTGAGAAAACCCCAGGCAAGGGGCTGGCTCAGGCAGTTTGGTTTATACTGGACATTTGTGGAGAGCACCAGACGGATGGCTTGGGGGACTGACATCAACCATCCACAGAGCCGTTTGCATCGCCGGCCGTTCTGCCAGCATGTTTCAGCTCTACCCAGGAGGGATCCGCTTTCAGATCCTCCCTGCTGGGATTGCCAGAGAAGCTGCCAAGTAAGTCTATGACAAAACCCGGTGACTTCTCCTGTGTATTGAAGGTCTCTATCTGCCGTCAGATGCTCGGTCATTTCAGATCCAGGCTGGACTCTTTTTGTTTGGTTGTTAACTGAGGCAGAGATGGTGTTGCCTTTGTACCAAACCCAGCAGGTTAGTTTGTGCCTGCTGAGGGTGGATTTGGGGTAACAACTGTATAATTTCAAACAAAGTTTGGGTTTGTGTCCCTGGGTGCCATTGCTTTTGCCTTTCACAAACTTTTTTTTTCCAAAGTATGCTTAATGGGGATCGTCATGCCATTTTTTTAAAAATTAGTTTTTCAAGCATTTATCAGTCATTCCCTTTGTTTCCAAAACTAGATCAGGTTGGGAAACTGATCTGGAAAGTACACACGAAATAAAATATTGGGTATTATGATAGCCTGTGCCAGAAATATAGTAAATAACCGGTGTCCTTGAATTTGCACCAAGGTGGCTCAGTTAATCAAAAAGCCGTTCTGCTCATTGTTACTGACTTGATATGCTTTTATCGGCTGGCAGCAGGGAAGAGGAGAACAACCATGAAGAACATGGAGCGACACAGTCACAGTGCATACAAAATACACCAGGAGACCACTCTACATCGGGATAAAAGAATGACACCGCAGGTCAACCTTGATTAGAGCGATGGAGGCGGTCAGAGGGGCACTGGAAGAATGAGGCCAAGGTAGTACATCACTATGGTGAATCCAGGGGATTTATTGCAGTTTAGTGACAAGTTTGAGAGGTGTCATAAGCCCTTCTCAGCAAGCCTGTGCTCTGAACCAATGGTAATTTGGTTTAAATCAATTCAGCGTAGCACAAACTGCCTAGGGTCAAAAGTGAGATTGGTTCAATAGCATTCTGCATGTCAGGTAGGATGATCTATTCATCAGTAATGAGGGAAATGGGGGCCTTTGTGCCTTAACCTGATTCACTGAAGATTAAAACAAGGTTATTAAATATGTGCTTTATAAGAACATGAAAAGAGTGCTATAGGCTGTTTTGCACTGGTCTACTCTGTAGCACCAAAATCCCTCCCAAAACAACACAAAACCAAAACCTTTTTTAACTGTGTATGTGAGAGGGGTGGGAAATAATAAGATCTGTGGGAAATATCTACAAAATATAATTCTAAGTGTCACAAGAAAATTTTATCTTGTGACTCCAGAACACTTTAAACAGGGTGAATGCAGTTATCTTCTCCTTACAGAATGGCAACTGTGGGTTGTAACCTCCAGTGGGGAGCAGCTCATGGACCTGGTCTCCGATTCCCACTGTGGTGCCTTTTCCACCAGGCAGAGGCACCTCATGTTAAAAGAGGGCTGAGATTCCTGGGGTAATTTAGATCTTTTATAAACAAGCTTAGTTCCAATTTCCGTATGTTAGTGAATGACAGCACCCACTTGATCATCTACATTATTTTCTGTAAGGAGCTAATAACACACATCAAAATTTTGAGTCAACAATGCTCGAACTTTGCTTGCATAGTATGCATTTTGTGGGAGGCAAAAAACCCCACAACCCTGCACGATAAAGGAGTCCTTGCTGCTGATGCTAATACACATTTGAAATGGTGTAAATTTACCACTCATGGTGAATCTTAGGTGAATCAGGATCCTTCCTGATAATAGCTGAGAAAAGGACCACTTTTGCTGCAGCCAGAAGCCTCTACTCAAAAAGGGAAAGGCACAGCTCCCAAGAAATAAAATAACAATTAAAAAAAAAGATTTTGGTGAGAAAGCTAAATGCTGCCAAGATCTTTTTACTATTTGGAATTAACAGTGTCTCAAGTTGGGATGAAACTTATTCTACCAGAAAAATTCATACTCTCGGATAGACTGTTGTCTCTAAACTGCAGTATGAGAGTCACTGTCAAAACCCAAAGGATGAGTCTGAAGACCCAGCCCAAAGGTTTTTTGCATCACCTGTCTGTGTACGAACCTTTTTCCACACTTTATATAAATGATTAGAAACCTCGCCAGCAGCCTTGGTACAGAGAAAAATAAACAGAGTGCTTCATTAAAACTGAAAAGAGAACCAGACTGGAGAGCTGTGTGGGAGCAATTACATTTAAAATCTCAATTAACCCATTAGCAATTATCATTCGGAGTCAAGCCAGTGTATGCAGAGCAAGGGACAACACTGACTCCAGCTGACATGAGCTGGTGGTACTACCTGTGTTAGGGATTTTTGGACACTCACAGCAACCACCTCCTAGGCGGTGGTGGAGGGAGCCCTGTGGTGCCCATCAGGAGCCCATGTTTGGTGGCTGAGGGCCAGGGCAAGGCTGTCCTGCCTCCCTCCGGGGCCCCCCAAGCCCCCCTTGGTCTCCAGCACAGGCCCCGGTTGACAGTGGCAGGGTTTGGATGCTAGCAGCAGCGCCGTCCAGCTAGCGTGAAACATGGCCAAAAGTGTCTGTGGCTTTGGGCTTTTTTCCTATGAGTTCTGGAACTCAAGGAGCACTCCCTGCCTTACATCTCTGCATCTTCAGGAGAATTTATAAGTGTCAAAGTAAGGAAAACAAGATCTTTTGGCATGGATTTATTTTTTTTTCAGAGGCATTCTTCCCTGAGTGTCCTGAAGGAATGTGAATTTTATTTATCTTTTATTTGAATGCAGAACCAGTTTCTGAAATGTTAACATGCAGAACTTTCTGTTTTCAAACAAAGATGCTGTGACTCAGTCCCCTGTAGTGTCACCATTTCAGTACAATTTATGATAAGCAATTAGGGATGTGAGGGAAAAAGAATGAATCTAATCTTAAAAACATGAAAAAATTTTACTATCTCAACTCTTTTTGAGGTTATTACTCAAGCACCTTCTTTCCTCTCTCCCTCATGTCACATTTATTAAAAGAAATACATGTAAGATAAGCCTAGGTTTTATCTATATATATATGAACTTACCGTGCTGTTAGTGGCATGAACTGAATGAAGATAATGTGCACTTAAAATAATTATTTCCGTTCAGATAATTATTGCCAGCCCCAAATTCCTATCCCATACCTTGAAATGCTCTGATTTAACTTTGACTTTAATAATCTGGCAGATAGCGTTTTTTACCCCAAGCACAGGAGATTCAAGCTGCAGAGAATGGACTTTTCTTATGCCCCTGGCAAATTAGCTTTCTGTCATCACTTTATAAATGATCTGGTTACCTTTTCTGTTCCTTCCTCCTTGAGGCTAATAATGTCCAAATCAAAATCCTTCCGTAAGCCATCCGTTTTGTTGAAGGTTATGCGCCCTGTCAGGCCATCCCACCGTGCCTGTGTGAACACAAAAACACTCTCCCCTGTAATGATTAGTAGAAACTACTCCAAAGCCCTAACAAATATTGCATTTTAAATATATTGCATTGAATCACTTCCAAATACTTTTTTAAATGTATGTGGCTTCGTTACTTTGATAAAAAATATCTTCTTCAACTTTTTTGTTATCCAGGTTCTCTTCAATATGTTTTGTATTTTACAATTGGCACAAGTTTGTGACAGTTTATCTATACTGATTTACATATGTCTAGTACTGTATATAAAAAGATACACGGAAGAGAGAGAAAGAGTAAAATATGTATTACACGTGCCCAAAGACAAGGCAGTTTTACATTTTGTAAGAATTCACTAAGAAATTTAAAAAGTAGTCTGCTTTGTCCATATTCGGGTCTGAACCTTGGCGTATGACAGTCTAAATCCACCAGCCTTGCTGGAGTGATTCTCTTTACCCCAGTCTTTTAAGGTCTCCATGATGAACGGGTAACAAATGGCAATCGGGGTGGAATGGGAGTCTCCAGAAGGTCTTTAGTGAACAAAGGTAGCTAATCATTCCAAATCACCAAAGCTTTCTCAACACTTCAGTTGTGCATTTCCTAGTCCTGTGTGATAGATGCTGCCTCTGCTACTCAGGGCCCAGAAATCCAGGTTTTCCAGGAAGGTATGAATGAAAGAAGGACTTTTGTCATTCTTGCTTGGTTTCTTGGACAAGTTGTTGTTAAATCTCCCCCACCCACATCCGACTCCTAATGTCCTTGGACTTTGCTGCAAATCCCAGCTGAATTGTTTCACTAATCCCTACTCAGTTTGCATCACCAAGGAAGAGGACACAGATTCCCAAGTAAGCAAATGAGGTGTATCATTCCTAATAGCAGCACTGCCACTGCCTGTGCTCACAGATGCTGACAGCATGATGATGATGGCTCTAAAAGCAAGCTTACAGGAAAAATTCACCCAGTCATAGAGACCTTTAATAAAACTGTAGTGTAAGGTACACGCAAGTACAGCATACAAATTGCATATGATCAGTTTTGGTCCAGGCAGCATTTTATTGTTCTATCATAATTAAGTGAAATCACATTTTCCTTGTTTTAAACATTAGCACCAGGGGTAAGTTAAAAAGTGGTGGACTTTGTACATCAGTCTGTATAGCCATGATGATTCCCTGTGCTGGGGAACGTTTCTTCAGTGAAACAGGATCAACGTTCAGAACTAACTTCCTCTGCAATTCAAGTTTTCTATATCTTGTAGGCTTCCCAGCAAGCTCACTTTCTTTTAAATGAGATCTATCTGTCTCCCATATAGCCCCCATTTTGTCCCCAAAGCTGAAGCTTGTCTATAGAAGAAAGTATTTGATGGATTTCAAACTGCAGATGATTTTTATAATCTATTCTTGGGAGCTCCCACATTAGATTAAATTTTTCAAAGATACAAGAAAGGCTGATGATAAATAATGGCAGAGTTTCTTCATGTGCGTAAGCCATATAATTCTTAAATTACAAGCTTTTCTGTTGAGTGTTGTTATTTGCTTCATTTAATTTGTTGTAGACGGATGACACAAGAAAAGCTGCATTAAAAATCAGCCAACTTACAGAATGGTGTCTCCCCTTCCTGTTAAATCTAAATTCTAGCTCTGAATCTGCAGCATTTAATCTCAGATGCTGGGGTGTTATCACCATGTGTCTCAGACAAATCTAGTCCATCTAGAATTTTGTGGAAATATAGCAGGATTTCTAAGCATGCTTAAGTAATACAAGAATGGAAAATGGCAAACGCAACAAACTTTCTATGAGACTTTCCATCTTAATGACATGGGAACATAAGAAAATCTCAGCTGCAAACGGTGAAACACTTGTGGTTTTGTATGCTGATATAATTAAGATAGAAGGAGGGGACACGTATGAATGCATTTTATTATACAATATCTCTTTTCCAGTCTGTCTTTTTATTACTCTGACATGACCCCTATCTCTTCCTCATAAAGATGGAACATTTTTAAAAATACGCTCTTTAGAGATCAATTCTTCCTCAGAGGGCAATTTGCTTCTGTGAAATGCTCATATTTATTGATTACATATCAGATGCTCAGCTTCTCTGCTAACCTGATATGATCTTGGATAAAGGAACAAATATGTTATTTTTGGAAATGGTATCAGGAACCTGCATCTCCATTCTTGTAAAAAAGATTTATATGGTGAAATGCTAGCTCACTTTTGAAAATAATCATTGGTGCTCCTACCCCCACACCAAAAAAAAAAAGGAAGGAAAAGATATTTCAAGCTGCATAGGTGTATGCTTAAATTTCAAGGGAGCAGAGAAGCGCATATAGCCTTTGTCTAACTTAAGTCCCACTTAGACCATCAAATAATGACCCCAATGTGACTTAAATTATAAACAGAAGTCAGGGACTGTGTCCCAGAAGAGTTAAACTTCAATGTTGAAGGGGTTTTTCAGACCCTAATTGTGAGGCAAATGCTTCAAATACCATTTGAATTCTAAAGTTAATTTCTGATTTTTATTTTATTTATTCTAAATAAAAACAAAACATCGGGGTTTGAGTCCAGTGAGCGTAATTTAATTTCTGACTTCAAGACAGTTGTAGCGCCTGTGTGTGCAGCACGTCTAGACAGACAGGTGATGCTTCTTTCCTAATCAGAAACAGAAGTTTTCCTTAAGAAACTAAAGGGAGGGAAAAGCTAGGAACCTACAGTTGGCTTTCTGAAGTCTATGGTAAAACTTCCAAGCTTTTCATATGATTTGAGTCCTAAAGCACAACTGCCTGCTGCACGCAAAGGCAGCGAAATGTACCATTGCTCCAAAACCATAGCTGCGTCCCACCACTTCTAGATGCCTGTCAGGTAAGTCAAGGATGTGCCTGTCTGTGTCCAGGCAAACAGAATAGGCAGCAGTTGCACAGTTCTCAAATGCAATTAACGTGCAGAAATGAAGCAGAACTTTCTGAATAGTCAGAAACCGCATGACTGTTTAACACAGCGATGAGATTTCATGCTTTTATACGCAAGATTTATAGCAATTTTAATGTTTCTGGTGACACTCCATGTTAAATGTTACAGGATATAATAAAAGCTGAATCGGAACCTAATCATGTAATTCATCAAAAGAAATTGCTTTTTTGCACTCTGTCCTTGCTTTAATATTAGAGGAACTAAGGGCACAATTTGAAACTCTTGCACAGAGAAAGTGGTTTTGATTTTGTTTGTGTAATTTCGAGTATAGCTTTCAGCTTAATTAAAAAATGTGATTTTCAGTGGCTTCTGTTTGTAACATCCTTTGCTTGTCTTAGATCTCATTTATGCAAGGTTGCAGGCTGCCTCTGACAACAGAACTGTGAGGAAATGCTGTTCTTTTGGGAATTTGGTTTGCAGCAGCAGGGCAATGCAGTGTTCAGCTGAGGTTCAAAATAAGGTCTCACAGTCTTCAATACTGAGTTTTATCGTATAATTCCTATTTCTAAGCTGTAAACCTTTGATGACTTTCTCCTGTTTATTAAACAAAATGGGGAATTAACCCCATATCTTGGTTTCAACTGGTAGTTGAGAAGCAAACCATACAGGACCAGCAGCTACAAAGACCCTTTCTTACTAAACATTGAAAAGGTAGCAGATATAGAACAGATTACAGATAAGTCTGCAGTGCTCTCTGAAGGCTGTCAGCTACCTGACTTGGCAAAAATATGCAAAGCAACCTAATTAAAACTGTGAAACATTCTATTTTTACTACTTCAAAAAACTAAGATTGTGGGTAAACTACAAACTGACTTCTGGGGTTAAATACTCAAATTACAATATTGGTTTCCATATAAATATATCAATGTAAAATTATAACAAATGGAAAATGAAGCTGACTCAGCTTCTAAGAGCAAACACTCCAGAAGCTTGCTATCAATTCACACCACCATCATACGGTCTTTATATCAATTTCCACTTCATCATCTTGAATCAATTCCTATAGCAGCCTTAGTTTCAGCCAAAGCCAATCAACAGTTCAATCACAGAATCAATTAGTTCAGCTGCTACCAGACTTACTAAGGTAAAACAACAGGTACATCTCATAATCTCTTTCTTTTGTCTCTACCAGACCTCACTTATATGTCCAGGTTTGTATTAGCGAGGTATAACTAGATCAAGAAATCATAATGCACAGTGTATATAATGCATTGACTGAGTAAATATTCAGCTTTATGATATAGCCTCAATGGGATATAGACAATTTTGTAGATACCAAATTGTGCTACTGCACACAAAAGTGTCAATCTTTTGCAGACAAACTGATTACATTTTTATTATGTATTTGTTTATTCTTCCTTAATATATGTGTATCCAAATATTTCAGTTAACTGTTTCTCTGCCTATGGCATATTTTCTCTCTGAGTCCAGTGTCACAGTGACAAACACTGGATAGTTCCAGACTAATTTTTTCAAAGGTCCTTTTTAAAATGTTCAAAGTGCCCTGGCAATACAAACATGCAAAGGCATAATCTTATTTTAACTTTTTAAACTATTGTGTTTAATAATGTTTCATAATGTGCAGACATTTTCACTTCTTTATTAATATTCCACTTATTCCAAAAACTTGTGAAATCAAACATTTTTTCTGACCCTGTTCCTTAGACCTCCACTTGTAATTAATCAAGCAATCTCTTTAGAGGTCCAAACTCAAGTTTTAACCTTTTATTGTTCCCACTGTTCAACAAATAAGACCCCCCATTTTGAATGTACATCCGGAGCTAATATTAGGAGAAAACATCTGAAACACAAATATGCACCCCCAAATGCAAATAAAACTGTGACTCTATCACTTACAAAATATGTGTGCATGTTGCATTAACTTTAAATGGTAGAGGGAGAAACTGTCATAACTCTTAACAAATTTTTAAAATATATAGACAAAAGGAGTTGATAAAACTTCTGAATGAAAAGCCAAGAAGAAAAGCTATTTTAGCACAGTATTGTGGCACAAAATGAACAGTTCTGTTGTTCAGCTCCAAAACCCTGTACAATACCAGGTTCAAGATGACTTTGTGCAAGATATTCAGACACTTTGCATCTGCCACTGAAGCCAGAATTATTGTTTAATATGAAAGCATCACAAACTGACAATAAACAATATCTTAAGTGAAGACTATTCTTGAATATAAGTACAATGCTAAATGACAGCCTCCTTCATTCAAAAGCCTTACAATGCATCTGGGCACATAAAAAAAACCCCTACTGCAAATGACTTGAGAAATTCTGAAAGCAGACAGTGGGCCATATGTAGTTATTTATTTTGTAAAACTGTCTCTGTATTTTTATTTCTCTCTCTCTTTTTTTTCCCCTTTTTCTTGCTGTTTATGTGTAACTTGAATATTTTGAAACCTTACCCTAAAGGCATGCAATCAACAGAGTTTTTCTACAGATTTAAATCAGAGCTTGGAATAGAAACTGGTTATCTGGACTTTTCAGTATGGTAGAAGGACATTCAGAAATTAGACTGAAGTCTAATCGAAGATAAGGATATTTTTCTGTCTACTCAGTTTTGTCAATGGGATTGTCTTGACCTTTGGTAGGTTGCTTTCGCAAGTATGTTAAAGGTAACCTACAAAGGCAAGTAATCGAACTGATTTCTTCTTTTTTTTTTAATGTTGGATATATAGGCCAAGTATATTTGTATTTTTAATTCTTGATGTTATAATCTGTTTCTTTATTATCAGAAGTTGCTAGGCAAAACTGAACATCAGTTATTGATTTAATGTAAACTTCTAGTTAACCACAGCCATGAACTAAAAAGTAGTAACTGACCTTGCCATCATGCTGTTGTTTTTCTTTCTTTTTTTCAATGATGAATGAAACATAAGAAAAAAATTATGGGCAATCATCTGACCTGGAATTCAGGAAACATTAGTATTCAACTCCTCAAATTATGTTTGCTCATTTTCCATTGCACAGTGGCAGAAACATACTAACATCATAGTCTTTTTGGACCTATATATCCTTTAAAATGAATGCATTATGTGTTTGGACTGAGATTAAGAAATTCATTTTGCTTCTGTGCTGTTCTACAAAAATGAGCAACTTGAAAGGAAACCAGTCTTGTCCTGAAGAGAGACTTTACACCATAATTTCCTTTAGCCACCATTTCACCAGAACATTTTACTTCAGCTAAACATTAGCAGCCTAGAGTGAATGACAGCAAAGCAACCTCTGCAAGTGCTAGTGTCTCCATGCCGCTTCAGGCATCCTTCAGCTTTTAAGAAAAGGCGGTGGAGGAGTACATATAGGGATTTCAAACGGTGTATCAGATACACCAGAGTGACAGACCTGTTCTGTTTAGTCAGCATTACCTGCTTATAAAGAAGGTGAACATCTACTTTAGTTTTGAACTGATAATCCAAAATTTCTGATGAGGACTGTGGTGCTTACTGACATCCAAATGCACAGGTGGACAATGATGTCCCCTCCATTTGGTCTTAAACTTATTAACAGAGCAGAACGCTGATAGTTACAGAATTATTGACAATGATTAATGCACGTATGCAGAGGACATCAATTGTGTAGCTTGATGGCAAGGAACAAGACAGTGTGTGAGCTCTTTTTCTGATGGGGATTTTTTTTCCCCACTCCAAACTATTGTTTCTTGACTATACAATCAGATATCTGAAAAATGTATAACACATAGACATAGCTAAACCTATTGTGGCCACATGGTCAGATTACTGCAGACCACTTTTCTACAACAAAATCTTCCAAAACTGTAAATAACAATACCACTATATACTAACCAGAATGGTAATGACCAAGGAAAAGGTTACTTTAATTTTCCTTTGGTTTTCCTTCTTTTTGGAAGAGAAAGCTCCCACTTTATTAGAATTGCAGAGACAGTTGATAGATTTAAGTGATAATGGTATTGCGTCTAGTTACAGTGGAAATCGTAATGTGCTCTGAGCCACACATCAACTTATCAGCTCTTACAATTAATCCTCTTATTAGATGAGATCCTCAAGGATTATGGAATATAGTGAGTGAGCGTATGACTTTTCCATTATCCTGGTCCAAATCTAGCATAACAGATGTAATAAAAAGAATCTCAGCATTCACTGTTACAGGGTTTTATCTACCCCACTGAAAATCATGATGCTTCACAGTCTCTTTACTCGGAAAAGGTCCAGGACTGGAACAGGGTGGGCACTGGAATGGAAAAGAGGAGGTGTGGGCGAGGCTTGTTCTTAGGAAAGGGTTTAGGCAGCTCTTATAAGACTGAGCACACCCCTGCCTTGAAAGAAGAGAGAGAGACAATGGGTAAACAGATAAGAAGGATTTCTTAGGAAAGTCACAGGCTGTTCCATGAGCTGCTCAAGAGCACGCATTTCCAGAGCAGTGGCTGAGCTTAATGACATTCAGGGGTAGTCATATGAAAGATTTTTGGTGTGACAAATTTGACAAATGAACCCTGAATGCTTGAGGATGATGGCTTAGGTGGATTCATTTCAGAGCATATGTTTGAAAAGCCTTTGAGTTCCTTTAAGGCTTACACCTACCAACTTGCTTTCTATCAATAACAGAGATGAGGGAGTGGGCGTCAAGAATTGGAAGGCAAGGTCAAACCTTGCCAGTTATTTTTCCTAGAAAGCGCAGAGTCTGTCTTACCATGCGTGAAGATGTCTGTCACTGAAGTGTCTGGGTGGGATTGCTGTTGACTATGAACTTGGAAAGCATAACTTTACACTAATGTGTTAATGGGGACTGGGATCCCATTGTAACAGATACTGCTTGTATAGGCAAGACAGTATGTAAAGAAATCCTGTTCCACACAGCTAACAGACTAAATATACTAACTATACAACAGTCATCATCTGTCTTTTACAGAGGAGAATCACAGGATTTCCAGCTATAGGACTTCTTCAGCTAGATTTTAGGTCCTGCTGCTTTTGTTTTAGAGTGATGTGGTAGCTACGAGCATGGATGGTGAACAGCCTGATCATGTCAGTACATTGGAAGTGCCTACCAAGCAATGACCAGTTTTGCCTTATCAGGTAACCATGGCACAGGTTTTGAAGCTGTGCTGAAGTGATTTGCTCATGGTTGCACAGAGTCCATGGCAGAGCCAGGAGCCAACGCCAAAGTTCTGGCATTCCCACCCATCATCTTGAGTGGGAAATGTCCTCCCCAACTGAGCTGTTGCTCTATCTGTAACAGAATGGCATCGACCCACTGAACAACAGGGATGACAAGGAGTTGTGGGGGCTTCACATGGTGCAAACCACTGTGTCATTTCCACCTAAGATAATGGGACTCAAGTTTTGGGAAATTTGAGAATGAGTAAGTATGGGGCAGTGTGGTTCAGGAACAGATTGTTTCAATGAGAATACACTGCTCCAAAACCTAAATCATCTGCATTTAACACTTATCTTGTAAGCTCTTTGAAGCAAAGACTGCACAGTGAATGGCTCGATGGTGATGTGACTAGGGCTTCTGGGAGCTTTTCCCAATAAAAATATCATCTAGTTTAGGCCATGCACTAGCACTTAGATTGAAATATCAGTGTGGAGTAAATGATGAGCACTTTTAGAAGGCCAGGACATATAAAATATGTTCTGAAGAAAGTTTTTTTGTAGCAAATATCAAAATATCCTCCATATACTCCAGATGAAATTACTTTATAGTAATTCTTGTTGATTTTTCATAAACAAATCTACTTTCCAGGTAATATTTAAGAAAGTAAAAATGGAATGGAAGAAAATATATATAATCTTTTAGTCAGGTTTCTTGATTTGATTTTAGATATCACAGTATCAGAGCCTTTCAGATAATTTTTTTATCAATTCATTACGTATTTATCCTTAGTATGCAAGTTCTAGGACCATTATTTTGCAATCTGTGCATAGATTATTGCATAAATTAAGTGATTTTCCACTTAAAATTTGATTTCAGAGTAGGAATCCCTATTGGCATTAACCTCAGCCATACATTATCTTCATGGAAAGCTGACCTTTATTTCCTAACAAATAATCAGGGGATGCAAGTCTAGCAATTGTTTTGTTTGCTCTTTTAATTAAGAGTTTTCAGTTCAAAGTATCAGACAGTAATAGGCTTATATCAGAAATGCATCCATTATTTCGTAGACAAGAAGTAAGTTTTTAAACAGTAAAACAAAGAAAAGTGTTTTGTTTTACTGTTTAATCCTAATATAAAATTATCTGGTGAGAGTAGTCCTACCAAAGTAAATAACTGCTTTTCTTTGGATTAACTAAGTATTGCAATCAGAGCCCAGAGAATAACTGCAGTCAGTATATATAGATGCTGTAATTGGCTCAACACTAAAACACAATGACAAAGATGCAGCAGAAGAGATGCTATTTTATGTTTGGGAACTGAAATATTGTCTTCTTTCCCTAGTCACGTGCACAGAGATTTCGATGCTATTTTATGTTTGGGAGCTGAAATATTATCTTCTTTCCCTAGTCACGTGCATAGAGATTTCTCTGTAGCAGAAAGATTGGGTGACTGACACACAGACCTTTCTGCAGACAGCAGAGGAGATGGGGAATTCTTGGGTCTTCTGACATCCAGAGTCTTGTATTGCTCACTTCTTTTTTTGTTCCGCCCTGTGGATTTTTAGTCCCATGAAAATACTCTTACATGTTGACTTTGGTAGTAATAAAAGACCATGAAACAAAAGAAATGTTCTCTTCTCTTACAAGATGTTTTGAGTTCCTTTGCTTGGAGATGCTGTCAAATTTGAGCAACAAAAGGTTGATTAATATCTCCCCAGATGGATTGCTTTCCCTTCTGTCTTAAATTCGTACTTTTCCTGTAATGAAAAATCTTCAGTTCCTTCTTCCAATGATGTTCTATGTTTGTTTTAGATTTAGTTAGTTATTATCAAGAATCCCCTGAAAATTACATCCTGTGATTTGGTACCAGTTAATTAAGACTTTATGCGTTCCTGCCCTTTTCTCAAAATATTAGTCAGCTCATAAAATTTGGACAAAATCAATCTGGATGTGGTCATGCCATCTTCAACTCATTAGTTCTGTTTTCTGTTCCCTGCACTGGAGCTTCCCAGGAAATCCAGCAGTCCTGAGGATGGTTGCTTGCTTCCTCTGCACCAAGAGGAAAACAAACTCACAGGATCTCACCTGCACTGGTGGATCAGAATGAGAAACTAGGAACTTGCCATCCAACTAAAGTGCTGGGTAAACATCAAACAGTTCAGAGATTTGAAGGATATAAACTTTTAAACATTTATGTGCTGAAAAAAGCCAATATCTGAGAGCTGCAAAACAGCACTAGAAATGTCAGAAAACAGAGAAAACTACTGCTTTCTTAATGTAGAACAACCAGGTCTAGAAGAAGCATGTATATAACAGATACCTCAGGACAGATGGGAGTTTCTAAATCATTTGTACACTCTCAGCACAGGTGATGTGGTCATGTAGATAGTTTTGGAGGCAAGTGACTAACGCACTGAATCATCTTCATGCAGAAGAATTATTAAAAATAAGGTGAGCCCGAGGCTTGAAAGATACGCAGTCGTGGTAGTCCCAGTATGACCAAGTCCACCCATCTTGTTGCTTGCTATGGTCATTAGTCTACAAGAAGAATTTGTTCAGCTCTGAGGATTCTCAAGTCTTTTTTTCTGTGGTGCAGGTCTTCCCAGCTCTTTTTGTGGTGACAGGAAATTACAATGCCTGTTTCCCAGTCTCCCTAATTATGCCGATGGAAAGGCCTGTTTCACGACAGAGCAAGGCTATCATTGTCTTAAATGCCTTGAGTTTGGACGAAAAAATTCCAGGAATGACACTCTGAATTATCATCACGGTTTCAAAAAGCAGGCAAAATAACAACCTAAGATAATAAAGATGCCCTTGTTGCATAATTTCATTTCTTGATGCTGAGTCAGTTTCTGTCCTCTCATACAGGGAAGGACTGGATATGTCTCTTTTTTTATTAATTTTACTCTTGAAGCAGCCTGCCATCCACAGACCCGAGTCACACAATGCTAGATGCTTTAAAAAGTGTAGAATGTGTTCAACATTTACAGTACCCTTCCTGTATACTAATAAACTCAATTAAGGTCTCATTTTAAGTCTTCAACAATGAAAAATGGTGTGATAATTTAAGCAGGCTTCTTCAGGGACTTAATTTTACTAATCCTTGGCTTTGTTGCAGGCCAGAGACATTCTACGAGACATACCATTTATTACTTGTAGGAAAGAGAATCAACTAGCAGAGGGCTGGAAAACCCTTTATAAATTTTAACGAAAGAGTTTCTTGAGCTTGAAGGCATTTGATTGAGGCTGGCTTTCCAGTCTAACTGGGACACCTTCACTCAGAACAATTATTACAAATAAGTTGAGACAGAGGCTTGAAAGTTTTACAGTCATGGTAGTGCCTGTATGACGTAAGTCCACTTATCTTGCTGCTTTCTATGGTCGTTACATTAGCCTACACAAAGAATTGGTTCAGCTCAGAGGATTCTCGAGAGCTTTTAATATCACACCACCAGAGGAAGGCTGTATTCAATTACTTGATACGGAATCTAGATGGATTGTTCTCACTCCTGGTCTCTCTTAACTAGGCTTGAAACGTATCTTGTCAAAAACACAACATAAACTGAAATGTAGAAGTAAATGCTTCAGATTTCTTTTGATCTTTGAGGTTTGTGTGTGTGATTCAGTTTGAGGGGATTTAATAAAGTCACTAAAGATAAAGTCTGCACCCATATCTTCTGCAATACTTCTCTATACAGGAGATCTTTTAATTGCTACTGGATTTGAGTGAGGGGAGCTTACATTGGTTTAGGTGATAACTGAATAACAGACAATCATTATTTGGGGCTTATCTCATGCTTTAAAGGGGACATGAGCAGGGAATTTGATCATTCAATTATAAACACCTGCTTCATGTTTATACACATTTTTCTTTTAGGAAAAGTGGAATCATGCCTTCTCTCCTTCTTCCGTCTCTGAAGAGAGAGAATGACCTCCTTTTTCTTTCTAGGCATGGGTAAGATGTACTCCCTGCAAATGCTTCCATAAGGGCTAAAAGATTAAAATATCATCTAGATATCAATGACATTAGGTTGCTGAGAAAGACAAGCTTCTGACTAGGATTTACTTTTCATTAAAAAGATCTTCATGAGCTACTGTAGAAGAGTCTTGATCCCAGACAGTGTATTTTATTTAATATCCTCCCTCGCAAGAACTAGCTGATGACCTCTCTGACCTCAAAGCTGTCCTCAAGGCTGGGGTGCTTTGGTCAGGTTTGCTTTTTTCTGCAAATTTCCAAAGGCTTCCTACAACCAGCATTAGCTCCTGAGATCTTTAGAGCATAGAAGATTACTCTTTTTGTTTCTGTAATTGATTATTCTGTAGCCTCAAACATTTTTGCTAGTGCTTTTCTCCTACAGTCTCTCTGGTAGCATTCGAGTCTTAGTTATTAAGAAAATAGACAGTGGATCAGCTACTGCTATTACCTGGTACACTAACCTGAAGTCCTAAGGCTGAGGAAGGAGTATTCTCACATTGAACTAGCCATCTTTTGTTTTCACATGCTCTGAAAATTCAGAAACCAACTCCAATGTATGTGTATTCAGACCAGCATAAATCAAAAGGCAGTATTTTGCCCTAGGATCTCCAGTATCTAGTTGCTTTCAGGAAGAAGCTAACGTGTGTACCTGAGGATCAGATATGACCTGAACTTTGATTTCCCAACAGGACAGTGACAGGCAGAAAAAAATTAATTTGCCACCAGATGAGTGAAGAGACAAGCAGCCTATCAGCTGCTATACAAGTCAGAGGCTTTCCACCTTAGCCTCTGCTCATGTTCAGGCAGGTTCTGAGGTCTTTTCTATTACTATCAGCCTGGCATTTTATAGCGTGAGTCCACAAAGAAAATGAGATGACTGCAGTTCTTATAATCACTAAAATAAAATGCAAAAACCCACCACAGAGTCATTGAAGTACTTGCTAAGCTCTAGCACCTGCAGAATTCGTTGCAAGCAACCTGTTTTTCTGAAAGTTGTTTATTTAGACTATAGTACAGAATATTTGTCTTTAAACCAGTCTGTAAAACATCTTCACAGACTGTCAGTACCATATCACAAAAAAGTAAAATTAAATTTTATTTATGTGGGTCCAAACTATCATTCTGCTTGCTTGACTTTTTTTCTCCATACATATTCACTTGATTCCTAGTTTATACGGTTCATATATCCTTGTGGAGGAAGCCAGATCCTAACATGAACTGGGGACGTCCAAATGTATTTGCTATTTAGTTTTCAAGACCTGTTATAGCCTTCATGGGAAATGTAATACTGTCTTATTAAACCTTATCTGTACTTTTAACAATCATCTTTTTTGGCTAGAACAGAAACAGGAAGATAAGACTCTTGGAGTATTTAAATCAGTGTTTTACTGACCATGAAAGACACTATCTGCAAAGCAATCAGGAATTAGCTCACATATCTCACTCCATGCAAGAGAAGCTAGCTGTACATGAGAAATGTGAACTGTATAACTGTTTAAGCTTTGAATTGGATCTGCTGAGATACATCTGGTGCTCTTGGTCAAAGTACTTCTTCTGGCTTAGGATTCAGGACCCTTATGCTATATACGTAGCACCAACCAAAATAAGTAGGTCACCACTGTAGAATCACGCAGGTGCATTCATTGATACAAAGTCTTTTGCTAAGTTCCAATTTCATTATAATTATTCTTAAAATGCACCAGAAATTGTATGAGTAGCAATGCTGCCTCATTTAGTTTGAGGTTGAGAAGTACAAGAGCACAGGCTCCCATTTAGATCTAATCAGAAGGGAGGGAGAAGTTCACCTTTATTACAGACACTTGTGGGGCAATTTTCTCCTGTCTGTTACTGTTCCTGCTACAGTCTTCCCACCTCCTCCCCAACAGGGGAGCTGAATGCAGCATGGCTGATGTCAGTGTAAGAGAAATAATCTTTATCAATGCTGCTTCCCTGTCTCCTCTGGGTGTTCCCAGGATTGTGTCGCAGTCAGGAAAGTGTCTCAAAAGTTCCTTAATTCTTAAGTCAGGTCGCTGAGTACTGGGGTAACTCTCATCTTTTCTTTATGCTTTCAAAGAGAGAAGCTTACAAGGAAACGTTAAAATTCACAAAACACCCTGTGTGGAGAGTAACGTTCAACGCTTTCTGTGTAGGTGAATCACCATGTTGTATATTGCCTATGGCAATTCTGAAAAATTTACTTAGAAAGATTTGGAGAAGGTGATGACAGCTCTTCTACATGTTCTGTAACCACCACATGTCTTGTCTTTCAGTTTGCTCCTAATATATTCCTGGGTTCAGATGTATGCCCCAATGTGCTGCCACCACTTACCTCGGACCTCAGCCTACAGGACCTGTTCCACCCACACAAGTGCTAATGAATGTGGCTTTGATAGGAAGCACACTGTCATGGACAAGAGCTGGAGCAAAAGATGAAATATATATAGGAAATTCCACATAATTTCCAGTTTTCATTTCCAAACACTTCCCTAAAGGAAAAGTTTCCATTTGAAATTCATAATAAAGACTGCATTTTTGGAAGAGTAAAGGCATTTCAGCTGCATTTTTTATCTGTGGATCAAGATAGCTCAGTGCTGCATTCTTATGAGATGGTGCATGACTTCATGAAGCAAATTATTTCTTTACAAATACTGGCTGTAGTATTTTCTGGATATCGTATTATTGTGTGTCCTGATCAAACAACTGCAAACCAATTGGAAGTAAGTGGTGAAACAAGGACAGAGCTACAGACTCACTTTTCTTTCAGTTTCTAGAATGGATGTTGTTAGTTGTCTCACAGTTTTAGAAACTATAAACATCCATAATAAACATTAACCAAGACAACCTGCTAAGTCTTACAGTGTGTTAGTCTGAGATTTTATCACACCTAGGGTTTACCAGTTTCTTTTTTTGAAAGACCAGGTAAGGTCTCCACCAGAATGCAAGCCACAGCCTTGTGTCTGTAAATCAACATTTCTCTGCTAGGAAAGTGAGGAAAAATTGGACATCCAAGTGCCAGAAACCAGAGCGTAGCATATGACAAAGAGCAGGGAGCAACAACACAAGCCAGTGTGGTAAAGAAGAAAGGAAGGATTATGTTGATCATAAGCAGATGGTCTACACTTGCCTCTTTTATCAGATTCATAAATCTGGGTCCAAAACGCCACGGCTTGTGTCTGTGGCACTGCAGGGAGCTGACAGTCATTTGGGAGGCACGCTGGGAGGCCACTGCTACCATGTAAACAGCATCGTACATCAGAGCTGCTTCAGTCTGCGTGAAAAAACAGAAAGGCTTTCTTTAATGTACATCTTTGTGTCCAGTCCCTGCTTTTCTCTACTGAGAACCATTTCCCTGGGCTGCTGTTATGGAAAAGGCCACTACTGGGCTCTCCATGGAAATCTGAGATGTAATAAAATCCATTTTTTTGCAGCTTCTATTAATCTGGCCTGGGCGTGTGTGGGAAGGCTGCCCATGTGAGGCCCATACTAGCTCCCAGTCGCTGCTCTTCTCACGGCACTTGTGGGATGGCTTTCTTCCCCAAGGGTTAGGCAGGCCCTGCTCTCCTGGGAAATCAATCCCATCGAGCACCTGACAGGCATCCCACCAGACAGATATCTACTGTCGCTAAATGTCCACTGCTCTCAAGGATCTTTGCTTTTGGCACAAATGTGTGAAATGGCCCCACCAAGATCTGGCCAGGGCTGTTTCCCTGCTGTATCTCCCATGCCACCTTAGAGAGAGATTAACTGTCCTTTTGAGGTGCCGTTTTTGGTGTTTAAGTTGGACTTACACATCGAACTTCTAATTGTGTAAGACAGGACAGATGAATACAGCCCTTAGATACCTAAATATTACTCAAATTACTGGATGCTGTTTGTGCGTCTGTGTTTACTCTGGGAATGGTTTTATTGGCTTAAAAGCATGCCCAGCAAGCCTCAAACTGAGATCGCAAACTCTGTCATCCTTTATCACTGGGACGTTTTAGAAAAATCTTGCCCTCACCTGCACTGTGCTTCAGTGCTTTCATGTGTGAGATGGGCATGGCCATGTTTCGCTTAATGCACAGGGATGTTGTAAAAATGATGGGCTTACCTTTCTTATAAAGCTACTGAATAATTAAGTAGGGCCTTAAAAGAAGCACTAACTCTGCAGATGAGAAACTGGACTCATTTATATAAACTGCAAAGCTAATCCATTTTTTATTCCTTTCCCATGCAATTCCTTTGGGAAATTAATAGATTTGATTCTTTGTCTGTTTCATTTACCTAAGTAAATTACGACAGCATCAGTCTTATCAGCATTGGAGTTTTTTGCTGGCAATCAAATGTGATCTGAATTTATCAACTAATCTTAATATACTGCAGATGAGGAATGGCTGTTGACACGCTAGTCAGGATTTGCCCAAAACAATGCTCCCACAACCAGAGTAAATTGGAAACATTATAAATGGTGAGGCAGGCAGGAGGAGACAATAACAGCTGTTCTCAGTGTCAAGTGTCTTAAAACAGTTGTTCCAAGTAGACCTGGAGACTAAAGGCCTGATCCAAAATCCCTCAAAATCAATGGAAAGATTCCCATCAATATCAACAGACTTCAGATCAGTTTTTACATTAGAGTGGGGACATGTCCACTCAAGACTGAATTTTACTTGATCACTGGAGTCCCAGGCTGCCTGTGCCTCAGGCCTAGAGACTCTGGAGATACTTGGTGAAAATGCTTCAGTGCACCTCACTTTGCACTTTTATCTGGGACCACCGATGCTTTTACTTAATAACATGGTGCATCCCGCAGTGTTTGTATGTTGGCAGCATTGCCAGACCTGGCTGCTTGAATCTCATGCTTTTGTAACTTGTTACTCACCCATTCTGCTGTGTAGCAACTGGGAGGTTATATTACCTCCCTTAGCCTTTTATTACTCCCCTCACTGCTGTTTTGTTTTAGGGCTTGGGGTTGCACGGATGAACAAAAGGTCACCTTGTTTTCTGAAGCAAAGTGCCTTATATTGATGTCGGTACTGGTGCATAAGAAGAAAGGGACTACGAGTTAGTCCAGGAACTTGTTTTTCTGATTTTTGTATTCTATTAAAATTATTGCAAAGAAACCCAAAGATTCCACTAGAACAACTATTTGTGCAATTTGGGCATAAAGTGGGATGTGGACTCAAAACTGTCTTGGTCACGCCCTGCTGACTTCCCACAAGCTGACAACAGGGCAAACAATATAGCATGAACCAGAAGGGAGAAATCCTGTGTTAACAATAGGACATGTAATCCTGATCTCCTTATACTGTGCAGCTTGTCACAGCCTTATTGTCTAATGAAATATAGCAGTATTGCAGCTCTCCATCACACTGAATAAGCAGAACTTGCTATGAATATTTAAACGATCACAGCCAACTAGGAAGATGCTTTCCTTGGTGCTCAGGCTGTTTTAGAGCATCAAGGACACTAAGAGATTATAGAGATGCAAAGGAGAGGATAAGAGGCAGAGATACAAAGGAGAGCACAAGCGTCTAGTAAGAACTTTGCTCCTCCTAGTTTTACAGTTGGGTGAATACAGGTGAATAGCTATGTGTGAATAGCTACCCTTGCAGGTCTTGTGTATTCACAACAGAAGTTCCCAGGGACAGCTTTCTCCCCTGCTTTGCGTATGAGTGAGCACAATGGCACTGCCCAAACAAACAAATTTTGTCTTTTAAATGCTAGAGATAGCACACATAATGCATTTCTCTTCAGGATGTTAGGATGTTTCAAAATCTTCCCTGCAATCATCTGCAATAAAGTCTATTTCATATCACTTCGAACTCCACTCAGTACATGAGATACATTATCTCATATTGCAAAAAGATGGGAACCCTTCACCCCGCAAACCTGAACAGAGTCACACTGTCCATGTAATTGCTCCTATCCTTTCTTTTACTTCTTGGGGGAGTGGTAGGGAGGAAATCCTAATTTCCTGTCTTGATGATACCTTTCATTTATCTTTAAATTACATCTTAAAAGCCAGAGTTGCTGTAGATGATGGAAATGAAGAGAAAGGGCACTTTTCCAATTTAAAAATGATATTACCTATCCACATGTACAATATCTTTCCCTGCAGGTTATAAATCGTGTACCTGCTCTGAAAGTTTTTATTTCCTGTTATGTTCTTCACTCCGTGCAGAACATTGTTAGAGAAATGAGGCAGCAGTATATACATTTGACAACAATAAGATGAATGATGTTAGCTGGACGGCACCATGCCAGAGAATTGCCACTCATCTCCAGAGCAGCCCGGGAGTGGTTCGTCACACAGATGAGTACAACATTGGTTCACGGCGAAAACGCATTTCTGTGTAGAAGCGGGTAAAAGGAAGTCTGTTTGGGGGATGCTGCTTCAGCATTTGCATTGTGAAATAAAGCAGTAATGGGATCGGTTCACATCTGCTAGAACAGCATTGCAAAGCGTGCCGTAGATGCCCTTGCGTCATTGTGGTTGTTCACTTACTGTCATCATGCCATCGAGGAGGCCAGTCTCTGGTTTTGGTGGTGCCTGGAGACGCTCCATTGACCATTTCTCAATGACCGATGCAACTTGTGGGTTCTCGACATTGAGCAGGCGAAATCCTGTCATATTTACTCCGCTGTATCTGTAGGGTTCCAGGTCTAATGCAAATAGATCCTAAATCACCATTAAGAAAACAAACAAAACCAGATGTAGTATTTTTAAAGCAAAATGTTTGGAAGGTACAACTAGGCCAACATTTTATTTGATATTCAATCCAAAGCTCATGTGTTGTTTTTTTTCCCTGTGAACGCTCTGCCTGCCCTCAAAGCCTAGTCATGACAGCTTTAGTTATAAATCTGAGTAAACCAAACCTGTGTGAAAGTTATGACAAACTCCATATCTGCTTTTTGGAATGTAAAAATCAGTTCCCCACAACAACACTATTTTGCAACCAACCTGCACAGCTGTGTCTAATTTTAATTTATAGCAGCCCTCTAACAGTGTTACAGCTCTGACAAACCAACATGAGGAATTAGCTGGTCAATGTCAAGCTTATTTCTTAACTCGGGAAGGAAAATTTCAAGAGATGTCGAGAGCGATACACTTTCACCACTTATGAATCCTATTTTTCTCCTGCTTTGCCTCCTTCAGGTGACTTCCTGCCAGCATGTCTAATGGACATATCAGGCCAGTGCATAGTAAGTCCATACGCTTCAGTGCTCAATGTTTACAGGACAGGAAAATAATGGGTATTCTAAGTGATATAATTGTATGGCACAGTCCACAGCTGTATTTATCAGGCAGTGGAAATATGATAACTGCTTCTCAAAGCCTGAAGGCTGTTTTTCAAAACAACTTTTTGCTGATCCTGGCAGGCCAGTAAAATGACAAGTGTGTTCATCATGGTTTAATACCACAGTAACCATCAAAACGTCAACATTTACAATACCACAATGCCAAGATGCTACAAGTACTGCTTACTGCTTGTTCTACTATGTGCTCTATACTATCTCATACATATTGTTGGTGGTTACCACTTTATGTTAGATCATTTATTGTACTGTTTATTGTATAAAACTGTAAGTTCCATAGTTAATCCTAAATTTTCACATTTTTCTTGATGTTAAAATGGCCTCAAAGACAACTATTTCAAGCCACTACTTCAAGTTCCAAATAGCTAAAGAGTCTTTTCTGACTAATGAATTGACTATTGAATTCAAACCAATTTTTCACTTCCACATAACATTTTATATGGAAAGGAAATAAAGAAAAAACTGATGCACATGATATAATCCAGCCCTCTAGAACTGTTCTAGCATTGTTAATTCCTTGCTGTCTTTCTAGTGTACAGTACAAACAGATCTTATGTATGGATTGAGTTATATTTATATGTAGCATATAAGTTAAAATACAGGAAAAATGTGCTAAAATAAGTATTTATAGATTTGTACCATTAAAGAAAATTTAGGGGTTTGCTTTCACCATAAAATATCCCAAGTTATTTTATATATGTATGGTTTTGTATTTTTATATGTAAATTAAACACTTTAGCGACAAACTGCACCACCTGCAATGCTTAACCTCGGCTCAGTGGCAAAGCCGTTCATTCATTATTTTGTTTCACTCTGATCCACCTGTACCAATGATTCCTCCTTAAATACTATACTGCAATTATTTTTCATTGTATTAAAGTATTAGCCAGCCCCACAGATACTGCAAAACGGCTTCCTTACAAAATCCTGAGTCCTGGTATTACTAAGGAGTGTTAGTACTCATTCTCCAGGGGTTTCCTTGAACAATGGCAACAAAGATCTCCTAGAAAAAGTGAAAATTTTAAATTGCCTTTCTGCAACAGAGTAAATTCACACCTAAATCTTTAGCATTCCTTACCAGTGTTGTAAAAAAGTAGTGGTAGTATTCGGTCATCATCCCCATGGAGAGAATCTGTTGAAAGAGATTGAAAGGTGAATGTACTTTACTCTGGATGCTTTCAGTGTACTGCACTGTCTTTTGAAAAGCATGGGTTAATCTAGAACAATACGTTACACGTCATGAAAACTTGATTGCAATAAAACCTACATTTTCCTTCAGGAGCAAAAAATGTCCTATTGTATTTAAAATATGTTTTTATCACCTCTGCTCAGGAAAGAGATTAAAGATTGCAAAACTTCTAGGACAAGAAAAATTACTAGCAATAAGGAGAAGCTGATTTCTTAAAAATGAAATTCCTTACTCTGCATTTTAGAAGTGTTAAAAAGGAATTTACTAGCAGACAACAGAATTTGTGGGGAAAAGTGCTTAGGTGCAGATTTTTTTATTCTGCATTACCATGTGAGAACAAGACACTTGGTGAGTGCTCACTGAAATAAACAAGAAAAACAAAAAGAAGAAAGCTTCTATAAATGCCTTTTGTTCCACCTGGGGAATGCAGGTCTGCAGGAGATTGTCAAAACAACCAGTATGAAAGGATTTCTGGTCTGGATTAATTTTTCAGAGCAAGACCTTTTGAAGGTCTGCAAGGTAAGGATGGCATTTAAATGCATACTGACTGGCCACCTCAGGCGGAAGAGGATGAAGTTTTTCTTCCCAGCCCCCATGTTGCAGAAAACTTCTAGAGGGATGTGTTTTTTCCTTCAGTCCCTCTCCAAAAATCATTGGGAATGCTTACATAAAACATCCCCGATGGTGTATAACAGGATGTTCTACAGTTTCAGCCCAGCATCACCTACGCTTGTTGCTGTGTCCATGCACGCTATTACCATGATGCAAGCATTTTGTCCTCTCTGGGATCTTGTACAGAGGAGGAGGAATTATGAGCTAGGAAACCACTGAAGAATTCATTATCATGACAGTAACATAGACAAAGGTTAAATGTTACTCAGTCTTGATCACAGTAACGTAAGCATCTGCTATTAACAGTATTTTAGGACACTTTTAGCAGTGCCTGAACAGCTGCTTGAAAGACAGGGGAAAATAGTGTGATTTGGCTTGCCAAAATTCTCTTTCATGGCAAAAGCCTCTGAAAATCATAGAATCATAGAATAGTTTGGGTTGGAAGGGACCTTTAAAGGTCATCTTGTCCAACCCCCCTGCAATAAGCAGGGACATCTTCAACTCGATCAGGTTGCTCAGAGCCCCATCCAACCTGACCTTGAATGTTTCCAGGGATGGGGCATCTACCACCTCTCTGGGCAACCTGTTCCAGTGTGTCACCACCCTCACTGTAAAAAATTTCTTCCTTGTATCTAGTATGAATCTACCCTCTTTTAGTTTAAAACCATTATGCCTTGTCCTATTGCAACAGGCCCTGCTAAGAAGTTTATCTGTCTTTCTTATAACCCCCCTTTAAGTACTGAAAGGGTGCAATAACGTCTCCTTGGAGCCTTAAGCAGTTATCCTCAATGCACTCCAGAAATCTCCTGGATTCATAGAATCATAGAATCATAGAATGGTTTAGGTTGGAAGGGACCTTAAAGATCACCTGCTTCCAAATCCCCTGCCATGGGCAAGGATGCCTCCCAGTAGACCTGGTTGCTCAAAGCCCCATCCAACCTGGCCTTGAACACTTCCAGGGATGGGGCATCCACAGCTTCCCTGAGCAACCTGTTCCAGTGTCTCACCACCCTCACAGTGAAAAATTTCTTCCTAATATCTGTTCTAAATCTACCCTGTCCCAGCTTGAAGTCATTACCCCTTGTCATATCACTACACGTCTTTGTAAAATGTCCCTCTCCAGCTTTCTTGTAGGCCCCTTTCAGATACTGGAAGGCTGCTATAAGGTCTCCCTGGATTCTTCTCTTCTCCGGGCTGAATAGCCCCAACTCTCTCAGCCTGTCCTCATAGGAGAGATGCTCTAACCCTCTGATCATCTTCATGGCCCTCCTCTGGACCTGCTCCAACAGGTCCATGTCCTTCTTCTGCTGGGGGCTCCACAGCTGGACAGAGTATTCCAGGTGGGGGTCTCACGAGAGTGGATTAGAGGGGCAGAATCACCTCCCCCAACCTGCTGGCCACGCTTCCTCTGATGAAGCCCAGGATATGGTTGGCTTTCTGAGCTGCAAGAACACATTGCCGGCTCATGTTGAGCTTCTCATCCACCAACAGATTGTCAACAGATCACCGTGCTGCTTTTCCAGCAGATGTCAGGGTGGTTGAATTTCCCTAGCAGGGCGAGAGACTGTGAGTGCAATGCCTCCTGTAGCTGGAGTAAGAAGGCTTCATCAATAGACTCCCCTTGATTGGGCAGCCTGTAGTAGACACCAACCACAAGTTTCCCTTTGTTGCCTTGGTCTCTAATTCTTACCCATAAACTTTCAACCTGCTTGTGGCTCTTCTTCGGAGACAGCTCTTCACACTCTATCCATTTCTTAATGTAGAAGGCAACGCCTCCATCCCTCCTTCCTCGCCTGTCCCTTCTGAACAGCCTGTAGCCATCAATAGCCACACTCCAGTCATGGGATTCATCCCACCAAGTTTCAGTAATGGCAACTAGGTCATTGCTTTCTAGCAGCACAGTGGCTTCCAACTCTTCCTTCCAGTCACTTATGTGATTGTGTATGGCAATTCCTCACATAAAAAAAGGAAAGAACCTGAAGTTTCTAAGCTGCAGTAGATAATAAAAACAGCTCAGTGTTAATCACAAATAACCAAACCATTTCCAGCCACTAAAAATCAAGCCCGAGGCAAGTATTTTATTGAAATGCTGCACTGAATTTACATGTCAGAATTGCCTTTTTATTTCCTATTTTATTAATCCTCTTCTATTCCATATTTTAGAGTTATTTTATTACCTGTAGAAATGAGCAATCTAGCAATCCTGGAGACTGATGTTTCTTCACTATTTATGCACAGAAAATGATATATGGTAGCATCAATGGAAACTTTTGCATGCCGTGTTTCCCAGCTGACCTGTCTGGACTCAGCTGTGCTCCCTGGAGCCACTGGATTTCTGTGGCTAAGGTCCTTGCTATAGGAAGGAGGTGCCAGTCAGGATTTTTATGATGAGGGTCTCTTTTGCGCTGAAACTGTATTGAAATAACTGTATTGAAATAACCCAGTTACTTCATATGGGGCACAGACCAGCCACTAGGTTATACAAATGTGGTTTCTGCCCAGGCAACCTCCGTATGCCTAAATTTATTTCGTCCTCTACAGGAAGTTCGCAGTTGGTCCATACTAAAAAATGTAAATAGGGGAACACAAATACCCAGATTTAAATTATTGATTCATTATAGTTTTAATTCTAGTGTGAGAAGAGCTGACATCAAGTCATTGCACTTCTGTTATCAGAAGATATAAACTGCATTCTGCCTGTGTAGAAGTAGTAAGGCAATGGAGAACCAGGACAATGCTAAGCCATATAATGCCTTAAAATACAACTTTACATTAACTAGACAGATACATTAAGTAGAATGATTATAAAGTGTGTAGCCTGGGTGTTCAGGAGGGCATTACCTAGCTGTGCTGCTGCAGCTACATTGCTACTGGGCATCCAGCTAGTTAATCCAAGGTAGCCCTCTTATTGCTTTCCTCACAAATCCAAGGGCAGTAGCCTGAGAGGAGTGTTTGCCTCCTGAACACATTTTTGATTAAAACTTTTTATGAGAATATTGATTCCCAAGTAATGTCTATAAACAGAGCTGGCAGGACACACACATACCTGTGAATAACAATGATTTCAAAAGTCCTGCTACAGGATTGTCTTTGAAAACAAAACACAACCAAACCCCCTGAAAACCAAAGGCACTTGAATGTAAAAAGTGAGGTTCAGCCAGCAACGTTATCTGCCATAAGCAAGACATAGGTTCACCATGGCAATTGCTGGAAGGGTGCCATGGACTTGCCAAGGACCCTGCACCTGAGGGCTCCACGAGAGACGGTCACTGAAATTCTTCCAAAGAAAGTATTGCAGCAGCCCAGGAAGGCTTAATCAACACGTCACTTTTGTATTTCCTCTATTAACGATGACTCAATTAAGATATGAGGCTACAGACAGCTGGAAGAGAACTTGTGTGTGTCATGCACACATTACTAATGCCCTTGTCTGGTTAAGGAATAAGAGCTGATGCTGGATCTGTCCCAGGCTGGGCCCTGACCTGCCACTGAGCTCTGGCCTCTCCCTCAGCATTGGTCACAAGACCACCCTTCACTGGTTGTCCTCCCCTCTAACAATCATTAAGGCAATTAGCAGTTATATAGCACTTAGACTTTGACATGTTAGATCTGTAGATTGACCTAAATATGGCACTTCTTGTTCATGGATGGTAAAAACTTTGTAATAATATTTTTTTTATCTTTTAGGGTAACATGGTTGCTAAGTAAAATTCCCAATGAAGGAAGATTTGATGACAGTACCAAATGCCTACTCAGGAGGATGGCATTAGGAAAACAGGAGGTGAAGACAAGTTAAGGCAAAAAAAAAGAGGAATGCTGAAGACCCCAAAGCATTAATGACTTCCAAGCCTTAATGACTCGTATGTGTTCTCAGCAGCAAGGACTCGTGTTTTTGCAGCACAGTAGATAGAGGCACTGCAGCTTCTAGGAACTACCAGGACAGAGACAATAATAATGGTAGGAGCAAAGACTCCTTTCAGGTTGGGACACCTCTGAAGTACCTTGCAAAGCAGCTGCACAGGCTCTTCCCAAAGAGCAAGTGTTGCCTCCACTAGAGAAAATGAGCAGAGCAGCCCGGAAAAGAGAAGGGAAAACAACAAGGTTGGTTTATGTGTATACAGTTGCCCATAAGAAACTAGAATGAGATTTCATTACACATTCCTATTTAAATAACTTTGCATGTAATTATTTAAATAATCATGCATCTGATATAAATGTCCTATTTAAATAATAACAGCTTTTACTTACTGTGGAACTTAGATAAATGTAAACTAGTGAAACCAGGCTAAAATACTCTGCATTCTCCTTGCAGATCTCCTAACCTTTCTGGCCTGTATAATATCTATTCTTCAGCCAAACTCAGATATGGGTTGAGTATGGATTATCCTGGCAAATAAGAAAAGAGACTTCCATCTCTGATTATCCATTTCAGAACAGATGTTTGGACCTTGTCTTTTGCAGACCTGTACTTTTTAGCTGTGGGTCATGAACTGCAATGTGAATCTCAACAAGTATCAGTGGTCAAAATATATATGGCAAGTGGATAGAGACTGGATAAATATATTCTCTCTTATGTCTGTAAATCTTTTGGGGCACCCTGTTCCTGGCTTGCATCATATTCCAGCTCCAACCTACATTTGTTTATCTTGTAAAAAATTCACCACCTCATTTAGAGCTATTGTCAGTCTTCCCTCAAGGTGAGTTGAAACCAGAGCGATGGTAAAGCATATCAGTAGGAACTGCATCAAATACTTTCCTTGCTTTCACTGCATTTTCCTCCCTCATGTTATTTTTTAATTTCGTGACTATTAAATGAATGCATTTCATTATCCAACTAATTAGTACAACCGCTGTTTTCTAAGCTCAGCAAGACACACCATAATGAATAATAGCCCCTCTGCCTCCTCGCCTCTCAAGTTTTTGAAATTAAAGGTTTATATTGTGTTTACAGTGCTTCCCTGGACTCTGTGTAGACAGCTTTACTTGGACATGACTTAACTCACTGGAAATCTGCATCCCACTCAGTCACAGCAGTGGTTCAGCTGGAGTGGTATAAAGTTGCTCCAACATGGACATGAGCCATATCAAGAAATAAGATATATTCTGTAAATACTTCACTAGTGTTGGAGTCCAGCTGGAAACAAGGGCCATAGCAATAGGGCAGGATGAATATGTTGGCCCAGGGCCCCAGTCAGCTGTGGTTGGCTCCTTCTGCTTCCTAAAGAGACCCCAGGGAACTAGGGCAGCAGCATTACCTTTCAAACTCCAGCATGGACATTATCTCACAGTACCAAGACTGAAAGCACTCTTTTAGGTTGAAAGTCTGCTTGCATTTGCGCCACCCAGTGAATCTTCCAAGGAAGGAAAGAACAATTGCATGAGCAAGTTTATGTAACTACTGCAGCTTTCATCTACACAACACAGCTAAGAAGAACAGAGAAGCAGAGTTCTCAGCATAGCACAGCTATGATGTTGCACAGCCAGGACTGTGTTCTGACTAGCAGCCTGTGCTGCTGTGTATTCCAAGCTCAGAGTAAAGTTTCTGAGGCAATGGCCACATTTAGTTCTACGGAGACCTACAGTTAGATTTGGGAACTGAAGTGCACTGCCAAATTCAGGGTGAATTACCCCTGCCACACTGTTGCTGTGCCCATGGTCTTCACTGACCTCTTAACCTATGGCTCTCGCTATCTGATGCCGTTCAGCAGGAACCAGGTGGCCAGAAGAGGACTTCTCCCCAGCAAAACCCCTTTGTAAAATGAGTAAGAGAGGGGAGAACCAGTGACCTGAGTATCTATCTGCTTCTCATCCTGGGGCTTGGGGGATCTGGGAGGAGTTGCCACTGGTATTTCTCCAGTGGCAGTGAGAACAGAGCTAATCCTGCCTTGTCTTAGCAGAGAGTGGGCTTCAGCCTACCTGTCAAGTTACTAGAAGGAGCATATTCAAGAAGTGAAGTTTTATATTCTCACATTTTTTATTGTACCTGGAATGTACACTATGATGACACTTAGTTTTTGTACTTATGTAGGAACTGAATTAATTATTTTGCTCTTTGTCACATAGCAAAAATGAACATAGAAGTCTTTATAACTGCTTTATGAATATCCCAAACCTGATTAAATATACAGTACATTTCATAAAATTTATTTTAAAGGTGTAGAGGAAGGAGTAGATAATTTAAGGCTAGTAGCAACATAACCTATGAGAGATGAGTTTGCCTAGCAGTGAAATCTATGTCAACTATGTATGTGTTAGAAGAATAAATTGAAGGTTAACTGTATCAACTAAATGTCTTGAACTAAGTTCCTCATACAGAAAGGCAATATTAGACTAAATACAAGATATATTGGAAGATTCATGCATAAAAAGAGAACAATTTGCAATAGCTAGATTTAACTGACTTGTGGGATTGCTTACCTACTCTAGACAGAGCACCAAGTCTCTGTCTACAAAATACGTCAGGTGAATGTTGTAACCACCAGGTTTTTCCCTGATAGAGTGTTTCCAGCTTCCTTCCATAAGGGACTCAGTCCTGCTGGTCTTTGGCAAGTCTGGAGGGTGCCTTTTTTTCTCACACTCTTTCAAGGTTGTCTATTTTTAGGCTTGGAAAGGAAAGAGATGCTAGGCACCCTTGGAACAGAGCAGGACAGGCACTACTGAAGTCAAACAGAGAGGCTGCTACAGAGCTTAAGCAGATCCTGAGCAGGACTTTAAAGATCACGATTTTACCCTAAGAAGACACAACTGCACTTAGCTCCTGCTTTTGGCATCTAATTCTCTACTAGAGCTCTCTCCTTGTCAGATGATTCGTCCAGTCTTCATCAGTTTTAAAGCTCCAGCAGCCAAGATTTTCAAGTAGACTATGGGAGTGTCAGACCAGCTGCAACTTTTTCCATCAGCTCTGCTGGTGCAGTACATCTTGTTTGAAAACCCTGCTGGAATAACCTCTCCATTCAAGTAATTTCATAATATCCTGATTCCTGAGGAACGGGTCACTTTGGGCACCAGAGCTGCCAGTTTGGGTAGTTACCTGGTACAGGCAAGAGGGCTGGAAAACTCCCTTAGCTTCCATGCACCAGTTGCATGAGGTTACCAAACCTCATGAGGGAATATGGAGAGAAAATCCAAAGTGACTATTGGAAAAGGCAGCAATTAATAATCACAGTTTTCTCTTGCTCCTTCCAGCTCTGGGTGATGAGGGGGCCAGGCCTCATTAAGCAGGTTGGGCACTGTGAAAGCCTGTGCTCTCCACAGTATTTCAGAGAAAAGGGGAAATGTGTGAGTTTAGGGAGTATATTATTCAGCTATGTGCAGGCTTTTTATTTTGTTTAAATTAGGTTATTGATTTGCCTGTTCTTGTTGTACACAAGGAAGAAGCGTGGCTCAATGGTATTTTAGTTGAACCTATAAATAAGCAAAAGATAGTCTCATTTAAGAGCAGAAATCTGTCTTTTGTGCTATTTTGTAAACAATAGGTTGAAGGAGGCAAACGAAGAGGTCACCTCCCCTAGTCCCACAGCCCTGTAATGTGGTTGGGTCAAGTAGCTCCACACTCCCAAAACCAGATCCATATGCTGACTCTTTCGGGACATAACTTCAGATGTGCTAATCCTTTTGCTCCCAGAAAGACCTTTTAGGCATCCCTTGCCCTCCCTTCCTGGGAAACAAGCCGTGCCATAGCCAGTGACCCCGGAACATGGGTGCTAGCAGCCCCTGCTTGCAGTGCCATTGCTGCTGCTGCCAACCCCGGCAGCACGGGCATCGGCTGGAAGAAGGGCAGCAGCTTTTCTGCCCTGCCTGTGCCTTCAGCTGGGAGGCAGGCTGGTGGCTGGCAGCAGGAATGCTGCTGGCATCATGCCTCACTGCCCCGCAGCAGGGAAAAGTGGCCGGAGCAGGCGAGAGGTGGCCTCTTGCCTCTTTCCCAGAGGCTTGGAGGAGGTGAGGGATGCTGCCCACCTTGGCTGGGGATTGTCCAAAGGAGAGGAGCAGATCCTGGTGCAGAGAGGGCACCCTTGGCCTTGGAAGGGGGGAAATGCAGATCCTTGTGTAAAGCTTTTTGGGGAAGACCTGTGCAGGCTCAGAAGAGTGAGGACAAAGAAACTAAGCATAAGCAATGGTGGGCATGTGCCTGTGTGACCATGCTGCAGTTTTAATCTGTAAAATACCCTCCCCCGCCCAACCCACTACAAATCTCCACTTCCTTTATTTATCTTCTCCTGCATGAGCTACTAAACATCTGCTACTTTGTTGTAAATACAGTAAGCAGACAAGAAATTGTTGCTTTTGGGACAGGTTTAGGTGACTGTTGGCTCTGATTCTTACTCCTATTAGAAATCTTACATAATTTAACAATGATACGTATTTTTCCCATGTCATCTGTGGGATCATTTACAAAGTGAAAAATATTCTCTATTAACATTGCAGAGTTTTCTTAAAAGAATTTCTATAGTATTCTCTTAAATACCTTGTTTTCATTCAGTGTAAAATTATATAGGGATTTCTGTGTGCAGTGAAGAGACTGTGAACCACAGTACTTCTTGTAGCTAACCTACAATCAGATGAGTCACACGTGAATTCAGAGCCCTCCACACCTTCGCATTTCACAGCTGCCTTTGACAGTGAGGAACTTCAACACCTGAGTTACGGCTGCCACCATCTAGATTCAGCCACAGCACTATCTCATATAAAAGCCATTTTCCCTTTCTTCCTAGCCTATATTTATGTCACTTCCTTTCCCTCAGCTCTGACCCACAGGTGTATCTCTCTTAATTTTCCTGTTTTCTTCCACACTGCCCTTCACCATCCTTCTCTGAGTTCTTAAGGCATTGGAGAGCATTATCTGTATCTGCAGCCTGTCAGTTTTCTCCCTGATCCATTTCCCACACACACCGTTCTGCCACTTTGCCCTGTCTTAGTGCATCTTTTAGCACTTCCTCTTCTTCTTTTGACACTAAGGTTGTTTTTCCTTTCTTTTTTCCGTACTCAGCCTGGTATTTCTGAAGCTTTGTGTCTCCTGCAGCGTGCCAGACATCTGCACTTTCTTCTTGCAGATCCTTGAAAATTCCTGTTGTCATTTTAACTCTTCCCCCACAAATCTCATTTTGGACCAGCTTGTTCCTGCTGTCATGTTTTAATGCTTTTGGACAGCCCTACAGGGAACAGAGTGAGGGGACAGCAGCTCTCCTGTCCACCCCCCTTCTCAATTAATGCTGCTTGCTACAATGCGCTCCCCATCACATGGGAGAGCATCTGCATGATTGCACACCCTCCCCTCGCTCTTCCCTCACGTTCCCAACATCATGCCTGCATCTGGTTCTGCTGTAGCTCAAATACATAACTTGCACCAAGAAAACCCTAAAATTTAGTACAGGCCAACTTTCCTGACAGCAATAAATCTAACTCCACCAGCTCTTGGGAACTTGTGTGCTGTTCTCAGCTGTGTTGCATCTGATTTAGGACACCATCCTGCATGTCTGTAGTCACAGAACCAAGATTCTCCGGTCTGGAGAGGACAGTTTCAGGCTCCTCAGAGTAATGCAAACAGTAAGTTGTCTTACTTACTTTGATACAGATTGCTGCCCTGCATAACTTAAATATTTCAGCAAAACATTCTGGGTTGGAAGCATATGTTTTAACCTTTATGGGACAGCCTATATCTGTACATTTAGATCAGTGGAACCTCTCTGATGCTCTTCTGGGCCCAGTGTTTCCTGTTGGACCAACTGACAGTAAAACCAACCACCCCTTATACCTACAATTGCAGCAAAAAGGAAAATGCGATTGACGACATATTGTATTGGTATTGCTTGGTGTTATTGTCTATAGGTCAATGAATTACAGGAGCCAGTGCTTTAGACTTTGATTGTCTAGAAATATATAGTAAGTGACAACAGTAAATTCTAATTTACACCACTCTTTGTGTGCCCTTGGTAACGTCCCAGCCCATTAACATCAGGCTTTGTGACGCTTGTCCTTGCCTTGTGTGGCTGTCCAACTCTCATGCTTAGGTCAGGGCTATATCAACCCTTGCACAATAGCCTCTCTTCCTGTTTTAAGGTATAAGTTTTTCTTCTGATACTTTATCTTGCCGTATCAGAGTTTAAAATGTAATGAGGTAGTGCCAGCAGACCAAATCTTGCTTTGTTACAGGGAAGTGAATGCAGACTTACGCTCTTGTCTGCAGTGGATTAATGCCCCGTTGTTACCGTAGTCAGCATTGAACCTGATGTGCAACCTCTGTGGAGGCAATCGCTCAATGTGAGCTGCTCCCTAAGCACTCCAAAAAGGGCTCTTTCTTTTTTTGTGGGAGAAGACATAAAACCTGTATTGATTAAACCAGAACAAGCTAAAATAAACCCAACAATCTTCCCAGTCAAGTAGAAACTGAAGTATTAAAAATAAATGCATATATCCTTCAGCAGGTTATCTATGGGCTTCTCTTCAGACATCGATACTGCTGCTGGTCCTTATGGCTCTGTGAAGCCCTGAAGTCTTGTGGAGTGCTCAGATGCTGCTGCACGTTCTGTAACAACTTCTGTCCCTGGTATTAACAAGCCCATGTCCTAATTGGTAATCGTATTCAGTTTTAGTGTTTCCCAGAAAATGAAAACCAGCGAGGCTGACAACTTTCAGGATACAAAATGAATGTTATGCTTTTCCACCTCCTTTGCCTTACCTGCTTAAGGATTTCTGCTGCCGTTTCATGTGAGCAATCAAATATCACGTAGAACTCCTTGCCCTTCTTCATCTCCTTGAGTAAAGGCCTGGCGTCTTTATTCCCAGAGGGCAGTTGGCGGATTTTGATTTTAATGTTGTATCTAGAAGGGGCTTTGATGAGCTCTTGCAGGCGAATTAGACCTGAAAAATGATATGCAATTATACAACTAACCATTCTGTGCAACAAGTATTTATTGTGACTTAAACAGGTTCTCTTATCAGTCCCAACATATTTCACATACCCAAAGGGCAGTTGTTAGCTTCATATTTGCCAGCCTCCTAACTAATATTGTTATAGCTTTTCCTTTTCATGGTTATACTTGGCTTCAACATCTAAATATTCTGAAACATATTGGCTATAGGATGTGTTTGTATTGATGCTATATTGCTAGAGTTTATTGCAAAAAGGATATAACGCTTCTTCCCTAGCAGCTAACTATTATTTCAATATTAAACCATAAGGACACAGAATTGAAGAAACCTCCTTACTAACTTTCCTACCTAATGTCAAGCATGAGCAGATGAGGAGTGATAGAGGGAGAAAAGCGTTCAATGGCCAGAACCTCCAGTGTGGCTCACTTAGAAGCCAGTGGTTAGCCTGAGTGGCAGTTACCAATAATTATTCTTCATAACCATCCATATGGCTCTCATTGTCCTCATTTCAGCATTGCAATACCCCAGAGGAGGAGCCTTAAATACTTCTGATCATCATTTTAGAGACAAAAAGCCTGAAGGCAGAGTGACTTGCATAAGGTCACTCAGCAAGTGTGAGATCTTATAAAGAACTGAAATATTTTGAGATCCAGCTCTATGCCTGTAAACACAAGAACATGATTTCTAAGACTATGTGTTCGGCTGGTACAAATCTACACAGCTTATTTGAAGCCAGTGGAGCTCAACCGGTTGAAGATTTGTCCAAGTATTTAAACACAGTGTAATTCTACTAGCTAATTCAGCACTCCTATGTAATTTGTACTGCCTCCAAAACCTAAGTAAGATAGTTAAGAGTTCTTTGAGGTGTGTGATTACAGTCTCTTTCTCATTATCCATGAATGTAATTTACCCACAAAAAACTTGCGATCTCCTGCTGAGTGAAAGTAAAAGGCTGCCTTAAAAATATGCATAAAGAGAGAGAATATGGGCAAGAAGCACTTCTTAGACAAAAATCAAACAAATTATTAATATGAAAAAACTCATCGCTGTCCTGCTTGGAGTGGGTATATATTTGTCTCGTGCATGAATGTCCACGGTTGAATGGTTCAATGGTATATAGAAGGCAAGATGAAGCACCACTATTTCTTCTGAGGTTACCGAGTGATTACTATGTTGACGACTGTTGGCTTTCACTCAAGTAGTGGCAATGTGTTTTGAAAAAAATAATCTTTCCCTCCGCCTGCAATACTGGGTCTGTTCTTTGCAGGTTTTCAAGTATCAACAATCAATATAAAATATTAAGCATCATGAGTATTCAAATGTAAATTACTGCACATGCTGTGAGATCAGAGCCTGGCTGGAAGCCAGCCTGGGTAAATATGAAACAATTTGAGCTCATTATTATGAGAATGGGGCAGACGCTTCCAACAGTGATTAACAAGTAGGGGGGTTTATGTAATCTGGCTGCAAAACTGTAGCTTGGTTGTACCATGCACTTGAGCGTTCAGCCCTTGACCACAGTGCCTTGGCCACTGTAACAAATGGCTACTCTAAGAGGGAAAAATGAGATTTGGGAGGAAGAGTACAGCATGCAGGGAATCTTGCATCTTATCCATAGCCTCAGACTGAGTATTGTTGTTTCTCTTTCCAGCAACAAAAAGTACTTAAGTGCAAGTGTGGCGAAGGGCAGAAGAAAAGGATTTGTCCACCCGCCTCCATCTTCTTTTTGGGGGAAGGAAAATGCTGTGTGCCTTAAAATACCTACTTCAACCACATGAGACTGGGACCTTGCCCTTCCCATCACTTCTTACTGCCACATGAAGTGAAGGTAAAGCCTAGCTGCAGTGTACTGAAGAAATCAAAGAAGCAGTGAAAAGAACTGCAGTTGTTTTTCTGGAGGAGCAGGCAAAAGCCTGAATCAACTGACTGCCAGCATAATTAATAGCACAGGGAAATAACCATCAGTGCTCTGCTTCCTCTTCCTCCTCCTCAACAGATCCAAACCCTTGAACGTGATACCACCAAGTCTTGACTGGGGACAAATCTTAAATGTGAAGGGCTTAGTCTGACTCCTGGGGGGAGTGGGGAAGGCCTGGGCAAGTGCAGTGCATAGGGCAGTCACTTTTCTCTCATTTCGTGAGACCATCTGGAGCTCAGCCTGCAACAGGCAGGAAGCATCATGGACTGCCCATGAGGTTGGGAAGGAAATAGCAGCCAAACTAGGGAGGGCTCAGAAGTGACATATCCTGGGCATCGGCCCCCTCTCTGCAAAACGTATGAAGTGACCTGAACAGCGACGCAGGACTCTGCTCGAGCAGGAGCTTCGATAGGAAGATGTTGTAGAGTCTGGCCAGGTGGAAGCGGCGGTGGCTGAGTGTGAGCAGTGGAAGACCTGGAGGGAATGTCAGTTAGTCCTACTGAGAGGAAAGACTCAATTTAGGGCTTCAAAACAAAATCTATAAGGATGGAAACCAGACTTGTTTCACTAACTGTCTTGGCCTACTGTCTGTATTCTGCTGCCTTTTACCCAGACATCTAAACACTTTCTCCTTTTCCTTTGGAAACAGGGTTGGGAATTTTCTGTGTTGTTGAGAAAGTATCTTGTGGTCTTTAACATTGATGGATTCTGTAAGCTTTGGGGTTGGACTTCCTACCACAACTAGTGTTAGTGTGGTAGTGTGTGTTGGTAGAAAGTGTTCACCTCCCCATTTCCCTTTTTTTTTTAATTAAAAAAATGTATAGATAATTCAGCCAGACTTAAAAATTGAAGAAATGCTTTTACGGTTTTGGGAGAAAGTTCTCCTTTTTTATTAGAAAACTGTGTTAGCATTAGCAAAGTTAGATGTCTCCTGTAACCAAATTCAGTAAGAATTCAAATTCTGCCCTGTGCAAACTAATTGAACTGATGTGACAAAAAGATTTGGTTCCCCCGAGCCTTAAACAAATGCTGGGAGAGCAGGCCAACAAGTAGGGAAAGTCAGGGATTCTTATACAAGATGAGGAATTTGATGTAGTTGCCCTTCTCAGCACCTGGTAGGTGAAAATTATTGAATTCAGGGAAGATAGATCAAAAGCAGAGCCAAACCTGCACTGAAGGTAGTGTTATTCCTTTTGTTTGAGTTCTTGATAACTGAGACAAAGTCAAGTGTCTGTTACAGATCAATGTGCCAAATAACAAAGTGTAAAAAAGGGATATTGGAAGGGATCTATTACAGACCACTAAATTAAACCAGAGAACAGTATGTCTACCCAGTTCTAGCATGTGGAAAGATAAACCATAACTTACAGTACCTAAGTTTGGGAAATGCATGCTTAATGTATCATGCAGTCCATTGCAAGGCTTCGTTAGATCGTCTTTAAATGTCAGGAGACAATTTTTTGCCTTACACAAAGGTATTGCACTTGATATAAACTCTTTTTTAACACCTTGATAAAAAATAAAGAGGAATTAATAATTCAAATGAAGGCTGATTATGGCCTGGGGGCTCTGAACATAACATGGATTATACTTAATGTGGAAAAAAGGAGCACAGTCTCAAACTGAAAAATAAATACATTTGCTTAGGAGTCTTATTTTTCCCTAGCATTGGAAAACTATAGGCATTAATGAGTGGGATGAGAATTTCAGAAAGAGAAAACTATGAGATGTTTAAATAAATATTTACTCTATAGACAGAAGCCATTAATTTACTACCGAGAAAGATGACTGGCTGAAAGTCCATCTTTCAATGGCACAGTAAGGACAGCAATTAGAAATAAAAATCAGCTGGAGTGTGCTTTATTATTCTTATTTATATTGAAGTCTAAGAGACGAGAGTGAAAATCTGATCAGTTCAACTCAGGAAACATGAAGGAATTTTGAAAGTGTATTTTAGGAACAAAATACAAGCTTTATAACTTCTGTAGGTCCCTTTGGAGGAGACAGTAATGTTGTTTAAGATGGTGCATTTGGTACCATTTAACATGATATTTGATAAGCAGGATGAGTAAGTACTTCTTATTCCAAATGTAATTTTTAGCACTATTGGTTGCAGGTTTTCTAGACCAAATTTGCTTATCATTGACAGTCCTAAAGAGTCCACTCAGTAGATTACGAACACTCAGCAACTAATGTGATAAATACTGGAACCTTGAATGAATACTAGAAGATTGGAAAAAAGTGCTAATGTTTCATCAATAACAGAAAGGGTATGTGAGATACCATAGAACGGCTTACCCCAGTGTAAGCACTAGACAAGCTAAGAGTAAAGCTGATATTGTGGTAAAATCCTGAAGAATGAAAACTTGGGAGTATAATTTAGAGAGACATTAAGCTGTCAAGGAAGATAGCTCTGTATCACGCCAAGTGCCTTCATTTGGTGTTACAAGTTCTGTTGACACAGGTAGCTTCCCAGATGTGAAGTACTTGCCCCCAGGAGATGTCCATATATCACACAACCTGCTCATAAAAAATGTGGGACTCTAAAATAATCATTTGCCAGATCTCAAAAAGCAGATGTCAATGAGAAAGCCTTATTAAACAGTGGAGGTCTGTGAAGGCTGGTGATAAGCCATTCAAGCATTTGTAGTGCTCTTGTCTCTGTATGTACTCCAAAATCATTGACTGGAAAAAAGTTATGGCTGAAAAACATTTGGATGACAAAAACTGGCAGCATGGTAGATAGTGTTTGAGATAAGGAGAGTGGGCACAAGTAAGTTGGATCATTTGGAAACATGAGCTCACTCAAATGAACTGGTTTTTTTACCATTGCTCAGTCCAGACTCATAACTGCATTTCCATTGATGGATGTGTCCATGCAGCAGTGAAAACCGTATCTACAGGAGGTAGGAAGCTATGGCTTGGCAAACTGGCACAGTACGTGGCCTGTGTGCTGGATCTGGCCGTGATGGCACATGGGCTTGCAGCAGTGCTATAGTGTGAAGGATGAAAGCAGGACTTTCCACACTTAATCTTCAAAACAGACTGCTAACCTGGAGCAAGGCTAACCTCAACCTGAATAATCTGCGTATGGATCATTGGAAGTTCATTATTACAGCTATGAGTTCATTGTTTGTTTAGGAATGAAGCTGCTTTTCACATACGATTAGTCTCTAATAAAAAAATATGTTAATATGTTTTTTTTCTTCTTGTCATGTAACAATGTCAAACACAAGAGATGAGAAATAAAAAGAGCTCAAGCTAAATGGCGTCGCTCTAACTCAAAATCCAAAGACTATATTGATCAAAGTTGACCTGTTTACTTTCCTGACTCCAAGTTAATAAGATGATTGATGATCAATTTACTTTGTAAATACCTCTGCAAATGAAGTCTCTTTAATACCAGTCATTTTTGTAGCTGAACACATACACAACACTTAGTGTTTTGGAATGCTAATTTGATAATGGAGTAGGCTGAAAAAGACCTCTATTTGTTTATCTATGAGTGTATTTTGGCATACAGTGCTAGAAGCCCAGCAGAAATCCTGCTGAGCTAGGCCATCATAATGGAAATGCAAGAAGACTGCTGCAGTAAGCCCAGCCTGACTTGTTCTTTCTCTTCCACCTCCAGCCCTCTGGTGTACTCTCTGAGTCCAAGGTGAGCAGGATATTGGCACTGAGACCTGCCTCTTGGATCCAGGAGGAAATGTGCTTCTTTTGTGCTGTAAACGGTGCAGAAAGACATACAACATGTTTAGCCTTAAAATTGAGGTTTGGTGCTTTTTTAAAAGCAGAATTCTGTCTTTTAGACATGATTTTACAAAATTATTTTAATAGGCATGCTTTTTTTTGCATACTCTCTTTAAAGGTTTAAGCAGATGCTTGAGCTTATGACTCATCCAGGGCTTTTTTATGCCATTACCAAAGAATCAGTTTAAATGTTACTTGCACATCTGTAGAGCTCTAGAAGGTGTTATACTTCTGTGGGCAACGGGAAGTGGAAGGGGAATGCAAGTCTCAGAGTGGATCTGACAGTGAAGTGCTTAATTTGCACCAATTACCACTAATCCACAACAGGATTTTTCAGAAATGCACATGGTTCAGCTACACCTTTACCGTAAAAAGATAGCATTGAAGGATGGTGGTGAGAGTTTACAGTGAAATAACTGTCAGTATAAGTCTTAGTTAGTTGGCTCTACTTTCTTCATCTCTACAGATATGACGTCTCCAAGAAAATCTTTTCTGCTGCTTAGAACATGCCCTTACCTGTATCTTTGTGCCCTGCAAAAAACAATTAGTTGGCAGGCCTTACTTAGCACTTCCTATGTTTTGATGGGAGAGCTATAGACCTCTCTGAGCTTTTAATGCTTTTTTTACAAGCAAACCTTTTCTTGTGAAGCCAGATTATGGACCCTTAACCCATGACTGACTCTACACTGTAGGAGAGATTGTGTTCCTGCAGTCATGCTTGGAATAAATTTTAGTATGTAATCCTGCTGGACAGGATTCCTTCTGAGAGCAGTCTAGGTAGGCAGTTCTCTCAATGACCAGAGCAGTTAATACATTTCTCAGAAATAAATACAAGACAGTATACGGTATGAGCTACAGAGGTAATAAAGCCTATATATGTAAAGACAGTGGCTTGGACTTCCTTATAACATCAGCACTTCCACAGTCTCTGTGTATTAGAAAACAAAAGTTCTAGTCTCTGATAAGCTTTTAAATCACTTGTTCCCATGAATGAGTTTGTTATTCTCTTTTTTTCTTTTTTTTTTTTTCCCCTGGGAATAAAAAGGGATGTGTTACTGATATTGATTGTCCACAGTATGTTGCTGGACAGCTATGACTACTGTGTGCCCCAGGTGGAGGTTCTTGTCACAAAGAATAAGTGATCTTCTCTAAGAGCCCCACGCTGGAAACATTTACATGAATTGTAACTTTCAGATTCAGTCTTTAGTAGCCAGTTGACAAATGGGTTTACTGTTTCTGAGATAGTTTCAAGGAACAAGGTAGTCTCTACATTAAAAACGCTGCAGCTTGAACTTTTGGTTGGTAGATGCAACCCTTTTAAGATCAGCCCCTCACTGAGAAGGGGAATCCCTAATCAGCCCCACACTATCAGTTTGAAGCTGTGTTATTTGTTCCACAAATAGAAAGCAAAACATGATTGACTATTCAGAATCCAGGAGCTACCTCCTGGTGACTTCTTAAGATCTGATGAAATGAACAGCTTTCCAAAAGCCATAGCAGCAGAAGGATAACTGAGCCTTAAGAGACTTTTTTCTTCAATACTCTGGGGAAAACTGCTGTAAGTATGCCAAACTGAACTACCACAGGCTCTCTCCCTCACAGAATTTATTCATGTATGTACATTCATAAAAGTACATGATCTGCAGTGCATCATGCACCAGTACTACTTACCTGTGCTGTCTTCATATACTACTGTTACTATTTTCCATTTGTAGTATAGTACAAGATCCAAAACCGCTCTGCTGATGGCTGCATAGTCTGGATAGAGGTTGATATAAAATGCATCTTTGTTATCCACTGTGGGGTGCTTCCATCGGGTCTGAATATGTGGGACTTCAAGTGCGTTGCAAATGGACTGCACTGCACTGACGGAGGAGCTGTGAGAAGGACCGAAGAGAGCAGCTACGCCAAGAGCGAGCTGGTCGCATGCTGAGGGAGAGAGGAAGAAGCTGTTAGTTGGCAAAAGCAAGTAATATGTGTGGTGTTTACTGAGATCATTTATTCTCCACCTATTCCCATCATTTCAATGTGAGAATGGGCTACCATGTTGCTCCCAAACCCATTGCGAGATTTGCAAATGGCTCCTGAAAATGGCTTTACTGATTAGCGTTATATCCTAGAACCTGCTTGCTACAAACAAAAAACAAAACAACATCTCTGCTTATTACCTTCAGATGACATCAATTCCTAAATGGCCTTTCTCAGAATGGCATTATCCTGGAGAAACCAGGAGCTTTCTCGCTACGGGCTTGCCAAAGGGATGTCATATGAATTAAGTTTCATGGCAGTGTGTCAGGAAATATGTTCATGGAGTCGCAACAGACACTATATGGATTCCCTCCGTGACTGGCAAGCTTCTACCAATGCGAGTTGCTTTAATTTTAGGCTACTGAAGGAATATAAACAGTAAAGGGCACTATGATTCATGGTGCTCCATAATCTGCGTTTACAAAACAAGCGGTAAAGACTAAAGCCCTCAGTAATGACACAGGGAAATAAAGAACCAACACACACTGACATTTTAATACCTTTCCAAATCAGTCAATTGCTAGTATCAACAAAGGTTTCTTTCTCCTTGCACCTATATCTCAGCCAAAAGAATCCCTCTCGTAGGCGTCTTTTCATTTTTCTTTCCCTCCCATGTCCTTTCAGGCTAACAGAAGATGAAGTAACATTAAATTACTTTTGTCCATTAGTAAAACCTACTGCAAATGTTTCTAATAAGGTCTTTATCGACTGGGACAAAGACCTGCACTGAGTTGCAGTGCTGTACTCTTTGTAAGGTAGTTCTTTGTGGGAAATTTAGAAATTACAGTGATTGGATGAAATACTAAGTACACAAACATCCGCAATGAGCTGAGATTTTTTAAACTAATATTTAGCTCTCTGATAGGAACAGAATATGACAGAAAATCAATTATTTTCTGTTTTCATTCTACAAATGAGTGTTTTGCAGACAGCATAAAATGCACAGGCTTTCAAGGTTTAATTCAGAAGGCTTCTTAAAGTATCACGGGTTTTAATGTGGAAATTGCATAAATAATATCAATAATTAATGGTGAGAAGAAATTACTACTGTCTGAATGGATTTCTTGCATGTAGATTTACAGAAATATTTATAATGAACTCCTTCCTACAGATTAAATGGAGAAGGTACTTTCACAATAGCACAGAAGAGATTCTCACTCTACAGGGAATCTAAAATTCTGTCTGTCTGGATTATATGGATTACAAATCCAGCACACTTGATTTTTGATAGCATATAGTTCCAGCACATATCTGATACTTGAAAAAGAATGCAATAAAGAGAATTTGAAGCTATTTTCAATCTTCTTTGAAAGCATTCTCCTTTTTTCCAGTCTTAGGAAAAAACTAGAGTATCACGAGGAGAATTTAGTAACTTAGATGTTTGGAAGGCAACAGCTCACCAGCGTTCTAGCACGATTCATGATGTGAAGCATGTTTATTTACCAGCCTTCTTTTGCCTTGTAGCAGACACGTCTTTTGTCATATAGCAAGCATATCTTGTACCATTTACAGTGATAGATGCTATAGTGAACTGCAAAGCACATCTGCAAAGTCTTAGTGACTTACGAGTCTTTCTCCAGACTTGTTTGCATGAGATTGTGCGCACACCATGTAATTCCAGGAACTATATTGCCATATATAAAATTTTAGCAAACTTCAATGTTGCCTCCTAGAGGTGAAGAAATAGACTGTGCTTAAGGAGAGATGTGACTTTTTTCCCCTTTCTGATTCAGTCTGCAAGTAAATTAGATGCAAGTAAATTGGACCATAATTTTCCCTCTGAGAAAAAGAAAAGAATAGGCAAAAAAATTCCAAACTTGTCTACTCTAATTCTTATAGTTGTTTATAACAGAGAAATTTACTTCTGTCTCTAACCCTCTGAAGCATTAATATTTCCGGACAGGGAGACTATTGGTCTCTGTTCTTTAAAGTGCAATAGAAATAATTTGTTACGAATAATGGATATCTCTGTGTGAGTGCTAATTATGGGTTGTGACATCCCACTGCACTCCCTGTTAGTCTGTGATCATACTCTGCAGAATTCCAGGTGGCAAATCTATTTTTTGGAAAGAAAAATAGGTTGGACTTGCCACCTTCCATCTGGGGCTCCTAGCACGCAGACAGTATGTAGGTGTTTTATCAGAAACTAGATGACAAGTTCAAGTCCAGCTTCATTCTTAGTTCAAATAACTTTGAAAGATGAATTTTTTGTTACCTTTCACATACACATTACAATTGGAGCAGAAAAGGAGACCAGGCTGGGGAAAGGTAGTATAGAACATGTATGTTACTGAAACAGTAATTGAGATAATTACCTCTTCTTGAGGCTTCAAAACTATCAAAAAGGTTAATTCTCTGGATGTCATAGGTTAACGTGGTATTAGGCATCAGTGTTCTGTTTCTATTAATGTTGGTGACTGCAAACTTGAAAGCCAATTCCTCAATATTAACAGGTTCATTTTCCACAGTTTCGAATATCCCTCCTGTTGAAACAGAGATAAATGAGAAGTATTATTCACCTCTTCATCACTGTACATAAAAAGAGAAAAATAAATTATGAGCAATAAAAATCTGAGTGTTCATAAAGGAAAACAGTTAAAATCGCTGCTAAAAGCACTATGGCAAAAGCATATTGGATCATTAGTTTTTATCTACAGTGTCACTGTAGGTTAACTCAATATTATGAATGTTGCTTAGACAAACATCTGTGAAAGATGATGCATGTTTATTATTCAGGCTTTTCAAAATAAAATTTTTAAATGCTTGTGAAAACTTCTACTGAATTCCCAACTAATGAAAGTAGTGATATTCATAGGTCTTGTTCCCCCTGCCCCTATCTAATCTATGTTTAGAGATGAAACTTGAATGTGTTGGAGACGCTTTCTGCAGTGTTTCTGCAAATCTTGGCAGTACAGGTTCCGCATTCAGGAAGGACTTAGGAGTTTTAGCAGAACTAGGAGTTTAGTAGAAAGTTTCCACCTGAGGTCAGTGTCTTAGTAGAGCTTTGTTTTTTTATAAAACTTAGGCAACATTGTTGGCCCTTTCTCAGTTTGCCCAGGGAGTGATGAGTATTTTTACTTTTTTAAAGCTTGCTGCTGAATGAACTGAACTTGTTGACACAGAACACAACTGAGCCACACGCTGCTCCCACAAAAGATTTCACCTCTGTGCCAAAGTGTTGAGTGATCTTTGCAGTGGTGTAGTGTCTACCAGTACCATGACGGCACTGGTTTAAAAGCCTCCTTCCAAGGACAGTGCTAGGTCTAGCACAATTGCTCTCAACTTCCTATCGTTCCTCTAGACTCTTCTTCCAACATCTGTTTTGAACTATTTGAACAAAGATGTGTCCCAGCCCATTCTGTGCAATCCCAGCTGGGCAACTGCTCTTTGAGTGCTGCTCAATTTGTCAGAACTTATTTTCTGCCTTTCAAACTGAAATTGTATATACTGCTTGCTCCTTTTTAAAACAAATGAGGTGAATCTGAGCTTTTCTTTAACCCGGAAGCAAGTTTCCAGAAGAGGACCTGTAAATAACCAGTCTGAATTTTGGAAGCATTCTGAATGCTTTGGCATATACTCTGAGATGGGGAAGGTGGCTGTGTTTCAAGTCAGCAGGCTGTCCCACTTATACTGGGATGTCTACTCCCTCTAGCCTCTAGAGACTTTATTATGCCAACAACACATTCAGGCTGTCTAGGAGCACTGGGATTTGATGAATGCATAACAAACACAGCTAATTTGAAAAAAAATAGCTCCTTTAAACAGCAATCTCCAGCTTCAGTACTTGATTTTGCAAGTATAATTTCCTCATTTAGTGCAAGTCACTAGAGAATACTTTGGATTTCTCAGTTACATATTTTCCCATTTCCCCATGTGAAATTTGAGCCCTAGATATAGCTTTATATTTTCTGAGCATCAGAATGTATTCAGCTAATGCGCTGCAATCTCTTGCAATTTTGATGTCACCAGTGTAGGAATAGTGCAGTCATTAGCTGACAATCAGGAAATGGGAACAGTGGAATTAAAACCTGTTTCGAATTTTAACTCAGCAATGAAAACACTGGAGGCTATCAATCCCAAATTGGCAATATAATCTCTAGCTACTCTTGAATACACAGCATTATATTATCTCTCAAACCCATTTATAACAACACCTTAACATGACTTAAGCAATTTTGCCAACTTAAGCAATTTTCTTGTTCACTATATGTATTTCTCATTTACTATATGCATGTATCAGAACCTTAAAGACTGCCTGATATTTTTTTTTCCGCTCCATCAAAAAACACAGTTTTAGGAGACTGTGACACACAGAAATAGCTGGAAAAAAAGTTTAAGTGCTGGTTTTGGAACCAAACGTAAAACTTCACGTGGAATGCTGAGAGTCAGTAGGATTTTCCAGATTTGCAAACTGTAGGATTACCAGAAGGAAAAAAATATAACACCTATTCTTTCAGATCTTATAATTCCACATCCCAATGACGATACCAGCAAATTTACTACTTTTCTGGTTAAATAAAATTTGCTTTCCTTCCCTTCACCTGAGAAAGACAAGTATTTTCAGTTAGCTATAATGTCAGCTTGGGCTTGGGCCAGCAAGATACAACTGTTGTGTTTTGCTTGGATCCCTACTAGAATTAGCAGAACATTGTTTCATAAGGCAAGGTGGAAATCACAGAGTATAATGGATAGCCTGAGATAACTTTCTAATAAGACAGGGTGACCGCCATCTCTCCCCACTTCCGAACGATAGGATGGATCTCTTCACATTTGATCTTAGCAAAAACTCTTCTCCATCTTGGAAACTATTATTGTGCTGTGCTTGTATTAATTGTTATCTTTTTTTAATTAAAACAACTTCTTTCAACCACCCTTGAGGCAACCTTCATACCTATACATTCATAAGTGCTGTCTTATTTTAGGACTAGAACTTTTTCCAGACCTCTAATCAGATGCCTATTAAATGGAGATTAATTTTAATTGATGTATATCCATGAACTATTTATAGTTCATTAGCAGAATTTTGCAGAATTTTGGCTTGGTCCTTTTTAAAAAAGAGTAGCAGCTCACTGGGCAGAGGGAAGGAGTGGAGGGAAAGGCGGAGTGATGGAAAGAGGGAAAGTGTTGCGTGGATGCGTTTCCTAAGCAAACTAATCAAAACTGCATATGCACTATCACATACATGTCAAATATATTCAGATAGGTCTCTCTGCAAGTCAGCTGTATAATCAGTACGTTGGGTCCCCTTCAATATATTTTCCAGGTTCCTTTCGTACATGTTAACATAGCAGTACAGCACTTACAGACAGTTTTGGTTACATGCTTTAATTTGCTGGTGAGATGCTCTGGATAGGTCTTGGTGTAAGAATGGTTAAGAGGTTCATAATTTTACACTGAACTGGAGATGCCGAATAGGGTGCCATTTAGAGTCTCTGAAAACTAGTGCTCCCCCTCCCCACTAGGACTGGGAAGTTTTGAGACCACAAAAGTCATTCTTCCAAGTCATAAATGTTTACTTGACTGAACGTTCTCCTAATTAAACCTTAAAGTAAGCACAAAGAGCAGTGCCCTGCTGCCCATGAACAAAGTCCACAAGTCCACAACAGAGGAAATTGTTTCTTACTGTGATTGAAGTTTGGGATAGTTGCATTGTAAAAAGCTTGAACTATTTGACCTTGAGTTTTCTGTTGGGACCTACGTGTGTAAAAAAGAGTTGAATCAGTCTATAAATTTGCATCACAAACAAGCCAGCAGATAAAATCTGGCTGTTCTGTGCTGTTGTGTTTTCATCCATGTATCCTTAATGAAATCTAGCAATTTACTTAATAGTTTCTCTTCTCCCGTGTTCTGCTGATGACTTACGGTAAAGCTTAGAATTTATTGTAAGGTCCAGGTTAAAAGAGAAATAGCAGAGTAAGTGACAAGTTTGATGAAGAACCGGCTTGTCAGATGATTCATTTAAATAAAGTAATTACTGTACAACATTTTAAAAACAAATTAACCACAGGATTCTACAAGGGAAGGGAAAAAAATCAATGTTAACTCAAGATATAAATCGTGCTCCAGAAATGAGGCTATGATTGCTAAGCATGAAAACAAGCACTGGCTTTCAAGGTAGGCTGCTGGTAACACATACATGAGACAAAGCTGAAATTTTTCAGTCCTCCCGTGCATCTCCCTCCCCTCCTCCCCAATAGGTCAGGCAGATCTGCTGCAGCAGCTTTGGCCAACCAAAGGCTGCTTGGTCCTGACCGGTGGCAGACCTGACCTTGCTTCTGCCCAGGCACTCTGTCTGCCCCTGTGACAAGGAGGGATCGGCCGCCTGCGTCAGCAGGGAGCTGCCTACCCAAAACCAGGTGCATGCCAGAGCTATAAGGGTTGCTCTGCTTCACATGGATGTCAACACCTCTCCGAGGCTGTCTCACCAGATAGAGCTGAGGAGCAATGCCAGGCGTAGGTTACCTGATCCTATTGCACGCGGGGATTAACTCTCTGCCAGCCACATGTGAGCACATCAGTGGGAGAACCCAACATTCACATTCACTTAACCAATAATCCTGCTTCCACGCAGGTGTGTGAGGAAACCTTTCACTTTCATCATTTACTTCATGAAGTGATGGCTGCGAGGATGAAGGAAAAAGCTGTATCTGCCCCTACTTTGAATTTAGCTGTGGAAAGTAAGAGAAAAATGACTACTTGGCTAATGTTGCTCTGATAGAAATGAGGGCTGAGCTACATGAGTGACTGCTCTGCAGAGAGGAGCGAGGGATGCTAGTCAAACTGACAACTATGACAAAGCATCAGCCCTATTCATCCTCTGAAGATTAAAAAATTCTACAGCAAGTAAAATGTCAAAAATATAAAAGCATACCTCAGTAGGCACACCTGAAAAAGCAGCTCTGGTCCTTCTGAGCAAGCAAATGTTTCCATTTAAAGGGGTTATCACAGACGGAGAGAGTTTTAGAAAAGGTCATGGCCAAATCAATTTCCATACCTCTCAATGGGTCTCAACGTTTCGCTTCAAGAGAAGGCAGAGCTCAAAAGCTTGTTATTGGAAAAATTCTCTGTCCCTGTTTTAAATCCAGTCATAAACAGCAATAGCTAAAAATTGTTGACCTTTCTGATGGCAGTTATCGACCTGTCTCCCTGGGCTTCTTTGGTCAGGTTTCCTCAATGCAAAATATCTCACTAACATATTTCAGTCCCAATACAGTGGATGTAGTATATTTTTTTTAGCCACATATACTCTGAATTGCCTGAGTAGCCTTGAAGGAATTTCTGCGATTTTAGTCAGTAGTATTACTTTGATGCTTTCAAAGTAAAATATTAACTTTTCAAAATATTTTTAAAAGCTATATCCTGCTTGCAGAGAGATTTTCCTTACTTGCTCCATAGCAAACGTAAGAATAGCATCTTACTACATTGGGTTGTTTGGGGTTTTTTCATTTGTTACTTCCTATTAAAATACTATAGAAAGCCAGATGAAATGGAGGTAGGCTTACAGAGAAAGACAGTACTGATAGCCTGCAAAACAGAGGTGTGAAAATGCCATGCTTTTTGAGGATGGCCTATACTTCCTTCTGACACATAAAGGGGGCCAAGAGAGAACATGTTCTGTTCTTAAGCCAGCCTGAGACCCAGTGGCCACCATAGACATGCCAAAAAAGAAGCAGTTACTTTTCAGATGTAGATCTTGCTCTGGGATATTCTCGTGTTCGTTATCTTTGTGGATAAATTTCATACTTCTCGATTGAATTTGTTAAAAGTCTCTCCAGCTCACTGCAGGCTCTGTGTGAGGCAGTTCCACGGCAGGTCTGTGTCCAGGCTTACACACTGGACCAGCAGTCAACCTCCCTTTCACACCAGGAGTCACTGTGTATCAGCTATTGAACTGTCCTCCAGACATTTTTTAATAATATTCTTTATCACTAACATCATTCTCTGTACTTTTTGACCAGTGGAAAATGCTGGCAGTGTAGGGAAGTCATTTGCTTGTAGTGTTAAGATAGAGAAAAGTGTTGGTGAATACTAGATACAGTATTCAAAGACCATAAGTCAAGCCACCAGATACAATGAGATTTAAAAGATGTATTGCTCAGATTTCTATTCACTGCCAGATTTTCATCCCCCAGCATACCATTTCTTTCCTATAGCCAGCAGTCCCAGCAACTTAAAGACAGCTATTCATATATGTATATGACTCCAGGAGTAACCGTATTAATACTAACACCAAATATTTTGATATTCTGACAGAAATTAAAGCGAGAAACAGGAGGCGTGAAAAAACCCTGAAAGCCGTATGTTGTTTATGTTCTTATTCAGGTTCTACACTTCAGAAGAATGCTGTTTGAAAACAAGCATGCTGGTCGTGCAGTAAAAAACATTTGAAATATTAAAACATACAGACTAAGAAGAACGGTAGAGGCAAAATATAGGTAAGATTAACAACTAAGATCTTCCTCATTAAGACATAGGTATTTTTCCCCTTTACTAGGGAAAAAGAGGACTTTCTATGGTTTACAGCTCTTTCCAGTTAAGGATGAAAATTTACTCCAAGGTTGACATCCAGGTTTCCTTTTCTTGCTCACAGACATCCTAGTTTCATAGTCTCGTCCGCCTGGGGAAGTGTTTGTTGCCCAGGATGACAAACTGAATAAGCATTGTGGAAGCACAGGGCTCACCGCATGTCTTTGCTCCATCCCTGAAGCTTTGAGCCACCAATGGCTTTCAAAGGCAATTCAGTGCCACGACGTGCAGGTGATTCACTAGCAGGATTTCCAGAAACAGCTGAACACCTATCTCCTGGAGGGATTTATGCTTTGAGAAGCCTCTCCTCCTTTCCGCAGCACCATCTGAACGCCAGGAGGTCCATGAGACCTCATTAAAACCCACCTGTCAGTCACTGAAGAGAAATGAGAGTTAAAATCCTAATGACTGTGCAGCTATGTGCCACTGGTTTCCCGAAGAGAAGCTGTTGCCGATGCCAAGTTAGTATAGGAGAGTCATAAAGGCAAATTAGCATGCAGTTTGCCCTTGCTCTCTGTCACTATAGATATGGACTCACAGCGCTCTGCCGCCTGTGCGGCTATGGACTCACACGCACTTATGAAGCTCAGTGGGGCTAGCAGAGTGGTAGGGGTAGAACCGCTGGCTCCAAAAGGAAGAGGGCAGAGGGAAACAGTGCTTACGAATATTTTTTTCTCCAGATACTGTCCACTTACAGAGTTAAAGAGCGTGTCACTTGGAGTGAAAGCACTTGTTACTGGAAACCCCCTCCAAGCATTTTTTTCCATCCTTGCATCTTAGCAGAGGACATATTCTCCTGTGCCATGAGGCATCCGACTGAGAGCCAGTGCAAGTGCACTCATTACAGAGCTAAGTCTGGGCATTCATCTTACCGGAAAAAAAATAATCAAATGAGTTATTATTTAGAAGCTTACCTTTAGCAGACAGCTTAACAGTATCTTTCTTTTTAAAGTTAGCTCAATGACTGTGTAAGATTAGTCCAGAAATTGGCTATTAACTCCCATTTATACATGACCTATAAACTACCCTGTTACATGTGTGTGTGTATTAAAAAAAAAATAGAAAAGTTTCTCAGGAAAAATCATTAATGATCACAATCCTATAGCAAAGAGTAATTGCATTTTACGTTTACAAATCCAGACCGAAGTGGTTTTACTCCCCTAGGTTTTCGTGGAATTAAATGCATGGGTTTTGCATTTGGCTCACAGAATGCAAACTGAACACACATTAACATTCTTTGCATGTGTGAATTTAGCCTTGCAACAGGGACCTCTGAATTAGGCAGCTATTATCATCCTCATTTTACAGACAGTGAAACTGAGAGCTTGAGCGACTTTCCTACCATCGCTCCCTCTTCAATCTGTTCAAAAGCTGTTTTGGAAACTGTCCATACATTGTGCTGTTTCAGCCTATTCCCGCCCTTTTTCAAGCCCCTCTACTTACCTCGGCATTCACCATCTTTGCATACACCCAGCCTGGTTCCCGTCCAGCATGCCTTCGATTTTATTCCTCATTGCTATACCCTGCCAAATGTCACTGCCATTTCATTGCCTATGCCAGATCCCGGGTCTGGATCATTTTCCCTCTGTAACTCATCATCCATCTGTGGGCTCCTCCTTTTAGGATGCACTTCAAACAAAACTCGAAGCCCATACCCTTGCTCTTTCTACACTTTACCTTCATTGTTTTCAGCCATCCAAATCTAAAATAAAAGATGAGACGGTGAGCACAGAAAGGCAAATATCTTGCTCTGGTTCTCACCTGGATTTCCTGCCTCCCTTATCCTCATCTCTGCATTTATTTGCTGTCCTGTCTCTGTAAATTGCAAGTTTCTCCAGACTGCAAGAAATTTGCAATGAAACAGAATAATCTGGAGCAGGGCTGGCTTTGGGGGGTTGGGGTGATGGTTACATTTTCCTTTGCATGACTGCGTGGTAGGACTGGGAAGCTGAAACCTGGGACAAGTTCGTGACCTGAAACCCAACAAAGAAAGAGGAAAGGGGGTGCAACTCAAGTGTCAAATTCAGCAAATGTGAGGATTGTTTTTTTAAGAAGATTAGATTTGTTTTTAGACAGGTCACTGAGTACTTGACAAATTGAGTATCTCCTAAGTTCAAAACTGTGCATCTGAAATCCATCTCTGGGCACAGGTTTAGGACATGATTGCATCCCCGTCACTTCTGTGAAGATTTTGCTCTCGGCTTTAACAAGGGGTGAGGTACGGTTTGTCAGGCTTTGCAGTCTGATTCAGAATTTGCTTGATTTAGACTGAACTCTCACAGGGACTCAGCCTTTCTGTTATTTTCATGCAACACGGTTAGTGCTTAATTACACAGCGATGAAACTGGCAGAAATCACATTTTGGTTTCAGCCCTCGTGCAGACAGGTGCAGGTGCCAAAGAGCTGCAACCCCTTATACCTGGTCTGAATACATAACTCACAGCAAACAAGGCCTCGTCAAAGATTGAGATGAAGAGTACAAAAGAGGGAAAGGATCTTAAATAGAAAATGTTAAAGCACTTCTCTCTCCAAAACCTTCTCTATGAGAGCCAGGGCTGGGGTTTTATAATTATCTGCACTCTAGCAAGGTACTGCATTCAGCGATGCTTTCATCCTGAGGAAAGCAGAGGGATAAAAATATGTATGTGTGTATGCACATATATAAAAAGTTGAGCTTATTAAGACACAAAAATCTGCCTTTTCCAATTAGATTTATTTGAGTTCAGCTTGTGAGTTTGGAGATATTTCCCACAGGCTCAATCAGCATGATTCATGTTATAGAATTTCTAAGTAATGAACTTTTTCTTTTTTTTAACGGGGAAAAAAAATGGTTGACCTGATTTAGGTATCTCCTGCAATACAGTGGTAGTACTAGCCAGAAACTAAAGGATCATTTTAGATATGCAAACTCTCTATTTAACAGAATTCTGCCTTTATTTCATTATTTTCACTTGATGCAGAGGCTAGTCAGGAGGTACTGAAAATGCAGGATAATACATATGTTATTTATATTTTTTGCTGTTCTTCCATCCACGTAACCATACCTACTTAGGCAAACTAGCTATCCATGCATTGCAGCATTAACTTCAAACAAGGCCAAAACAGGAGAGGGAGAAAATTAGTTCAAATTACCCAGTTACACATGCAACATTGGGTCCCATAGATGCTATTTCTGGCCGTGCAGCAAGGAGAAGGGAATAAGAATTGTTTCCCTTCTCTTCTTGGAGTTAGCATGAGGCAGATAAGCCTTGCAGAGACCAGGGTTAGATTTTGTGTGAGGCGTTTTCCCCAGGAGCAGGGCACTGGCTAAAGCAGCACACCCAGAGATTTGGCACCCCGCTTTCCCTCTGCCCGCACAAACGATCGGGCCCGCTTCGCAGAGCATGGCTTGTATGCTGCTCTTTGCAGAAGTACGTGGCACATCAAGTCTTCTCCTTCAACAGAACCATGTTTTTGATCAGGATGTGCGGTACGAACAGAGCTGCTCTCTTCAGAGCTCCCCAGTAACCCAGGGAAACCGGGCAGCGCTGTGGTGAGATGCAGTGCCTGCAGCACAGCGAGGAAGCCTTCGCCCAGCACAGCTCCTCTCCTAAGTGCTTCAGGGGAACGTTTTGGCTCAGTGTGAGCACTGCCAAAACGTTCGTAAGGATAGCTAGGAGTATAAAGTAATAAAGGCATTCTTTTAGTTAAGGAGATGATCTTGGTCAATGTGTTTGTTAACCGTGCATTGGCTGCAGCTATGTGGCTGTAATCCACGCCTTTTGCTGTAAACCTCCTCCCTTGCAACTTGTAAGGCAAAAACGCCCCGGGACTCTGCAGAAACAGTGGTTTCATTCCCTTTTTTAAGGCTCCCAGCATCAAAGTAACAGGCTTTTAAACTTCCTTCCCCATCATTTTGTTCAGAAGAAATAAGACTTTACTGAAGGAGATAAAGGTTTCTACTGCTTTCAACAGGTTTTGATCAAATTCTCTCACAGCTGAGCGTTTCTCCTAACATGCTGTAACAACTTAAATAGTCCCACTGGAAGAGGAACTCACTTTCTGGTGTCTTTTTAAATCTTTCAGAGCACTACTTCACAGACATGTATTTCCTGCATATCTGTCTGAGTCAGAGGATTTCCCTCTGAGACATCTAGACATCTTGACGTATTAATTGCTGATCGTGTGCTGGACTATAAGGTGCTTCTGAAAATGGAAAGGGATGGAAAGGCAACACAAAAGTAGAGAGGAAGGAACAATCACAGCAAAAAATCCAATGTTTATATTAAGGAATAAAAGAAGGGAAAAAGAATTTCACAGAAATAAAAAGTAGATGAGGAAAATGGAAAGAAAGCTGCTTGAATGAAAACTAAAAGACTGACGGCATTGAGCTGCAGAACTTGCTTGAACTTTTATTTACTGATTTTATCTGGTTCCATCTCAAAAGTATTAGATTGCTTAAAAAATATAGTAAGATTTGTTGCAGATACAAAGTAATTGTAACTTATATTTGAGTAAGTTACAAGTAACCTTGAACCAAACAGAGCAATAGAGACTCTATCTAAAAGAATAGCAAGGTAAATTTAATTCAGAGGGGTTTCGCCACCTGCTTTTATGTGGGCATGTGGCTAAAACAGGAGGTATAACTGTACAAAAAGTGCTTTACGACCTTCTTTTGCAGTGGGTACAAGATATTACACTTTCCAGAAAGTAGCAATCAATACCGTATGTGCAGCCATTTTACTTTTCTTCTGCACTGTGACAGCAGATGACCCATAAAAAGATGTATAGATTCATTCAACTGAAGTCCTGAAAGGTTACTCTGGAGAGCAATCCTGAGGTGTGAGAATACAGCCTTACTATAAAGCAATTGTGAGTTTGCATATGCAATTAAGCTACTTCAGGATTAGTCATTTTTCTCAAGCTGTTAGACAGAAATAGAAAGAGATTTCAAAATCCTAGACTATACTTTGAAATGTGCGGTATTCAGTAAACAGCATTTTTATGCATAAACATCAGGGTTATATCTTTAAAAATTATATACTCTTTCTTTTCCTGAGTGCCCATTAAGCACTATTATCTGTAAGATGCTTAGGAACATAAGGTCTTTATTAAAGCTGAAGAAATCTGAGCTTATCCTGAAAAAGCATGGATAAACTCAGATCACAGACTATCCAAAAGTACATCCTTTCCAGAAAGGAGGTTGTGGTGGAGGGAGGTCAAAGTTGAGGGGGGACGACATTTTAAACTCTAATTTTAGTCAATTGCTCCTTTCTTTCTGAAATCCAGCTGTTAGAATTCCCCTAAAGGCAGCGCTACCTATCAATCCAGAAATGATTGACATGGGGGATGCCAAGAAGCCCACAGCTAGCAAGCTACAGCAGAGAACTTCATTTATAAATTACTATGGACACTTTGCATTTTTAAGCATGCAAAAAATAGTATCCTAATCAAGAGTTTAAACCTTAAGGATACAAAGGTTACATTAGCTTTTGCTGTCACACACTATGCATGAAGTAATGGTGAATTTTGAGTTTGCTTTCCTCCTAATATGCAGCAATGGTTTATGGTAGATTCCTCCGAGTCTGAAGTCAGTACTCTCACTCTGGAGAAAAGACTTAAAATCATGCAGCTAAAATGCAGAGGACTTTACCTGTGACTGCCACCACCCTTCCTTCTCCCATGGTGGCTGGAGCTCCCCCAGGGCTCTTCACTGATCCTGCTGAAGTCTCAGCTCACGGCTGGAGCCTCTGCCCCACTGCTACAGGCAGTAAGTGCAGTCAGTGGGGTAGGACTAGCCAGATAACAAAAAACCTGCTTCAGTTCCGGTGTCCTTATCCTTCTCTTTGGAGGGGAAAATGAGACCTCTCAAACTTTTTTCTGGTTTGTTATGGCAATATGAAACACTTGTGTAGCACAGGGCAACCAATAAACCAGGGGCTCGGACAGTGGCCTGAGATACGTGTCCCTCTCTCCAGCCTCACCGGGAAATGCCAGTCTATACCCCAAAAAACTTTGTCAACAAAATGGTATGGATCCATTTCTGTGAAAAGCATAATAAAACTTTTTATGACAAATTTGAGCCAAGGACCTGTGTGGTCTTCCAATGCCTCTCTCCTGCATCAGGCAACACGTCCTGTACTCTAAACACCGAACAATTGAATCAGAAATCTTCCCGATTCAGCTTCAAAAGTACACCAGAGATAACACTTGGGAACTTCTTGGCACCTTCCTCTGCTGGCTGTTACCAAAATAGACCATTGAGCCAAGTGTGCTTCAGTCCTCATCAGACTGAAATGATGGCATTTCTTGTAACATCTCAGCAAAGGGGAGCATCAGCTATGTTTTATAGCTATTAGATAAAGGTAGGTGCTCAGAATCCAGAAGACGTGCATTAATAAAACATAGCCACCTTGACATATTGCTTGCTGAGGTTGTCTTGGCTTACAGGGGAACTATGTAACATGTCTATTAGGAAAAGATTATTCTGTGGAAGAAGCCTTTGAGCTCCTCTGACAAAAAAAAAAAAAAAAGGCCCGGCACCCTGCATAGCCCCTTTGTGAACAGCATATGTTCATGCTGCAACTAACCCAGTGGAAGATTTTCCCAAACCTCTTTTACCGCTCTTGTGCACAGCTGAGCCTGTTGCAAGGTGACAGAAAGACTCACAGTCTTCTAGAAAGAGTGACAAAGTACAGGTAAGAGTGCCACAAGCCGCTCCGATCATGTCAGGTATGTAATTAAGGAAATATAAACCTGAAGTTTAAACACAGAAACTTAAAAAGGACATAAGTGATTGAACTGATTTTCATTAAAATAAATACAGTCCCCACTCCCTTCATCTTTTATGGGTATAGAGGAGGATATAAAACCCAATGTTACCAGGTTTCCCACTGGAACAATTGTTTTGATTCTCCTGAAACTCCAAGCACACCTTTGGGATGGGATACTTCACTGGCAGTCCCACACGCAGGAATTGGACAGATTTTGCTCAGGATTTACCTATTATGCTTTAAACTTTACAGAAATACAATTTTCTTCCATCCTGCTGGATTATCCTCTCCCTCTCTTACTAGGATTACTGTAGTTTATCTTTAAATCCTTAAGTGTCAAAAAGGAACACATAGAAAATGAGCTGACATTTTGCTAAACAAGGTATTATTTATATTGCAGACTCAGCATATAGCAGGTGCTTTAAAGAAAAATACCAGGATACATTTTCAGTCTTGGAAAGCATAATTTCTAAGTAGGCTCATCTAAGATTATGCTTTTGAGGGTGGGGGTTGCAGATTTTGCAACCAATCTACTCTTACAAGTAATGTTTAATCAGCACCTGCACTTTCAGTCGCCATATTTCTTTATAATAATGATGGTTGGCTCTTGAAAAGACACTTAGTTGAGGTGCCTGCAATTTAAAGCTTTCTTGGTAATTATCAATCTGGAACACTTCTATTCCTCAATCTACTGAGGGCCATTTGTGTCTGAAAAATAACTAACTCACATCTACATTTGCAAATGTTAAAGTAACAAATGTAAACAGAATGCATCTGCACCTAATCACAACTTGACATGAAGTGTTAAATCATAAAACTTCAATAGAAATTTGGAATGGGAACCCAAACAACTACAAGAACACTGTTTTCTTGTGATACTTTTTTTTCCCCACAAAAGAACATATATTCTTCAAAACCCCATATTCTAGCAAGACTGATTTGAAAATACTTAGAATGCACAGAGGAAACCAAGACTTCCCAGCAGTGTTAAATCATCTGATGGAGAAGCATATGGTGTTGAAATTCCTGTGCACAATGGGGTCTAAGTTAAAGAGGATATAAGACCCTTAACTCCAGAACTTCTTGCTTTGGGGGAACTTTCCAGATTGTGTCATCACTTTTCTTAATGCTGAATATCCCTAGAGGTTATTTGGAACCAAACTTCATTTGAACATGTATCTGGGGACTTGAGAGGCTCCTACTCAAATCACTCATGAAAACTGTGTAAGTGGTACCTGCACTTGGGTCACCAAAACCCCATGCAGCACTACAGGCTTGGGGAGGAGTGGCTGGAAAGCTGCCTGGCAGAAAAGGACCTGGGGGTATTGGTCGACAGCCACCTGAATATGAGTTGGTGATGTCCCCAGGTGTCCAAGAAGGCCAGTTGCATCCTGGCTTCTATCAGAAATAGTGTGGCCAGCAGGAGTAGCGAAGTGATCATCCCCCTGTACTCAGCACCAGTGAGGCCGCACCTTGAATACTGTGTTCAGGTTTGGGTCCCTCACTACAAGAAAGACACTGAGGTGCTGAAGCGTGTTCAGAGAAGGGCAATGAAGCTGGTGAGGGGTCTAGAGCACAAGTCTTATGAGGAGCGGCTGAGGGAACTGGGGTTGTTTAGCCTGGAGAAAATGAGGCTGAGGGGAGACGTTAGCGCTCTCTACAACTACCTGAAAGGAGGTTGTAGCGAGGTGGGGGTCGGCCTCTACTCCCAAGTAACCAGAGATAGAACAAGCGGAAACAGCCTCAAGTTGTGCCATGGGAGGTTTAGATCAGATATTAGGAAAAATTTCTTCACTGAAAGGGTTGTCAAGCATTGGAACAGGCTGCCCAGGGAAGTGGTGGAGTCACCATCTCTGGAGGTGTTTAAAAGACGTGTAGATGTTGTGCTTAGGGACATGGTTCAGTGGTGGACTTGGCAGCGCTAGGTTAACAGTTGGACTCGATGATCTTAAAGGTCTTTTCCAACCTAAACAACTCTATGATTCTATGATTTTAGGTAAGCCACTTTCACGCTGTGTAGGCAAATTTCAGGATACCTGAGCCAGCAATGTTATAACCAGATAAAACCCAAACACAAAATGTTTAATGTTCATACCTGGTGCCTACATAGAAAGGTCTTTCACTAGTAATCATACTCAGATTGAGGCATTCCAGTGCTGGGACTTACTGTGCAATTCTCAGGGATGAATTCAGTATAAAACTGAATAGAAAAGCCTATAGTAGGTACATCTATTCTTCTTCTTTTTCTCTTCTCCAGAGTGTTTTTGCAGATTGCATTTTTTTCTGTGTTCCAAGAGCTACAGGGCAACAGATGTGATTTGTCTCAATGAGGTCTGTGAAAGATCCATAGAATTCTTAAAAATAAAAAAAACCCTCAAATGTGCATACATCCCTGCTTATCAGCAAGTGTTAAGTGAAAATTCAAAATGTATCCTTGTTTATATCTGGTTGCAAATGAAATTATGGTAGCATCACTGCACACAATGATCCTTGGATTTTTACTGCAAAGCCTAGGTTTGTAATGTTCTTGCATTAGAAAAGATTTCAGTAGCAGTGATTTGGCTGAAACAACATGAAGATGTGCAAAGTGCACTGGCTATTACCCATTTCCTGTACAAAGATGTCATATGTATGGAAACTTTACATTCTTGAAAAGATTTGATTGTTATATGCAATGAGTATGTTAGCAGTTGTGCAAATTTGCACAGCGCATGCTTAAAATTGTGCTGCACTGAAAATGTATTTCTGTATTTTAGATCTCTTTGGTTGCTTCATCCAATATTCTGTCTCTGCAGGACTATTTTCTTCCTTTCTCTATTTCTTTTTCCTGATCTAGCCTTACCTGCTATAGGCAATCAATGTGACTGAAGCCCAAGTCTTTCCACTGACTTCTCTGAGCCATGGATCAAGCCCAGATTTTGCAAGAAAACTAGGATGTGGTACAGCATTAGATACTCCACCTCTTCATGGCTAAACCCTTAGCTTCAGTGGGAACAGCTTCATAACGGAATTATTGACGCTAGTTAGATATTAGTTATTATACATAGTACGCTTATTTTTATTTTCCCATTTTTAAAAAGGGAAAAAAGGATGACCCAGGGAACTACAGGCCAGTCAGTCTCACCTCTGTGGCCACAAAGATCATGGAGCAGACCCTCCTGGAAACTCTGCTAAGGCACATGGAAAATAAGGAGGGGATCGGTGACAGCCAACATGGCTTCACTAAGGGCAAATCGCACCTGACAAATTTGGTGGCCTTCTATGACGGCGTTACAGCATTGGTGGATAAGGGAAGAGCAACTGACACCATCCACCTGGACTTGTGCAAAGCATTTGACAGTGTCTCACACAATGTCCTTGTCTCTAAATTGGAGAGACATGGATTTGATGGATGAACCACTCGGTGGATAATGAATTGGCTGGATGGCCACACTCAAAGAGTTGCAGTCAACAGCTTGATGTCCAAGTAGCGACCAGTGACGAGTGGTGTTCCTCAGGGGTGGGTACTGGGACCAGAACTGTTTAACATCTTTGTTAGTGACACAAATATAAGCTGGGCAGAGAGTGGATCGAGAGCAGCCCTGAGGAGAGGGACTTGGGGATGTTGGTGGATGAGAAGCTCAACATGAGCCAGCAATGTGCACTTGCAGCCCAGAAGGCCAACTGTATCCTGGGCTGCATCAAAAGAAGCGTGGTCAGCAGGCTGAGGGAGGTGATTCTGCCCCTCTAGTCTGCTCTCATGAGACCCCACCTGGAATACTCCGTCCAGCTCTGGAGCCCCCAGCAGAAGAAGGAATTGTACCTGTTGGAGCAGGTCCAGAGGAGGGCCATGAAGATGATCAGAGGGTTAGAGCATCTCTCCTATGAAGACAGGCTGAGAGAGTTGGGGCTGTTCAGCCTGGAGGAGGCTCCAGGGAGACCTTATAGCAGCCTTCCAGTACTTAAAAGGACTTTTTACAAGGGCATGTAGTGATAGGACAAGGAGTAATGGCTTCAAACTGGAGCAGGGTAGATGTAGAATAGATATTAGGAAGAAATTTTTCACTCTGAGGGTGGTGAGGCACTGGAACAGGTTACCCTGGGAAGTTGTGGAGGCCCCATCCCTGGAAGTGTTCAAGGTCAGGTTGGATGAGGCTTTGAGCAACCAGGTCTAGTGGGAGGTGTCCTTGCCCGTGGCAGGGAGTTTGGAAGTAGATGATCTTTAAGGTCTCTTCCAACCTAAACCATTCTACGATTCTATGACATGGACAGTGAGACTGAGTGTACCCTCAGCAAGTGTGCCAATGACACCAAGCTGTATGGTGCGGTTGACACACTGGAGGGAAGGGATGCCACCTAGAGGGACCTTGACAGGCTTGAGAGGTGGGCCAATGCAACCACATAAAGTTCAACAACGCCAAGTGCAAGGTTCCGCATGTGGGTCGGGGCAATCCCAAGCACAAACATAGGCTGGGTAGAGAATGCATTGAGAGCAGCCCTGAGGAGAAGGACTTGGGGGATGTTGGTTGATGAGAAGCCAGACATGAGATGGCAATGTGTGCTCGCAGCCCAGAAAGACAACTGTATCCTGGGCTGCATCAAAAGAAATATGGCCAGCAGGTCAAGGCAGGTGATTCTGCCCTGATATTCCGCTTTTGTGAGACCCCACCTGGAGTACTGCATCCAGCTCTGGGGCCCCCAGCATAAGAAAGAAATGGACCTCTTGGAGCGAGACCAGAGGAGGACCACGAAGATGATCAGAGGGCTGGAGCACATCTCCTATGAAGACAGGCTAGAGAAGAGAAGGGTCTGGGGAGACCTTATAGCAGCCTTCTGGTACTTAAAGGGGGCCTCCAGGAAAGATGGGGAGGCACTCTTTATCAGGGAGTGTAGCAATAGGACACGAGGTAACAGTCTTAAACTGAACGATGGTAGATTTACATTAGGAAGAAATTCTTTACTCTGAGAGTGGTGAGACACTGGAACAGGTTGCCTAGAGAAGTTGTGGATGCCCCATCCCTGGAGGTGTTCAAGGCCAGGTTGGATGGGGCTTTGAGCAACCTGGTCTAGCAGAAGGTGTCCCTGCCCATGGCAGGGAGGTTGGAACTAGATGATCTTTAAGGTCCCTTCCAACTCTAACCATTCTATGATTCTATGATTTCTTGTAGTTATACTTAGTTGTAATTATCATAGTTATTGATAGGAAAGTCAGATATGTACTTTTTTTTAAAAAATAGGGCAGGAAAATTTGATCATGGAAAATTTTACAAATGAGTTAAAACTGTGGCAAAATATTAAATCAATAAGAAAAAAATAAAAGAAAGAAAAAGACAATTCTCTGGGCTACAAGAGGTGAATATCTGAGTTACTAAGTCATTCCTCAGTTTTTTAATATATAAAAGTTGGAGCAGGTCCAGAGGAGGGCCATGAAGATGATCAGAGGGTTAGAGCATCTCTCCTATGAGGACAGGCTGAGAGAGTTGGGGCTGTTCAGCCTGGAGGAGGCTCCGGGGAGACCTTATAGCAGCCTTCCAGTACTTAAAAAAGTTAGTGAGGCTAAAAAGTGAGGCTACTAGGTATAGCTATTATGTGTGGGTTTTTTAGCCTCATAGCTTCATGGTCAGAAATTTCTATCAAAAGTCCATAAAATAACCTTGCCATGAAGAGGAAACTGTAATTACTTATCATTAGTACAGTGCATAAAGTATGGCTTAAAACCCCTTACATAGCCATAATTTCAATTTGTTACCATCGATCAGGAGAGAAAGCTTAAGTTTCAAAATAAAATTAAAACTCCAGCTCAGGAGAGAAGATTTATTTTCCTTGCTCAGTGACTCACTTCTCCTTTCTGTGTGTAACACTTCCTATAGATTGTGTTACTTTGAATTTTCTTGACATTTTCTACATTTGAATGGGCTTACACTTTTTGGAAGCTATATATTAAGTCTGTTTCAAAGTGACACCAAGGCTAGTCTTCCTCTGAAAACTAAACAGAGCTTGAGTTGAGCTCCTCATGTCGACACATCTGAAAAACTCCAGGTGGATTACCATAACAAGAGGATGGAGATTGTTTCAGGTTGCTGAAGCTGCTGCGTTTTGCAGCTGTTGAAATTGGAGAAACAGAACTGCCTGAGCAACTCCGCCATTTCTTGTTAAGCACAAACTGCAGCTCTAAAAGAAATATCGGACCAAGGTTTTCAGATGCCCTATGTCACCTAAGAAGGCCTTCTGAGGGGAATATGGCAGAGCTCAAGGAAAGCAGGGTATAAAACAGGGGGCTGACTAAAGGGGATCCTGAAGGCGGCCATTCTTGTCCTGCAGAATATCATATAACCTCTTCAGATCCAGGCAGCACTTGTAGGAAGAAATAGACTATTTCTCTCAGAGTATGTGATTCTTGTCCTCTTGATGTGAATGCAACTTTTTCTCCTTCATTCAATAAAATTAGTATTTAACCCCATATGCACATTCTTTAGTGCTATCATATTGGTTTCAGTATGTCAAGAAATAAGCTATTACAGTGAAATCCTGCTATTTAAACACCTGCTGAATGGTTCAGATTTGGCCAAGTGGCTGCTTAGGTTTACTGTGTTGACACATCTTTTCTTCCCTTTGTGTTTTGCTTAGTTATTTTGTGCCTACAAAATGCTGGTGCCTGCTGGGCATTACTCTGATCTCAGTATCACTGAGATTTCTCAGGCTACCTCTATTCACCGTCCCAGATGACTGACTTCCAACGTACACTAAAGCTAAGTGAGTCAGGCTTGTTGATTATTGAATTAAAAGATGCACTTGGTGCAGGAAGTGTAGTGAACAGAGATGTCTCTAGTTATTACTTTCCCTAACACGCAAACCTGGAACATCGCCAGTGTGTGCCACCTGGGGATGGACAAGCCTCCAAAGACTCGGGTGCCTATAAATTGGCAAAAGTTTTGTATGACATGAGTCACCTAGACAGAGGGCGGGTTTTTTCTCCCAAGGATGTGACACTTGACAGAGTGCTGTATGATTTTAAAAAACAGAGACAGTTTCAAGTACTGTAAGCCAGAATGATACTCCTTGACAGGTTGTCATTTATTCAAATCAACCCTGAGTACCTTTCAGAAAGACATGCCACAGTCACATAGAAGTTATTGGTCTCAGTTTGGAGGTAAGGGGACAAAATTCTGCTTCCTGTTTGCCATAAAAGATAGGTGTGGATCCTCTAACGATCCTGCCTGGCCCGAAATTTTATGAAATTCTAAAAGCAGTAATAAATCATACGAGAGATCTCAAACAAGAGGGAGGATGCTTCTATGTGGCAGGAAAGTTTTATTTCACAGTTACATATGTCACAACAAACTGGGCAACAGAATTATGTGCACATGTGGGTTTTGCTTGGTGACAAAACAAGCATTGCTTCTAACTATGTATGTTTTCTGTGAGATACTGAACATTGAAAAATGGTCAAATTAACAACCGCAATACATTTTCTATGTAAATTAAATGCTGTGTAGACGACACTTCTAGTGATTATAGCTCTCTACGTGACATATGTTTAATGATTTAGATTGGCTCCTGTTGAGAGGGATTTAATTTAAGGCACTTACGGCATTGGGCTCAAATTATTTGAAAGAGCTGATTGAAGCTTATGTTTTACCCTGCAGCTTGTGTTCAGCTAAGGATCATCCACTGAGTACATTTCATTTATCTCTTGCAGGATCTAAACTGTGGGCTTTTGCCACAGTTTTCTCTCTCCATACATATTGTTTAACCAATTTCCAGCACAATCAGCCATTGTTGTAAAATCACATGTGAGAACAAAATAGCTGAATTCTTCTATCTGATTTTTTATTTATTTAAGTGTTAGGTCTGCAATTTTTAAGGCCTCCCCATCTATTTCCCTTGGCAACAGGTTTTGGATGTCTAGTTCCAATTAAAATTAGCAAGAACTGGTCATCCAACCCCTTAAGAAGCTTTTAAAGTCTCCACTTTTCTGTCTATCTCTATCATTGATCATCAATGAACTGCTGATTGTAGGAACCTGTGGATTCAGCAGTGTCACCACCAAATTTGGGAGTAACTTAATCTGAGGTATGCAGCTACCACTAACCTTTCCTGTGCACTGTGATATTATCTCCCCATGTTGATAAACTCCACTAAGTAGTGTTTTGCAGCCATACGCTCTCCATAAAAGATCTGCAGATGCACGTACACATCTCCTGCTGGAATGACATGGTAGCTAAATGCATAGCTTTCACTGAAGTTGTTTGATTGTGAAAGTGTGATTTTGATCCAAAATGTAAAGGTCTTCCATTAACATTTTTGGCCTTTAGACTGGCCCCTCAGCACTCACTGGTCTAGCCCTTATTAACAATAATGGTTGTTAAATCCAGGGGGAGGGTGGGGAATACAAAGTGCAGATGAGAGTAAATAATCAAAATGATCGTGTAATTTCCCTGTAGCACAATGCCAGCTGGCTTGGAAAAGACTGAGGGCAACTGAGGCGATGGTTATTTCATTATTGTTTGAAAACTGGATGGCTGATGATGCTCTTCAGATCTGTCAGGTAGCTGGCTATTCTGTTCTGGTTTCTAGGAGCTCTGTGAAGGAGTAGGTTAGTCTTCCAGGACTCTATTAGCGCAGGCTCTCCAAATGTCCAAAGGGGAGTGTGGGTCCTTGTGAATGTTAATTAGTCCCTTAATTCCTAGGGCGGGGAGGGGGGAATCCAGCTGTTGGTTGCTTGTATTCAATGAACCTGGTAGCGTTTGTGGTAGGGTGATGGCATTGGGGAAGAGTGCAACACAGAAACTCAAACTGCTGCACTGCATAGTCTTGACCAAATAATGACCATGAAGCTTGGAGAACTTTGCATCTAAATCACATTGTTTGTGCCAACGACCCTTTTTCTTATAAAACCCAGCCCATACAGAGAAGACTTGCACTCCTTACTAGCCTAGAACCATTCTCAAAACACTCTTTTCCTTCAGGGCGAAGTGAGCTAGCTTAAGCCCTGTGCATCATAGAAACCCTCTACAGGCAGCACGCAGGACTGGCACTAGCCCGTTGCAGAGAACTGCAATTCCCATGGCTAGAGCCACCGCTGCAGTCTGAGCCCATGTACCAATAAATGCTCTGACTCAGAACTAGGATGTCCCCTCTGCTGACCTGAAGCTAATTATACACGTCTTCTGGGTATATTACATTTCTTGCGGGTGGTGCAGGTATGTCCGGCTAAAGCACATGTAAAATAAAGGTTGAATGCTCAGTGAAACCCTAACAGAAAGCTGCCTGTGATTTAAAAGAGTATTAAATAGAAATTAGCTACGTGAGTTTGAGAGGAGAGCAAACACTAAGCATTTTTAAGGAAAAGAGTTAGAATAGTTTCCACACATTGTATGTGAAATTTCATGCTTTTCAGTGTGTGGATATCTTGTAAACCTTCATTTTGATTTTTCTTTGCTCCCTAATGATTATTACACTTCCCTTTCACAAAATACGGAGTGTTTTCTGGGACACACCTTTGACTTCATATTCACTGCAGCAAATACAATATTTGAAATTTTAAATTGTTTTAGACAGTTAAACTACAGCCTACAGTTTCATGGTATTAACTATCAATTAAAAGAAATGCATGCTATTATATTACGGCACCTCCTGGACAGTCGCTGGTGGAAGCGCTCCTGCTGGGGAGTTTGGAGGCACCTCTTTAGGTGATTCTCTGGTCAGTCCTGGTCTTGCAAAAGTAACTTGCAGTTCTGGGAATAGCCACTGACTTTCAATGCGCATTAAGAAAACGGGAGTTTCAGGAAATAATAGTAAGAATTGGTATAACTGAAGTGTCAATTGCATATAAAGTAGAGAGTGTACAACAAATTATTCCATTAAAATAAAAAGATATCGTTCTCAGATCATTTTGCTGAATACATAAACCATAATCATCCTAGCCTCCAGAATATTATTAAAATTTATGCGAATCAGAAATGCTGGATCCAAAATCCAGCTCCGTAAAATCGACCAAACCCCAACTATAGACAAGAGGTTTGGAGTGGGATGTGGGTATGAAAATCTGAATCTTACTGTTCCCATTTATACCAGAGTTCTGACTTTTGACTTGCCTAGAAGTAGAGTTCAGCTACAAATTGGTATCTGAGCATAGACATGGACAGAAAAGAAGACATAAAGCTATGGTTATAACTCTTCTTTTATAAATTATATATATATATTTAAACGTTTCTGCTCTTCAGATTGTTTGCTATATGAAGGAAGCAATGCATAAAATTGCCGTGTCAGGAATTTAGTCGCATTGCTTGGTCTTTCAGATAGCACATGCATTGTCCATAATCATGGGATATTCTGTTTTTTAATCTCTGCCTTCATACGGTTAATCCTGTCAAAAATAATACCAGTTGATCTTGACAGGATTTCAACATGCGGTTTTAGCGTGCCAAGAAATGATTTCTTAAATTTGTCCTTTGTGAACTCTGACAGATGGTTTTTCTCTGTTGTGGCTACATTTTTGTCATATACATTATTTTGTGAGTGGAGGTAGACTGAAGGTTTGATTTCTAGAAAAGGCAGTAAAAATGTATTGTTAGGCATTTAGAATTCATTTTTGTTCAATAAAGCCTCAGCAGTAAGCTGGATAAGCTTATTAATGTAAGAAATTGCTGTTGGTCCTTGTAACATTTCATTTAATGTGTGAGACTCTGCAAAAATGAAAAGCAGGAGAAAATAGAAGAAAATTAAAAAGAAAAAGGTCATAAAAAATTTTCTGACATAAATTCCTGTTTCCTTGATTTTTTTTTTTTTATTTTTCTCAAGTGTTATCTGGTTAGCTTATAGAGCATAATTTGGATCTTTTCAAAGGTGTGTATACCTTTAAAATCTTCTTCTGTGGTAAGTAGGCACTTTTTAAATAGCAAATGAGCCCAGATGGCATGTATTCAATAAGTCTGGGGGGAAAAAAACAGCAGAAAAGCGAAGTAGCTGAGCTGCTAACAAAATATGCAGCTTCTCATTAGTGGAGGAATCATTACCACAAGACTCAGAGGTAGCAAATATTGTTGTACTAGTTTTTAGAAAAAGGTGCTTGGGACTGATGTTGAGAATTACTAGCAAATTCACTACCTGGAAAATTGATTGAAAGGATAAATTACAATATGGAATTTACAAAATGGCTGATGAAAATAACCTGAGTTATATATATTTAATGATTAATTTAAAAATTAATTAGATTAACTCTTGCTATTCAGAAAGGACACCTCAAAGCCAGTGTGAAGACTATCTTGAAAATATTGGTGCAGCATCCAGCAAAAGTCAAAAAGGCAAATAGCGTTGAGAGTTTTAGAGAAGCAACACAGACCAGAACAGACAACACTCTCACAGCAGGGCACAAATTCACGCCATGGTCCCTATCTTTTTAGACAAAGAAAAACAACGACAGATCCCTCTGGCTGCTGTGGTATCTAAAGCCCAACTTTGTGCGTCATTACCAGACAGCAGTCCCGTTTTGACTTGGGGCAGCAGAGGCCAGCCCTGCAGCCTGCTTGGTACCACGCGCTGCCCTTCCACACGACGCCTGCTCCAGCTGCCTGGGGCAGACCCAGAACGAGAGCAGCAGCACTTCTGCTCCTTAGTGGGGACACTCGATTCCCTTAGGAGGGACACTCGATTCCCTTAGCGGAGAGTTTTGCAGCCTCGTATTTCAGGACACCAACTCCAACCTAACAGCTTTCCCATCATCCACATGCAGAAGATACACAAAGCGCCTGGTGCCACTGTGCTCACTGGTGCACGCATCTTGCCATCGCCAGAGGTGTACAGCATGCTTCGCTCCCATGCAGCAAGCCCTGCTCTTGGCAGCAAGAAATCCTAGAATCCTAGAATCCTAGAATGGTTTGAGTTGGAAGGGACCTTAAATATCATCTAGTTTCAGCCCCGCTGCTATAGGCAAGGACACCTTCCACTAGACCAGGTTGCTCAAAGCCCCACCCAACCTGGCCTTGAACACCTCCAGGGATGGGGCATCCACAACTTCCCTGGGCAACCTGTTCCAGTGCCTCACCACCCTCACAGTAAAGAATTTCTTCCTAATACCTCATCTAAATCTACCATTGTTCAGTTCATCGTGCTACACTCCCTGATAAGGAGTGCCTCCCCATCTTTCCTGTAGGCCCCCTTGAAGTACTGGAAGGCTGCTATAAGGTCTCCCTCGAGCTTTCTCTTCTCCAGGCTGAACAATCCCAACTCTCTCAGCCTGTCTTCAGAAGAGAGGTGCTACAGCCCTCTGATCATCTTCGTGGCCCTCCTCTGGACTCACTCCAACAGGTCCATGTCCTTCTTATGCTGGGGGCCCCAGAGCTGGATGCAGTACTCCAGGTGGGGTCTCACCAGAGCAGAGTAGAGGGGGCAGAATCACCTCCCTTGACCTGCTGGCCACGCTTCTTTTGGTGCAGCCCAGGATACAGTTATCTTTCTGGGCTGCGAGCGCACATTGCCAGGTCACATCCAGCTTTTCATCCACCAGTACCCCCAGATGAAAGCTTCTCCTTATTTGGCAGAGAATCCCTCCACACGCTTGTCAAACAGAGCTGGAAATTGATAACAAACCCTCAGTTGGCTTTGGAAATCGAGGTCTTACTATGTTGGAGGTTGCTTTTATTCTGTCCCATATCCCTGCCGCTGGAGGAAGATGCAGGCGGGTGGAACCAGGGAATCGCGTGTGGCTGCACCTGGTGTGACACTGGCTCCGGCTCTGTATTGTGTGCCAGCCTCAGGGGGCTGCAGTAATTTCTGCCAGCTGGTGACAGCCAGGAGCAGGTTGTCTGCCAGCTGTGGAGGTGCTGCAGCCACACCTCCTACTGCCATCCATTGTGCCAAAGGCAGTGGGAAAGGTAAAAAAGGAAAAAAAAGGGAACAGGAAAAGGTAGAGGAAAGGGAAAGGGAAGGGAGGGGAGGGGAAGAGGAATTGGAAGAGGAAGAGGCGAAAAGAAAACAAAAAGGGGAAAAGGGTGGTGAAAGGGTTTACACTGAGGGTGGTGACAGACCGGAACAGGTTGCCCAGAGAGGTGGTAGATGCCCCATCCCTGGAAACACTCAAGGTCAGGCAGGACAGGGCTCTGAGCAACCTGATCTAGTTGAAGGTGTCCCTGCTCATTGCAGGGGGGTTGGACTACATGGACCTTTAAAGTTCCCTTCCAACTCAAATTATTCTATGATTTATGATTCTGTGAAAAGGAAAAGGAAAAAAGGAATAAAGAAAAAGGGAAAAAAAGAAAAAGTAAAAAGGAAAAGGGAAAAGGGAAAAGGAGCAGTACTGCAAGTCACTGCATTATCTATAGGCCAGCTGGGCTCCCAGCTGAGAGGCTTGGATGGGTTTCCCTCTAGAGCAATGAGCGAGGAGGAGGCAGCATGTCAGGGGACAAGGTGTCCTCAGGAGTCTTCTCCTGAGGAGGACAAAGCTGCACGATCCCTCTTTCCCATTTTTGGGTGTAAATGGACCACACTTGTGCTGCCTAAGGGTTCTTCTTATTACTGCAAATGCCTTCTCTTAAAAGCTGTGTGGAATCCACACGTTTAATCATGTCCATCTCATCAGGATGTGAGAAAACCTATTTCTCCTTGCCTAATGTGGCAAATGTTTGATTTCAGAAGTGATGTCTTTTAACTCTTCCATCTGTACCCTATGAATGAACAGCTTCCTTGTTTAAAGCATTTTCTGGCAATTAAAAAAAATAGAAATTACTCTTTTTCTCTGAAAGCCCCATGTAATGTTTGTTAATGTTTTAGTCTGGAGGTTGTGCATTTTTTACAAAAACATGTAAAAATTAATTTTATTATGTTTTTGTCTTGGAATAAATCTTGCCATATACCCTACATAAAGCCAAATGAATTTAGGAAATGGTGACATGAATTTTACCTAAATTTCTCTATGACATTCATCAAATTCAAAATTAAAAATCAGATTTTTGCACAAAAGCAACACAAACACAAGTTAGTTAATTTTTTCTTTTTTTTTCACTGAAAATGGAGAGATGTGAGAACTACCTGAAAAACGGTGGGATACTCTTTTCATGTTATCAGACTGAATTCTTAGTAAGACAAGACAGATGACACATTTTTAAATTACTTGCAGAATAAGCCTGAATCACACTTTACACAGCAGTCATGGTTGAAGTCCTGGCTCATGGAGGTTTTGTTATTGACATCCAAATGAGTAAAAATTTCATATGTCGTTTCTGAAGAAATGTTTTCTTTGTCTCTCATTATGCTAAGACTCGTATGTCTAAACTTACGCACATGACTGCTCCTACTGAGCTCAATGGGACTAAAGTTAAAACTAAGCCAGTGCATACTTCTTTGCATGGTAGGTGTTACAGAGCTAAAATATTCTCATCTTGGTAGAAGAGATTTTATGCAGATGAATGCACAGCGTGGTTCTCCAAACCTCTGAAGTTATATGCGTGTGTAAAATCAGCCATGTTTTTTCTAGATAGAAGGACAGTTTTCTCACCTTTTTCAGGTCTGTGCCTGAGAAAATCTTTATAAAGGACTATTAGAAGAGCCTGATGAGGCTCCCAGTTCAATAGAAATAACAATCTACCTTAAAAACTGAACGCTCAGAAAGTTAGACCTAACTACAGTTTCACTGCAGGAGGTGATACTTTGCAGAGCACTGACTGTAGACTTGAGATTAGGAAGGAGGTTGATAAAGAAAACAATTACTTCATTTTAAATAGAAAAAGAGAACCAGAAAGAGACAAGAAGAGATTCAGAGTTACTGTACTACACCTATCTCAAGTAAAGATGATAACTGAGCAAGAAGGGTTGCAAATACAGCTGAAAACACAGTGATAGGTTTGACTGGAGACAGTCCTCTTAGACATGCATATGAAATTCAATTTACTCTCTACACTTTGCCCAGAGTCTCAGTTTTGGGTCACTGCTGTCCAGAAGAAAATGCACAGACTGGTCGTTTGCTTGGTTGTTTTTTGCCATGTTTAAATTATAGCAAAGCTTTTAGTATTACAAGCAATTTTTTTATTTATTTTTGACTGTGCATGTTCTCTTGATGCCTCAATGATCAAAGGCCTCTTCTACAAAATAAGAACTCATTTCACTAAAGAAGGCATCTGCTTTGACAGAAATTTACAGTCACCATTAAGATGTCTAAAAAGCAAACCCAAGTAGAGCACTGAGGAAGTAGGTTTACACCGAGGAAAACCATAGGGGGCTTTTAAGGGGTATGGCACCTTCCAGTGGATTCACTGCATTTCTTGCTGTGACTGCAGGGTAATATTGCTGGGAAAGCAGGAAGGGGCTCAGTCTCCTTGGGGTTCTCATATTTTCCATATGCATAATTTAACGTTACAGCAGCATTATGGTTATTTGCCAAAAAAGGGTTTTCATGGTTTGCCACCTTTTGAATATTGCTGATGCAGATTAACAGCAAGGAGGAAAATGACATGGAGATACTACTGTTTTGTCTTTGTATTTAAAACACAGCATGGCCTGGATTTGCTTTGATGTCCTATTAGTGACACTGTTTTCTCCCCTTAGCACATGTAATTATACTATAGGCACTAGAAAAAAAACAAAAACACAACAAAAAAAGAGAGAAAGTGCAGATACTTCTGGATGAACTCCATTTTACGGAGGTATGAAACAGAAACACAGTAAAGGCCTGCTTCCTTAGCGGTTAGATTTTTGCTCTGTTTGCTGCTCCGCAGAGGTGGCCGGGAGCTGGGCAGCATACCAGCGCTGGCTCCCAGCCACAGCACAGGCACAGCAGCAGGCACGCCGGCTCGGCAACACCCCACCACCCACACAGCTCTGCCGCACCAGGTCCCAGAGCCCGGCTTTGTGGCATTAGCGCAGGCTTGCATGCTGCACTGAACTGCACCGTGGGGCACAAATATGACTTTATGTGATGATCGAAAGTCATGCAGGTGGATTTCCCTGACTCCTTGTTTTGAGTTGTTAATTAAAACGCCTTTCCCACTTTCTTCTTCTTGCCCCTCATTGCTTCCCTCTCCCAGTGGATGTACATCTGCTCGGCTCAGAGGGTGGCTGGTCCATCCTGCACAGTGTGCTCTTCCTAAGCAGAGCATGCTCATGCTGAAGCTTCCTACCCAAATAGCGAAGGAACTCAATGGCCTGGAAAAGTAACTTAATGGCATTTCTGGCAGCGGCCTTCCTCTGTGCCTGACTTCCCACTCCTCAAACAGTCTTAAGAGCTAGAGAGGTCACTGCAGTTGGAAATGTCCCTGGGAGCTTCCCCTGCAACTACTGCATGGCAGGAAGGCTCTGCCAGCTCACCATGGGGGCAGTGGCCACCACATGCCCCAGCAGCTCTTCAACCTCCATCAACCCTTAAAGCCCAAGCCCCTTTTGCAGGACACAAGGCTGCAGCTGGAGAAGCAAGCGGCAGGGCACTGCCTGCTCCTGCTGCACCCAGGGACTCTCTCCTTTCCAGAGACTCATAAAGCTTCCCGTCTGCCGGCAGCACAAGGGTCTGAAAAGCTCCTCAGCCGGTGTGGTGAAACTGGGCTATGTCCTAGGAGGCAGGGGAGTCTGTAGCACAGTTGGGGTTTAAAAGGGTACACAAAAACCTTTATAAATTGAGATGCAACTCTATTCAATTTACTGCAATTTAAAACAAACAAACAAATAAACAAATAAATAAAGCTAATCTCTTGGTGATGGGGCAACTACAGACTTCTAAGAGGAGTAAAAAAGGGAGAAAGTAGTCTGTGGGTCTGACTGCCAAACCATGACCATCTTGCTGATAGATCACACTGCATCCATTTTTCCTGCCCCTTCATCTGGTTTTGCTGCCGCTAGTGTCGCATGAAAGCTTTCAGAAATGCTCAGGACACAGAATACTGCAAGCGTTAGCACCGGGTGAAGGATGAAGAAGCGCAGTCTTCCTCAGCCCTTACCCAGGTGTCGCTTTAACCCCCTGTCTGCCCAGCACCTAATGCAATACAAACTGTAACAAGGTACAGTAAATAGGTGTGAGCAATATGCCCTGTCAGTATAAATTCACACAGCTGTGCCGGTTCCACCAGCATACCGTTTGCCATTCTATCCTTCGCACATGCCATGTGAAACCAAGACTTTTTAGCTTCTCTCTGAGGGCAAGAAGACTCGAACAAGCCCTCTCTCCATCTGCCAGTCATTTCCATCCGTCCTTGCAAATAAACAGCAGCTTTCTCGAAAAGAATTGTGAATTTTGTCAGGAGCAACCGGCAGGGAGAGAAGAGCAGCAGCCCCATGGCGGGCAGTGCTGGCAGGGCAAGCAGGGCAGGCAAGGCTGGCAGGGCAGGCAGGGCTGCCGGGCCCAGGCAGGGCCGGCAGGGAAGGCAAGGAAGGCAGGGCTGGCAGCGCCAGCAGGGCTGGCAGGGCCCATGCAGGGCTGGCAGGGCAGACAGGGCAGGCAGGGCAGGCAAGGAAGGCAGGGCAGGTAGGCCAGGCAGGGGCAGCAGGCCAGGCAGGGCAGGCAGACCTGAGCCCAGGAGCGCGGGCAGGCAGAGATGGCAGGCCTGCCCATCTCTGAGGACGGCCACCCGTCTCCTGGCCCCGTCCACCCCAGCCCACTGCGGAGTCCTGCTGGAGCTGAGCATATTGAAGTGTGGAAAGCGAGGGAAAGCAGGGCTTTGAGAGAGTTCTGCTGCAAGTCTGCAGATAAGCAGGTTGCATTAGGTAACGGGTTTCAGAAACCTGCAGGAACCTGCAGATAGCCAGGTTTCTGCTCAGGGGACAATGCCTGGGAGGACATCTACGAAAACTACTTAGCGGTTCACCACTGTGCCTGGGCGATGCTTTTTGCTCCAGGGGGCTGGTGGCAAAGCTCAGCTAAAGGCTGTGCGGCTCCATCCAAACTGATAAACACATTTTTAGTGTTTTCTTTTTCTCTTTTAAGGACCATTTTCTGCTGGTTTTCTTAATAACTCTTTGACATCTCTGTTTTAATAAAATTATCTCACGTTCTGAAACATTTGGATAATGAACTGAGTAATAGAGCTGTCAGCTCTCTGCTCGTCAGCTGACCAGCTGTCACACCAAGGACTGTCTTTTGCAATTGGTAGATGTTGGTTTTGATGTTTAATTCCCTTATTTCATCAAAAGACTTACTTTGAAAGGAGTATTTGAATCATGCATGTGTTGGAGATAGTTTCTTGTATCTAAATAATCTGCTAGAAGCAACTGGGGTTTCTTGATTAAAGATTTTTTTTAAAGAAAGAAAGTTTTGCTTCATGTGGGGATTTTTGTTATGAAAGTGATTCCTTTGCATTCTTCAGACCTGGTGGTAATTAATTGAAAAAATTCTGCATCCAGAATAGCACACCTTGTGCAAAATTTCCCTGGTACTGAAATGGCTTAGAGACATAGTGGACCACATACCAAGGTCCTCTTGCCCCTTCCTGCGAGGATCTGTGGGTGGGATGAGGGCAGCAGGAGGCCTTTCATGTTTAGCAGATTTTAATAAGTAGTAGTGGCTGATTGCCACTGCTGTCCTGTGATAACTATCTCAGAGTATTTATTCCACAAAAGGGCTAAAATAATTCAAGTTATAGATGAGATGTGGGAGAAGGACTTTTTTTAAAAAAGTCACAGAAAAAGGCCTTAGACAATACTGTATTAAGCATGGTGGGAGAAGTTAACAGCATGTGGGAATCTGGCACGTCTTCAACAGGCTCTGCTAAGGCAGACACAAAGTTTGATACTTCTATTTTCTTGTTATTTTGAAACATTAGAAGTCACTTGAGCTCCAGTAAGTAAAAGGATATGCAGAAGGACAAGTTCTGCTCTATGGGAGGACATTTACAGCAGCAAATAGAACAGTTTCATGAAAATAGAACCATTTTCATGAAAACCTGTAGGTATGATTATGAGGATTATATTGAAGTTAAAACGTGCTGCAACGCAGCATTCAGAAATTCTCTGAAGAAGAATGTTTTTGCATTCTCCTCCAGCAAACTGGGCAGAAAAGGAAAGAAAAAATCAGTCTTGCTTCTGAGGAGCAGACCTACATTTCAGACTCTGCTATAAATATATTCTTAAGTGTTCAAGGATTTGCTAGTTGCTTATTCAACATCCAATAGCATGTTTGAGAGAAGCATTTGAAACAAAGAGGAAATCAGTTGGTCAAGGCTTTGCATTCTTTCTGCCTGGGATGATGGGATCCAATCTGAATGATCCTCATGCAAAAAGATGGTGAGTCCTGCCAGAGTCCTGCTGGGACCCTGCAGCAGCTCCTCAGCCCATGTGTCAGAAGGATGAGGTTCCACGAGGTTTGGGGCAGGTGCATGAAGACCCAGCTCGTATCTGGTGGACCTAAGTGGCCCAGTGCCTAGCTATCCTGTGGCAGCTGTGGGGATGCAACGGCCACAGCTACCACTCTTACCTGTGGGCTAGCACTGTGTGCAAGAGAGGCATGCAACCTCCATCCCTGGAGGTTTTCAAGACCTGCCTGGAGAAAGTCCTTAGCAGCCTGATCTGATCTCAGAGCTGGCCCTGCTTTGGGCAGGAGGTTTGACTGGAGAGCTCCCAAGGTCCCTTCCAGCCTGAATTATCCTATTTTCCTATAAGCAGCTGGATAGCTTTTCTGGGACAGAAGCTAGCCAGCACAGTTTGGGAAAGTGGCCTTTAGCTGAAATAATGCAGATGATGTTCCCTTCCAGTGTATTGCACAGGCTCTTCTCCCATTTTTGCATGCATACACATCCTTCTGCACTGCTTTGGTGGTTCAGATCAAATACAGTGCTGGTTTGACTGATCTCTTAATATGAGAACATTTATACCAAACTTTGGATGGTCTGTGCTGTGAATCCGGCTCTGCAACTCCCTGCCGTATCCAGCACCTCCTCCCCATGACTGGTAGTAAGGAGTAAACAGAAAAAGCAGAATAGTTTCTGCAGATTAGTTACTTGCAAATATATTCTTCGAGGATCTATCTCAATGCACAGTTCAGTCTTGAAAAGGGAATATGTACTTTATATCTTTTATTTATTTCATCTTTTTCTTTTGCATTGTGGCTAGCTTTTGATTTTCAGGAAGGATGGTATTCACATTTATAGTATCAGGAAGGATGTAGGAAAGCGGGCAGACCTGCGGCGACTTGTTTCCATTTCCAGATTCAAATATTGACCTTCTGATTTGTCTGTTCCAGCCATTTGCATTGCATTTTCGGAGAAAAGTTGTGAGCTTTGCATCTAAGTGGATGTTGCCAGCTTCACAGCATAAGGAAGAAAAAGTCTTTGGATTTCTTAGCTCCTGCCTATGACAGGAACAGAGGGTAGAAGTACCTGGTAGGTAATTCATGATAACACCTCCTGGAAGAGTAGCTGATATTTGCCTCTAGCATATTATCTTTTCTCAGGAGACCCTTTTTTTGTTGTTCTGCACAGTCATACAGGTTATAGAAAATTGTGTCAAATAGCATAACATGCAAGACATAACAGTTGCTTCTGTTTCAGGACTGCTAACAACAAAAACGTAGCAAACCAAGATGGCCACTGCTGCCTTGCAGTGCCAGGCCCTTTAAACACTACACTGTAAAGTACTTAACTGCAAGTAATTCATGGTCTAGTCATGGATATTCTCCCTATTTGACCAAATGCTTCCTTTCAGCTTGTGATGGGTGATCAGGAGCCATATGAGCCCTTGCCCTGGGTGGGCTGAAGTGATCTGTGCTTTGATGCTGGTTTGAGCATCAGCACACTGATGCCTCCCTGCCCTCCTTCCTGAGCATGGGGAGGAGAGTAGGGAGGCATTAGCTTCCTGGGAGTGGGGGAAGTAACCTGCTAGACTAGACAGCAAATGAAAAGGTTACGAGTATTTGGGGTGAGCTGTAGGCACTGCTCTGGCTGGGAGGAGAGAAAGCAAGCAGCCCTATATGTAGAATTAAGAGTTACTGGATGTTGTTTCTCTAAGGATGAGGGTCGTGGCTGCTGAGATACAGATCGACTGTGTGCAACTGCACGCCTAAGGCCAGCTTGCCTTGCTGTGCCATGCAATGGTAAGATAAAAATCATGTCATTGCTAAACTAAGCTTTTATAGCAACAAACTGTCCTGGACCAGCTCCGATGGTGCATCTGTATACTGCAGACAGCCTGCCTGAGCTCAGACTCATTGTACGTGTTCGAGACGCCTTCCAAGGTCTTATCCTCCTATCCTACATAAAATTATTCACAGCTAGTTCATGTCTATTCATGGCTAATTTCCCATTATGTATTTAAAGCATTGCCAATACACACCAGTTTGTGTTCCGCTGAAGGGCGTACAGTTGCACTTAAATATTGATGACTGAAAGTCATTACAATTAAACTCCTTAAAATTGCTGGGTAGCTGTCTGTCCTGGTACTGTGTGCATATGTGCAGAATTTTCTCTGTTATTAATAAGCCACTGTATCTCGAATCCCACCATATATGACTGACTCACAAGATTAATGGTGAAACTGAAGCTATACGTGCTCTCAAGGGAATCGTTTTAGGCACAAAGCAGGAACTAACCTTCAATAATGTTTATGCATGTCATCCATTATTACAATAGTTAAATGCTATGGATATCCCGTGCCAGAGAAAAGCAGGCTTAAGGGACTTGGTGTGGCTTTGCTACAAATAGGAAAAAGCCCCTTCGCCTCTTTAGTGTTGAAATTGCTTTTACACCCTGACTAAGCTGGCCCATATTAACCAATATGCCAGATGGATATAGAAAATGCCTTAGATTTTATGATACTTTATAACTTGCAAATTACCCAAACCCATTTGCTATAAATTATTCAAGATATTAAGGCCCCAATTTTCAGAATTAGCCTCCAATTCTGTGCCTGCAAATAATTACAGGTACAATTTATAGCAAATAGATGCAAAGGCATTTTTTGATATGTAGACCTCTGCCCACTTGATTATCCCACAAAAAGATGGCTATGCGCTATAAAGTGTTTCCAGAGTAATCTGTCTCTGGCAAATTGCTTCCATGAAATTGGAGCCTGAGTTGAAGTCTTCTCAAGAAAAGCCGAAGTTAAAAAGTAATTATACGATTACTGTATATCTTTATGGAACACAGCTTTAAAAATCTTAAAAATCTTTCTTTAAATATGGGCATTATTGTTATCATCATTTCCCTGGGGTCTGCTGCACTGGCAAACTTATGGTCCATCCCATAAAAATGTCAGTGTGATGCCTTTGGTAAACATAAGAAAGATAGATCTTCCTTAATGTTGTTATAAAAACTGTTTTCATGTTCCAGCATTTGGATTTATGAAGCATAGTGTATATGTATTATATAATTTTTTTAAAGTAGGAGACTTACAAAAAGTAAATAGGGCTACCATTAAGTAAAAAAAAAAAAAAAAAAAAAAAAAAGAAGCAAAGCATCAGGGGTTTTATAAGGCTTAATTTCTCTCTTCTCCATGGGCTTGAGACAGCTTACATCTAAATATCATGAGCATTAGGGTGAAGAGGTTATTTAGATTAATTCCAAATTTCTGCTTACACTGAGCCATTGCTAAAGCAGTGTGCCCTCTGGAAGCAGTGGGCACGTGGGTGTGTGCAGCTGAACTGAGATGTTGCAGTCAGACTTTGGTATGTTGTGGAACAGTTGATGAACTAATAAAGCTGAGAGTTCTACATATAAAAATCTGCAAATAATTTTTACTATCTATTACTATCTTAGTGTGCTATCTCTCCCTTCAGCTGCTTAGAAAAAGTGTGTGGTTTTTTGGTCTTTGTTGCAGAAGCCCATGGCTGCAATTGTGAATTCTAGTCAGATTTCTAACAATTACAGTGAGGAAATTTTTCCATCTAAAACTGGAAGCCAAATATCTGCTGCAAGAAAGACTGCCTAATTCTACCCCCACAGCCACACACACACCCCTAGGCAGCACAAAGCCTGTGAACCTGGCCTATTTCTCTGATGTGCCATCTAAAGCCAGTCTTAGTGAAAAATGATCCTCTGTGCCAATGAAAAAACATCAGTTTTACAGAGATTTTAATGGATGATAGCACTGGGGAAAGTCAGGGGTAGAAAAACAGAGCCCGCAGACTCTCATTCACCAGCAGAGTGAGGCTCCGGCATCTGAGGCAGGGCCTCCAGCCTGGGTCTTCCCCCCGCTCCTGAGTAAATGTTCCTACTGATGCCAGTTTTGTCATAAAGTTTCACAAGGAAAGATTTTGTCAAGAATGTCTGACACAGAATGTTTATTACTGCACCCAAAATTATGACCAGCTGGCAATTCAAGAAATTACAAGGTTCAGATTTCTTGGTCATGACTCACTGGACCAGGGCTATTCCCAGTTCTTCTACTCAATGGTACGTCATAGAATCATAGAATCATAGAATTGTTTAGGTTGGAAGGGACCTTAAATATCATCCAGTTTCAACCCCGCTGCTATAGGCAAGGACACCTCCCACTAGACCTGGTTGTTCAAAGCCTCATCCATCCCGGCCTTGAACACTTCCAGGGATGGGGCCTCCACAGCTTCCCTCGGCAACCTGTTCCAGTGCCTCACCACCCTCAGAATGAAAAATTTCTTCCTAATATCTACATGTTTGGTTGGTTTTGGCAGTAGCTAAAGGATAGTTCATGGCAGGCTGTATTTGTTTAGTCTAGAGAAAAGGAGGCTGAGGGGAGACCTTATCGCTCTCTACAACTACCTGAAAGGAGGTTGTAGCAAGCTGGAGGTCGGCCTCTTCTCCCAAGTAACAAGTGATAGGACAGGAGGAAATGGCCTCAAGTAACACCAGGGGAGGATTAGATTGGATATTAGGAAAAAATTCTTCACTGAAAAGGTTATCAAACATTGGAACAGGCTGCCCAGGCAAGTGGTGGAATTGCCATCCCTGGAGGTATTTAAAAGACAGGTAGATGTGGTGCTGAGGGACGTGGTTTAGTGGTGTTTTTTGGCAGTGTTAGATTGATGGTTGGACTCAATGATCTTAAAGGTCCCTTCCAACCTAGACGATTCTATGATTCTATTTGTAATCTTACCTGGTCGCAGGTAAGTGGTTATGGCAACCAGAGCTCCCACTCTATCTTACGGGACAACCAGGTTTAGTGCCTGCAGCTGTGACCATGTTGCTCACCTGGAAATGCCCATGTCTCCTGTCTGCATAGAAGGAGAGACAGTCTGTACCCCCTTCAAAGTAGCAATGTTTAATATACAAAGGAGTCAGGAAACTGAAATACGGAGATAATGTTTTTTCCCCTGCGCTTTGGAGCCACCACGTAGCTGAAAAAACTTGTCAGGGCTGTTAATTCTCTTGAAGAAAAATGAAAGGTGATTTTTAAAAATGTAAACTACATTCTTAATCATTCAGGTGAGTAAGTGTGCAGACAGTGAATTACTAACGTAGCAAGAGGATACTTCCTAATAAACATTGAAGAGCGGCGATACCCCCTCCACTAAGTGATGCAGCATTCATTCAGAAGTAGAAAAAGGTTCTCTGGTCAAAATCACCTTGTATTTTCTGACAGATCCCCTTTACTGACCACTGCAAACTACTCGTAATGACCAGGGCCCAGCTTTATGGACTAATTAACTTATGAAAATAAGAATTTTATTTCCTACTGAGTTTCCATTCTGAAACTTGGCCCCATCTTTGCTTTCAAATTAGGTGACTTTTTATTTTTCCAGAGAAGTTTGTAGCTACCATGAAATTTAATGCAAATATCATGGTACTGATAAAGAGATTGTAATATACGTATACACGAGATTGCATAATGGCACATACCGTAAATATACCATGCATTTTCTAGGACAAGTTATCATAGGGCAGGATTTAGTTAGTGGATGGATTCTAACTGTAATCTCAATTGAAATATTTGGAGTGGGACTTTGCTAACATTTTTCACCATGTCTTCCATTTGGTACTTCTGGAGAATGCCAGACAGGAGGAACTTCTGGGAAACAGTTCTGAAATCAATAAAAAATGTGTGAAATAAGTAGGAATTCCATCCAGAAAGGAGAGGGAATTAATGTTTTATTCAAACCTTTAAAAAATCATTCTAAACCACAGGCTAAACTTTCTTCAAAGTTAAGATTCCAGAAAGCTTGCACTGACTGAGAACATAAATGGAAAGGATGTATGGAAATATGCAAATATAGTGAAGGTTACAGTTCCTTCTGCAATGTTGCCTACTCTTGTGAGCAAGATAATAATCTGCCACTGTGGTCCAGAAGCACCATTGCCATCTCTTGAAAAGATGAACAAAATCTGACTTCAGTAGGAGATGACTGACAGATAATGTCTTTAGGCTTTTTGATGCCTATAAACTCTATCTCTCTGTTGCTAATGAAAGTAAAAACTGACAGCCCTACAGAGGTGATATGGTCATACAAGCTTCTGTCGTGGGGAGAAGCAGCTCTCATGCCAGAGTGTCGCAAAGCCAGCTTGTTAAATAGAAATTAATTCTCTTCTTTTAGCTATTCTGAACTTAGGCTGGACAGAAGATGAAAATAAGAAAAGGATTCTGCTAGGCATACGTGAACCCTTGCTTTGAAATTCATTTTTTCACAAATTCAAACCTCCCCCAAAGTCAGGCTGAGTTCTGAGTGCCCAAAGAAAGCAAGGATCTGCCTCTTGGTGCTGTAATGAGATGAAGCACCATAACAAGCAGTGTGTCTTGAAACCTGACAGTTATTGACAAAAAAAGCTATAAAGCACTTAAAGCCAACAATACTGAGATAACCCAGCAAGCAGCACGTGGCAATCTCACAGAAGAAACTTAGGAACTGTTGCACTTAGTCCTGTCCCGTTGGCCCATGTAGTGGCAGGATGCTCCATCCTATTTCTAAAGGTGATGAGAGTAAATCTGCATGAGATTGCCTTTGGAGGTGGTGGGAGAAGAAGGAATAGGACCTACTGCCTAATTCCCCCAGAAGCAGGTGTGATTATAGCTTCAGAAGACAAGACGAGGCCAGGGCAGTAATCTGCCACATTTTCACTGCAAAAATTGTAGCCACCCTTTTCTTGTGTGATCTCTCTGACATGTCCTTCTGACTGCAGCTCCCCTCCTTTCAGCCCATTGGGATGACCTCGTCAGCCTGTCTCCTGCACCAGACCTTGGCAAAGAGCACTGCAAGACTTGGGGCAGGGGGGAGAGGGAAGATGCAGCCACAAAAAGAAACTTTTGCTTCCTTGATTATTCCTTGATCAGCTCTGCCAACGTTTAGGGACACAAGGATGCCTTGTTGGCATCCTCAGGTGCGTATAGGGAATTGCAGAGGTATTTATTAGCTGGCATCCTGGTGGATGGACCTTGTGACAAAGGACAAAAAAAACGCTGAGGTACCTGATGCTTTGCTTTGCCTCAGTTTCCAGTGGTAAGACCTGCTATCTCATCTCCCAGTTTCCTGAGCCTATGCAGAGTATATGGGAGTGTATCATTACCCTTTGCAAGGGCAGAAGGAGCTAGGTATCACTTAGGCCAATGGGGCATGTTTAAGCCCATGAGCCCAGATGGGCTGTTTGAGGGTGCTAGGCAAGCTGGGCGATGCTATTGCAAGGCCTCTTTCTGTCGTCCTTAGGAGGCTGTGGTGAGTGGGACAGTGGATTAGAAGAAAGCAAATGTCACAGCCGCCTCCGAGAAGGGCAAGAAAAAGGATCTAGGTAACTAAAAGCTGGTCAGCCTCACCTTAGTCCCTGGGAAGGTTATGGAGCAAATCTATCCCATATCCATATGGAGCCATTCCCAGCTATGTGAGGGAAGGTGGCTGGCAACAGCCAAAAATAAACTTCTTCCTCTCTACCCCCAGCACTGTCCCTGATGGGAGTCAATACAAGGCAAAACAGCTGGCTGGAAGCACCTGGGGAATAAGATCCTTCAGGTTTCTAGGTGAAGGCTTCCACATTTTTACTCTCTCAGCTTGTGTCTATGGCCATAATATCCTTGTGGCGGGCATATGTCTTTCTGCAATGAGGTTGCTGCTTTATTTTCTGCATAGCTTTAGCATGCTGAGTGGAGGTGCTAGCTCTCTGCTGTGAAGTAGGGAAGGGGTAAGGCTTTTAACAGCAGGTTTTATTCTTGTGACTTCAGCCTTTCCCTGCAAAGGTCATAAAAGCATCTATAAAATATTTTATTTTTGCAAATACCCTAAAGCTGTCATATAATCATTGCCTGCTTTTCACTCCCTGACAGGGCAGCTGTTGTAGTTATGGGAAAAGTACATGAAGAAAACTGTGGAATATTAACAAACAGTAAAATTCTTGTAACAAAAACTGAAGGAAATGGAAGCTTTTTCTTTTTTCATTCTAGCCATAGTGCAGACTCTGTGTTATATAATTACAGTGAAACTGAGTAATATTGTTTTTCATCAATGTCTAAATGCACGATAGTAATGACATTCTGCTGAACGTTTTCCACATTGCTCTTAGTCCCCTTCATCAGAGAGAGGTTCCTGTGCTAAAACCAAGCCAACTAACAGTGTCCTGGTTAGTATTTTTTAGTCTGATACTCTCTTCCATTTTCCAGACATGTTTTCTTCAAACACAGACACCCCTGTCCCAAGGAGGCAGCAATCCAGTAAACACCACCTACACCACCAGACTGTCAGTAGATTACCAGTTTAACCCTTGATTAATATTTACTGACACATATCAGCAGTGACAAGTGCAATGTGCAACAGGGAGCAAGCTTTGCATGGAGGGGTCTCCACACCTGAACACGGACATGTCCTAAAATCGTGGAAAGATCATTTCAGACAGAGCTGGGAGGACAGCTGAAATATAGGAAGGTGAAGTCTTATCTGCTCTTACAGTATGTAAGGCCAATGCCAAGTTTGTGTAAGCCACCTGAACAGAATGAAACTCTGTGTCACTCCAGGGACCATGCCACACAGTACGACTGGTCAGACTAACATCATACAACAGAGGCTCATGTTTTTACAGAAAAGGACCAAATTATTGGTAGTATATTTGACTGCATATTCTGCAGTTACTGGTCCATGTCCTGCTTTCATAGACAGAAGGAGAAAATAAGAAAGATGTCCTGTAGCCTATGGACAAATGTTGGAATAAACGTGCTCCGTTGACCTTTAGTGGGTAGTGCTTGTAATGGATCAAAGCACACTTCCTTCAGTTTACCTGTGTAATGTACATGGAAGAATGTTTGCCTCATGAGTCTCAGACAGATGCACATGTTAAAAGTTTCACATATGACTTACAGTGTTATGAAGAGACGGAAAAGACAAAAGTTCAGTGCTGGAATCTTGGAAGAGTTTGTGGATGCCACATCTCAAAAAAAAAATTGTGTGAACTTGTGCATGGACCAAAAATGTGCTGTTTAAGGCTACTGTGCTAGTTGTATTTAATGGGAGCTCTCTTCTACAAGATGGGGCAGATCAGGATTTTTTCTGTGTGTCTGTTTCCAGGCAGTAGATAAACCTTGTCTGTGTAAGCCTCAAAGAGGCCAGAAGCTGATTTAACAGCCTTATCTTTCTGGAGAAGGTATAATATAAGCACTCATATAGGTAAAGAGCTATTGAACCTTTCCTGAGAAATCATGAGTGTGATCCTGCCTCGCCTTGCAACGCCTTGCAAGAGCTGAAAATGGTTTCCAGCTACTGTGAACGTGGCAGCCATAAAATCAGTTGGGTCCTAGCTGCAGCTTCTATGTGATATATCATGAGATATTACTTTTCATTAGGTAGTGAGCTCTTACGGGTCTCAGGCTGTCTCTTGGGTATGTTTAAGCAGTGACAATGTTCCTTTTCCACGCTGTGTGTTCCCTGAGGTAGCTGTTTTTGCTCTCTGGGTTTCCTTGCATAGCCCTCCTCTTTCCAGTGAAGCACGTTCAGAATGAAGTCCTCCTTGGGAAGGAGGAAGGAGGAAGCAAAGTGCTTGCAGGAATTCAGTAACTGTCTTTAAGCAACGTGACAGGCACCTCTCCTCTGACCTTAACATCACCAGTAAGTGATGTATGTGAAGCAGGTTCCTCTCAGACCTCTCCTCCTCTGATCTGCTTCTCACTCTCCTTTGGTCTTCCTTCCATTCTGTCACTTCTTTTTCAGTATCTACCAAAATAATATCTGAATCTGTGGTCATTAGATTTGTTTCCTTTCCTTTGGTGCTCTCATTCTTTTCTGCCAGTGTCATGGTCCCTGTTTTCAGGACAAGCCATTTTGTTTCCTTCTGTGCAACACTTTGTTTCTCATCCCTACTTTTATTCATTCTCTATGAGGATTCTCATTTCTGTTCTTCTATACTGCACCAGTATTTACTTTCCTTGCCAATACTTTCCTTCCTATATCACTTTATTCCCTTTTCTGGCCCATCCCAACCAATATTCATCGGCACTTTGAGTCTTACATTTTATTTTTTATTCTTCCATAAAACTGGGTTTTCTCTACTAAAAAGCCCGTTTCCCCCAAAGGTGGTAATAACTGCCGTGATCTTTCCTGTCAAACCCTTATCCAGCTACTTTGTTCCTCATCTTGGTTTCTAACTCACATCATCCTTCTGCTATCATCCTTTCCCTCTTGCTTTTTATTTCACTTTCATCTCCTCCCCTTCACTTTTCCCCATGAACTTCTTTTTCCCTTAAGTTTCTATTACTCAGCCATGCAATAATTCTTATATTTTCTGACTAAGTTAGTTGCTGTTGCAGTCCCACCTCTCTCCCCCCCCTTCTTCATGAGAACCCATTAATTTGTTCTCCTGTGCTGGCTCTTTCTTTCCTGGTACAGTTAGGTTTTGACATCAGTGAAGAGATCCTTGTCACGGTATCCAAAAGCAGTAGATGCTCAAGAGTGGAAGATGGTATAGAGATAAGAGACTTGATCTTTCTTAGCATTTATCTCATCTTTCAGACCTTTCCTCCTCTATCCTTTATGACCTTCCCTGTAGATGGCCTATGCACAGAGAGCTGAAAATTAACTGTTTCAAATTAAGATAAACATGTATTTCTGGAAATTCTGAATTCTCTGGGAAATGCTGATTCAAAACAGGGGAGTTATTTGTCCAATGCACTGTCCCCACCCCCCTCACCACACAATTTTCAGTGCCTAAGCAAGCCCTGCCCTTCGCTGCTCATTTGGAGCCACACAAACAACTGTGCTGGAGCACCGATGGGCTAGTCTGGGGGCAGGAGGTGTCTGCGGGAGGTGTCTGCGGGTGAAGAGGGCACTCTGTGGTTCAGACTGGCTTCAGCAATACCTACCAGCACGTGTGAAACCACAGCCCACAACAGAAAACAAAACTGCAGTAATCAGTTGTTTTGTTCCCTACATCCATCAGTAATTGTCTCTCACCTACCGAGAAGCTTGTTTGATTTTGCGAGGTGACAGGGAAGCAAATGCATTGATTTGGTCTCAGATTAAGACTAGATGACTGCTGTCCAATAAAGAAATCTCTTAGATCAACTAGAAGCGCCTGGGATGGGAACTGCAGTATGGAGAGCATTGCAGCTAAATATCTGCTCCCATTACAGTATTCCTTCAGATGCTGGACTAACATAGTTTGGTATGAGCTGGTCATCAGAACCCAAACGACTACATCTCTAGCAATGCTGCCCTCAACCACTGTTTTTCATGCTTAGTTGCCTCAGGCTTTCACACAAAGGTGTAAAGGTTATATAAAAGGAATGCTGTGTCAAAACTGATAGCACTGAGACATTTCAGAGATAACACAGGTTTCTTTGCCATCACCAATATATTGTTTGAGGGTTTTTTAGAAATGTTTACTAGTAATAACTAAGATTACTGCAGCACCCCTATTCCCATGCTACACTTGCAGACATGTCAGTAGTTTTAGATCTTGTTTCTAGGGGCTTGTGTTAGATCTTGAAAATATAACCACAACTGGAATCAGATGGCATTCTTATTTGACATTATTTTTAAAATCAACTACAGATATATATTCTAGCCTAAAAATAGATGTATAACCTTTAAGGAGAGCAAAGACAGTCTATGACAATCTAGTCTGGAACTGTGAATTAAACAAACTGTCAGATTTCAAGGGAGCATAATTTCAGCTGTTGATGTAGACTGCTGTCTTCTAATTTAGCCATAACTTAGTCAATATCAGACATAATTCCCTTGCTTAAAAAGTTATTAAAATTTTAATAAAACCAAGGAGATGCTAGGACAAAAATATATTAAGATGGCATAAAAGTTGTGCATACATATCATTAATTTAAAGACAGACTAGATGTTAATTAGAATGACTTAATTGAATATTTCCAAATATGAACACTTTTAGATTCATTTGGAATGCATTTTCAATTCTGAATACAGTAAGTTTCAAATGCTGAGTACCGATGGAAGTCTGAACCCCTGTAAAATCGTTCTCGTACATTACGGACATATAAATGTTAGGGGTACAGATATAGGAGTTGTTCTTACATGTTACATAATACTTGGGTTTGTATGTTACTGGTACTAATACACGAGATCTGCATCAGATCTGTGTTTAGCTTGCTCTGGTGTGCGTGCGCAATGGAATCCGTACACTTTCAGTAACCGATGCAGAGTGAACTCGAGGAGACAAGTTTATGTAGAAGCCAAGTGTTTAAGCCTCTTCTCAAAATTAAGCTCAAGGGAAATTTTTTAGTCACGCTGAGTTCAGATTTAGGGGTTTGGGTTTTGGTGGGTGGGGGGTTGGGGTTTGGGGGGTTTTTTTGCTTTCTTTTCATTCTCCACTTATCAAAGCAGGAAATTATTATGAGCTATAGTTCCTGTCTTCTTCCTATCTAAATATAAGCTACCACTTTATAGAGTCTGCAAACAGTCATTTATAGCTATGAGGTACACATGTGTAATGGGAACCTGGTCTCTTTCATTTCCAAGTGGATTTAGCCTTCAACAAAATATCCTAGAATGTATTCAGCTCATTTTCTAAAAATCTGTTAAAGAATGCACTCTTCTTCTATGAACAATCAAACTAAGATTTTCCCTTAAGCCCTTGAGTACCTATGTGCATATTGCTATTTTATGAGTTAATTTGCCAGTGTAGTAGTCGATATGCTCCTGGGTTGCTTTGAGAGTGTGCAGAGTATTTGCACGCTGTGCCTCATATATACGTACAAAGAATCTGTTCTGGTCTACCAGCATTGGGGTGTCCCATAAGCAGATATTATTCAGGGTAACTGTAGTTCGATAAGGCTTTTTGGTTAAAAACTACATCCCATGTGTATGTTTTCCTAAATGTCTTTGGGGTTTTTTTCTTGATTCTTGTATAGCTCAAAAATAACATTAAGTTTTTCCAAGCAAAATAACAACCCTAAAAATGTAAGCACATTCACAATGTGTATGGTGAAACACCTCTTATTCACCCAGAGCTATAGAAGGAAAGAAATACATTGGGAAAGGTACGGTAAAGTCATTCCACGTTTGGATCAAGAAACTATTGAAATTCATATCGCATTATTAGAGGCTCTGCCATCAGCAGCTTTTCACAGGTTTACATAAAGTGTGCTGGTGGGTCATAGATAGGCTATGTACTACAGAACTACCGGCAGCTGACACCTTCCTTTGCCAACAAGAGAGGAAGCGTCAAGGGCTCCATGAGCAGCGATGCTGAACTGAACTGTTCTGCTGCTGCAGTCAGCCTTTGCAAAGTAAAATCCATTTATTTAAAGTTTTATTTTATAAAAACAGCCGTAACCTAAATGATTTCTGTTCCACTGTGCATGTTCTGTGTAGAATAGATGCTCAAATGTAAGGATAAACCATTTTGGAGAGAGAAGGTCTGATTTTATTAGTAATAATGTGTTTCAAAAAAGATAAGCAGTTAGCCTGCACTGAAACCCTTTGCAAACATGAACCAATGTCAAAAGGTTCAGAGGAAAGTAGGTGAGTTTTTAAATGCAATTGACTATGAAAAACATGGCTTCTGTACAAGGATACAATGTTATATTATCCTACATATCCTCCAGTATAGCTGGAAATCACAGAACAACTAATGTAAGGAGAGAATCTAGCCCTAAGAAAGCTACTGGTGAAATACAGCGTGTTTCTGACCCTCCTCCCTTACTGCGTTGATTACACATATACCAGACGGGCAGACCCTATAGCATCTTTGTTTTGTGACTTAACACTGCGATCTGGTCAATGGCATAATAAATTAAAAGGAATTTTACGCAACAGGATGAATGGGGACTCTGGACTGGCCTTCCTCCTATTAATTCTTTTAGACACTGTCTTTCCCTGCCTGATGTCTCTTTGCTGCTAAGTTGCTTCAAGTATCTTTAGGCCTCATTCACCTGATGCTCAAGTGCATCATCCGATGGGGAGGACCTCTCTCCTGGAGGGTATAGGCATCCCTACCACCACTGAGCTTATCCCCAGCTTCAGCAAAAGGAGGACAGTTTTATTTCCAGTGATGACACCATTGCTCCTCTCCAAGGACAGATTTGGCCTTTCACCTTCATAGCCTGTCTCTCCTCTCTCCGGATCCACGCTGGTTGGCTTCGGATGCCTCCATGGACGCTGAGAGCAGCCCACTCAAGGGCCCTCCGCTCTCTTCTGTGACTGGGGCACATGAAAGGGACCCATCCAGCTCAGGGGTGAGATCTGGTTTAATTGCAGTCAGTTATGCTGATACCCTACCGATACTGCCATGGTGGTTAGCAGATTTCTAACGAGAGCCATCTAAAGAAGATAAACAAAGGGCAGCTGTGCTTAGCTCAGACCAAAGGGCAGGCTCTCCTGCTCTCGTCTCCGACAGTGGCAAACCACGGACGTTCAGAAAACAGCATGAGTATCAGGGAAGCATATAATAGTTTTTCCCTGAGTATTCAGTATCTGGGTGTCTGTAGCTCACTCAGCTCCAGAGCCAGAGGTGACGTCTGGGCATTTAGTAGGCTTCGCTGGATTATTTTAGTGGGATTTTTCCAATGCCTTTTTGAACCTGTGAAAGGCTGTTAGCTTCCTCCGTGCCTTGTGGCAAAGAGTTTCGCAGTTTAACTGCAAGTTGTGTGAGGAACCGCTTTACGTCACTGTTGCAAATTTGGCCTTTGCTAGTTTCATTTCATGCCCCCTAATCCTTGTATTCAAAAAGGCACGGGAAGCTCGTTCCTGATTCACCTTCTCCACCGCCTTGGTGGTTTCACAGCCCTCTGTCGCAGCGTTACCATCTTTGTATGCCGGCTCTCTACACTTTCCTGTCAGGCGTCAAGCTATTTTTATTGCCCTCGTCTGAACCTCCTCTATTCCTGAAAATACAAGCAATGCTTTCACAAATAACAGGCTGTCACATTCTCAGATATGCCTCTCAATTAGTATGTGCATACATTCTGCACATGCTGGGATCAAATGACCTTTTTAAACGCAGCGTGCCAATACAGTTGCTTGCGCATTTCCACCACCGCTCTCTGAACGTTATTTGGCTTTTTAATCCTGCTCTCAAGGGTTACCCATTTGGTGAGCTCCAGTCAAATAAATACTCAGCTGAGTCTGATCTCAGTGTGGCCAACAGGCAGAATACAAACAAACCAAAACCAAATCCCAGCAGTGTCAGAAACTTTTAAACTCCTACTTTTATAAGTACTATATACATATATGTATATATAGCCTGTGCTTTGTGTTTTCTTGAACCTATTTTCCTCCAATGAAGACTATGGCTATTGTCAAAAATAGAAGGAACATTCTCAGTAAAATGCTTCTGCAGTTATCAAATGTCTTTGGATTCATTTCAGCATTTAATCACCCACAAAAGATGTTTTTTGCCTCATATGTTTCTGCATCCTTTAATCATGGAGGAATTAACTGCCAAATCCTGTTGGGGTGGGTTTTTTTTTTGTTTTTGTTTGGTTTTTTATTTTAAAGTATATTAATTTCATGTACTGAAATGAAGAATGATGCAGGGTTTTTTTCTTTTTTTGATGAAACTACCCACAATTCTTCACCCTAAAAGAAACTTAATTCTCATTCAGATTGGATAAAGAGTATTGCTACCCTCATCCCTCTCATCCCCACATATCTCGTCTTCCCACATACTGCACCTCTTTTCAAACAACTGCCACTAAAGGGAACTTTTGCTTTCTTCCAGCCCCCTCCATACTCACTTTTTAAAGAAGTAAGATTGCTGCTGGGGCTCTGTATACAGATAGATAGATATACACAAAGAAACTTGCAGGTTTTTCAGGGACAGATTCAGTCGCGCTTTCCTCTGAAATGATCTTCTGCTATGGATTACCAGATAATGCACCTGGAACTACATTAGTTTGTTCAGGCTCATGGTTTATCTGAAAATCATTTTCCAGTAATCTTATGTACACCATCTGGCTAAACATCCTGTTAGGAGCCAGCCGCTGAAAGGAGGAGGAAGTACTCTCTTCCCCCAAACCGTTGCTAAGCAGCTCAAGTAGTAACAACCACATCATTTATTCGGTTTGTGTGAACCTGGGTCCAGCAAGACCTCCCAGCCCCATTGGGGGCATGGACGTGCAGCCAGGGCTGTCAAATAAGCGACAAGAAATGTTTATTCCCCTCTTCTCCAATTGTCAAGCCAACCTATTTTATTTTGTTTTCTTTTTTTTTTTCCCTATAGAGGTTATTATTAGTTAGTGTGCATAAGCCCAGTTATCACAAAAGGGACCCTGTGCCTGCGACAGCACCAGTTTCATGCCACTTGACACCATCTCTCCCCAAATGCAAGGATTTGTAAGCTGCGCAGATGAACAGAGCCGGTCATCGGACAGGTGCAGCGGTGAAGCAAGGAGGCCATCTGGGATCCTAAACACTGCTCTCCATCCAGCTTCATCCAAACCCTGAGCTCGCACAGCTCAGAAGTACTGACCCCCGGAGCCACCTCCTGTGTTGCATGGCTGGTGGCAAGAAACTGCAGCCTTCCCTCAGCACCGCGAGAGGGAAGGCAGGCAAAACCGGAGAAAGGAAAATGCACTCCTCGTTTTCTTCTATGGGAGGAAGACCTTCCAAGCAGCATCTTTTAAAATGCGCTCATAATATAACAAGGAAAATGAGTCCTACTTTAAGATGTACCCGCTAACTCAGCTTGGCTGCTTGGGCTTCAAACAGGAGCTCCCTGCTGATGGGGCAGGCTACGTTGTCTCTGAAACCAGTAAGTCCCAGGTTCCTCCTAATATTAGATGTGGCCCCTGGGGCCAAATTTAAGGCTCCTTCCTTACAGACAGGGTGTCTGCCTCTAAAGAGGTTGTTCCCACACATTCACAGGACCTCACCACCTGCTTCAGGGCAGGAAAATGTGCTGGTGAACACGTGTAGACATCGTCCTACTTAAATTAATTCTGCCGAGATCTTACTCATTAATCTCTGGGATGCTGCAGGTGCATTTATTAACGTAAGAGCCCCATGTTAAAATGCTGTGATCCTTTCTGACATATTAAGCCATTTTTAATTCTCTCTCATCATCTCCAGCCTCTCTAGTAGACATTAGATAACTCTGGGGTCCTAAATAAGCTACAGTGACTTAGGCAGAAAGCAAGTGAGTTATTAATCTTATGCAAATGCCTGTTTAATTTTCAGGGATCTTGGCACCATTGTAAGTGCTGGAAGTCATGGACTATAAAGAAAAAAGGTAATTTCCTGTTTGTTTAATTGATCTTCTGTAACTTTTCTCCTGGCTGGTAAAGCTAGGTAATGGAATTTGCAATGTAAAATCATTATTAGAAGTGCCAGTATGACACTTGATTAATCCAGTCTATTTAGGCTTAATAATACACACTTGACTTATGTTCTGGAAGCAAAATTGCCTACTATTTCCCCTCCTGTTTTTTAAATATGTTTATAAATATCCCTAGCATTATGATACATGAACCTATTTCTTCATGCATTGTTATTAGGAAGTGATAATTCCCCCAAATGTATGCTCCATGAGCAATAGTATGCTTTCTGTAAGATTTCTACCCACAGGAAACTTTTGGTCTATGGAATGTCTAAAAATTCCTTTAAAGGACCGATGCCTTTCTCGCTTCCCACAGGTTGAGACAGGTCAGTTTTGGCCACCTCTTGAGTGGCAGATTTCCAGGGTAAACCCAGAAGGTGGGCATGACTCAGGAGCTGACATTGTTCTCACTCAGCACTGAATCAATTTTCTGTCGTGCTAGTTCTTGGTTAAAACAGAAAATAACAGTACTTCTGACTGTTCAAGGCAAATAAAGGCCATTTGTCACTTCTTTTCAGCGAAAGAGTATTACACCCAAAGCCATGGCCAGCTCCAATTCATGGGAGAGGTTTTGTGTCCACCCACATCTTCCTGTGTCATTTCTATTAGATACAGCATCTTTTGTCTCTCCCCGGCCCAAGCCACTGTTAAAAATGCTTGTACGTTATGACAGATATTGCTTTAAATCAGCAAGGAACAAAGACGTTTCTTCTTACAAAGTGCTTTGGAGTGAAAACAACATTTTTGAAGGAAGGTACAACCGTTGCAAATAATGCACAAGTACTTTGTAATATCTGGGTTACTTATGGAAATCTTTTTTGTAATTGTGCTAAAGAAATTATTCTATTCCTGGTTTCATTTCATTTTACGATAATTGCTCTAACTTCTATTTCCATCACAGTAATATTTAGTGCAATCATATCAATTTAATTTGATCTTTTATGTTCCACTGCAGTGATCAAAACTGGCAGCCTACTACTTCGTGTTACCATTCGTTACACCTTACTAAATCAGGCATCTAAATAAAAGCAAATATTGTAAACACACGTGAAATGGTACATTTTACACTGCAAAGTGATAAGAAAATGCTTTTAAACAACACTATTTTCAATTTTAAAATATTCCTTATGCTTTGTTTGTACATGTTCTGTGCTTCACAGCCTGGCTTTGGTTTCTAAGTCAAAACTGTAAGAATACATAATATTAGTAAGCTTTAAAAAAAAATAAAGTCTTATTACCTAATAAGTTTCAAAAGGGAGTTTATTTATATAGGTTGTATTTAAATGTTTCTCACTACATGTCTTTTGGGGCGAGGACTGCCTGTAAAGAACAGCAAAGCAAAACAAATACTGGCAAGGCTGATTTGAAACCAAACACCTTTTAAACAAACAAAAAACCAGTCTGGAGCATTTTCAAGTACTTCTTAAATAAAAGCAAAGTATCTTTGGAAACCTAGGATCTGACTGAAAGAAGAAGTGCTTGTTTATTTGCTTTTTAACAGGAGGTGGGGGAGAATCAAGCGCCACTGTTCAAGGGATGCTCCGGAGCGGCCCTGGCGGAGATGCTGGGGCGGGATGGGGGAGAGGCAAGCCGAGACCCTGCCCTCAGGGCAGCGCTGGGACCTGGCCCAGCACCCTGCCCTACGTGCAAGGTGCAGAAAGCCTGCACTTGCCTTCCCCTTCTGCCAGTGGTGTCATAATTTATGAATCTACCCCAAATGTGAAAATACTAAAATGAACACTCTTCAAAACCATAGGCCTGAACGTACTATCAATTTTGGCTTTTCTGAAACCTTGTTTTTCAATGAATAAGTGAGTCATCCTCCCTTCCGTTCTTCCTGACAAGCTTGTCTTTTGTCTGTAGCTCTTACAAAATGAACCCCTGATTCTGTTTTATGCAATCAGTAGCCAGATGGTGACTGGACAAGAAGCAGCCTGATTTACCTCGAAGTGATACTGAACTTCCACAGCTGCTACTGAAAGGGAGTGTTCCCCTCTGAATGGAGAGCAGTTTCTACGGGTCACAATAAAGTGGCAAAATTGCAGCAGACTGGTGTTTATGTAGAAATTTCTTTTCTTAAAAGACTGTGCTCCTATAAGCAAGGAAAATGAAACCTTTAGATGCCTCTGTTAAGCTCTGTCCCCTACGGAGAATAAAATCCTGGTGCGATTGCACTAGGTATTGGAGAGGGCTTGCCAGGAAGACGGCACACAGTTCTCATCAACTTTATTCCTAAAAGGTGCGCAGAGATGGCCTGCCAGGATGCTCAGGAGGTGGAAAATCCATCTTCTGAGTGGGGAATAGATGAGAAGGTCTTGATCACAGAATAAAATAAAGGCTGCAAGAGAACAAGGTTTCTCTCTCTTTCTAAAACCAATTTTTGGTGGCATGGAGGGGTCTGATATATAGGGAGGCAAAGGCTGAAGGACATAACCAGCAGCACATGGAGAACGGGATATGAAACAGTCATGAATAAATCAGATGGTAAGCAGCCTCCCATCCTGACAGGCTCTCTCTTGCTCACAAATTAAAAGACAAGTACTTAGAAGGGACTGGGGAAAAAACCTTCTCTTCCCCCCACTCCCCCTCCCCTAAGAAATGGTACGGGTTAAGACAGGGGTGAGGGAGAGAGGGAGCGACTGCTCAGGATTCCTGGCCGCTCTTCAGGGGAAGAGAAGCTGCGTTTATACGGTCTCATCATTCAGCTGGAAATGACAGGCAATGATTTCCAGGCTCTTGCCTCTCCTTTTGGTGACTGTTTAAAAACTGTTTGTGTTGGTTTGGGGGTATTTTATTATACAGAGAATAGGTATATTTGACAAGCCTTAAATATGAATTGCTGCTGTGCTGCATGAAATATCTGATAGCAGACACATTTTTAAACAGTGCTTTGCTGTGATGTCTCCGCTTGTTTCTGCTAAGAAGTTTTCTGCTTTCTAGCTTGTTTATCATTATTATATCTTGTCTTGCCTGATGCATTCCATGGTTTGTAAATGCAACTTTCATTCCACAGATAACAGTGTTGAGGATTTTAATAAATTGCCCTCCAGTCATGCTGCATTTTCTTTCTGCGGTGTCTCCTCTTTTGCACAGAGAAATAGTTATTACTCATTCTGTTTTGTGGTGAAAACCTACAGAAGGTGAACCTTAAAGCACCTTGCTAACGAGCTTAGACCTGCCTTACATTGTGTGCTGCACAAACAGACAAGAATAAAGCCATTTTCATTTTCTACACCCTAAATTCGGGATAACAGTGCTGCCGAAGTATTGCATCTACAACATTCTATTAAATTCGTCTTACCAGTTTAGTAGTCCTCCCTGTGTAAATGTTATACTCAACCATTGACCGCATTTTGATTCTCAATGGCTCTCAGTATCCCCGCACTGCATTGCTCCAATTGAAATTGGGATGCTAGACTTTTTAAAGATTTTTCTTGGAAACTGAGGTATTTAATCTTATTCTAAAAAAGTAAATATTGGTTAATTGAAGCTTAGGTTTGCAAAAAGATTAGAGACATTTAATTAGTCAAAATTACATATCATGCTGTAATACAGCAAATTAGATTAGATAGGCTTTACACTTCAAAATTACATTAATGACTGCATACATTTTCTTAATATTATAATCTTTAATCTTAGATCCCTTAAGATACTAATAATTGTCTAACCCATCGCTGACTTTAACAACACTATTTAAAATTATAATCACTTCTAAAATTTTAAATTTAGCCTTAGGTTACAGGAAGTGGCTATCCCCCAGAAAAGGCAAAATACATAGAGTGCAGAATGTGAGATTTCACTTAAACTTTCATATTAATAAAGTGTCTGTTTTGCATTCATGGTTAACGGGGACCAGCTGCAGTGGTTTCTTTCTTTGATCTAGCTTTAAAGAGGCTGCTTTGTTCAAGTTTAGCTTATTCTCCTCTGGAGATGGGCTTGGCAGACTCAGGTAGCAGTTAGTGCCGCGTCATCATTTCACATTCGCAGAAAAAGCTGCCTTGAAAGAAGCTTGCAGTGGTAACAAACAAACAAACAAAGTATGTGGAATAAGACTTCAGGCAGAAACTTTGTTCAAGTGGTGGCAGAGCTTGCAATCGGCGCGCGGCCATCGTTTTGAGGGTGGGATTTCTTTGTTCATTCCCAGAAAGGGTAGGGCTGAAATAGCACAAGGAGTACAGGACGGTGTGTATGGGAGTACCGGTTATTGGTTGTTTCTCACAGACTGAGACTAGCAAGGCCTGAGTAAGTCACCTTTGATCTTCACTTCACAGTCAGGTTTTGGAGAGGGGTGTCCATATTCCCATTCTCTTCAACCACTTGCTTTCACAGGGATACATCCCAGCTTCCTTGCACCTTTGATAAACAAGTGCCTTTTGGAGGAAGATCTTATTTTCAGAGTTTCATTCCAGATCTCACTGTATCTCATTACAGGAGCACTGCAGTGATAGAGGATCAGTGGCTTGTTCTGGCTCATCTGCACCCATAGGCTTAGATTCATATATTTAATAGATTATTAAATCTATTGTATCAAACACACGCATGAGTTTCCAGAATGCTACTTCTGCAGAGGAGCTAAATAGCCTGGGGTATTTGATTTGGATTGAGAGCCTTTGGTTCAGCCGTTAAAGCCCAGCCCACATTGCTCAGGCTTAAAAGCTGTTAGTAACAGGTGACACTGACCAGCCTCACCTACCTTCAAAAGCCAGATTCAAAGCTCCGATACTGCCCTAATCTTAAACCTAAAGTGCAAGGAGGCCCGGAGGCGTGCTGTGGAGCTTGCATTGTTATGGTGGGCTGAGACTGCTCTGAAGAGTTGTGTCTCCAAGGCTAAAATACAATATCTCTCACTGGCACTATGCTCCTCCTGAAAGCAATATCTTTAGCTTTGCCTTAAAATATTATCTTTCACTTTAGAGGTTCAATTTGAAAGGATTTTTTTTTTCCAAAGTGCATTACCTCATGTTTTACTTTAATCCATTTTGTCTAGGTACAATGTATAAGAAGAGAGACCCCTGACACTGCACACACAGCTTGGTCAGGGAACTGGAAAGGAGGATGTGGGACTGGGAAAATACCGGAGAGTTAGGGGATTCTGTGTGCTTGAGGGACATTTTGGTACATGAGGAATGGGAAGAAGAAGGGGCGAAATCTATTTTTCTAAGAGCAAAATGAAAACATGAAAAGACTGAAAGGTGAAAAGCAAAACAAAGATGTAAATGTTTCAGTCATTCTGATTTGTACAATGTCACCCCTCACGTGCAATGTCGTCACTCTGCTGTGCACATGGAACCACAGAAGATTCCAAGTTTTAATTCTCACAATTATCTGCTCAAAAAAAAGAAGACTGGGTAAGGTCCACCAAAGGAGCTCTGTAGTCCTCCTGCTAAGAGAAGATATGTAACGGCAAGAAGGTATCACACAGCAATGGACAACATAAAATGTCCTATTCACGGCACATTATGGAATAGACCTCCTTAATGCTGTTGAACACAAAAACATTCATTGTTCAGTTGCTTTATGGTACCTCCTCAAGTTACTCAAGGGAATTATGTCTGTGTATTGTTTATTGCCATCTTTACGTGTCATTTTAATGCTAAACTTCTCAGTCATAATCAGAAATAGCCCTGTCCTTTAATGATTTAATTCACAAGCCTGACCGCCTGTTAAAATTGAACAGAAAATTGAATGCATCCATAGGAGACAAAATCAGAATTTCTTCTGTCTCATGGAATTCACAGCGGACAGTCAATAAGTAATCTGGAACTGAAAATGTTCATACTTACAAATTTTTTCCTCTTTCGGGGACATTCTCTTAATTACACTAATTTGTCAAATGTATCCTCATTTTTACAAGAAGTTTCCTTTTCATACATTTGTTAAAAGAAAGATAATTGCAACTGGAAAGCAGCAAAATGAAAAGAACTTTAATTATGCATTATAATAACAAATGTGTTCTAGCTCAGGTGAGCCAGACCAATTATATATGATCAGTGAATGGAAACAATTGATGTTTCTGCATTTTCATTTGGGTCTGCTGACCTTTTATGGTGAATGTATTACAATCTGTCTTCCCCTGGTGCTCAAGACAGAGCAAATATTTTAATTTATAGAGCCATTTGGAAAAATTATTTCAGTCTGATTAAAGACAAGTTTTACTGAACTTGATCAGTATTTACTCCATTCCCACAGAGGAGGAGAATGCTTCTTTGTAGCTCTTCTTAGATTGCACATGGCCTGAATATGAGACACAGCCATCAGGCTATCACTGTCTTTTTTTCATACTATATTTTGCATCTCCCCATTAAAAACTGGACAAAAATAAATTGATACGCATACTTAAATTCCACTTACAAATTAGATGAAGCTGAATAAGCATGAGTGTTTACTAAAGTTTAAAGCTGTTTAAGTGCTTTACTAAAACTTAAAATTTTCAAAACTATGGTCAAGTCCAAACTTTTGCAGCATTTGGCTCTGAAGTGAAGATGACTATTACCTTACTGCTCCAGCCAAGCCTCGAGGCTCCTCTGCACCAGGCCCTACACAATTCACGTGAGAGGAATCAAAGAATTTATCATTTATTCAGAGAAAAGGAGGAGGTATGGCACAGAATGAAAACCCAAAGACCCTAGATATTACCAAAATCAAATGCAATTTCAGTCAGCTTGGCACGGGGTCTCCTGAGACACTGACCAGTGTCCAGTTCCACCTGGACCTCATGACCACAGAGTCGTAACTGGAGGTCCTCAAAACAAACACTCAAAATAACGTCATGTAATGGGATGGCAGCATTGCCAGCAGGAAGAACAACTGGCATGGCAGCATTGCCAGCTTGAAGAACTTACTGAGCATTTACCTTCCAGAAAATGTTTGAAAAGACAGAGCAAAAAGTGCACTTCTTAAAAGGACACATGAGGTGATGAGGCATTCGATTTCCTATGGTAATGTTGACATAACGTAAGAAAAAGTAATTAGAACTCTTATTAAAAAGTAAGCTGCCTTTAATATAGCCTTCATTTTCCTCTGACTGTGACATGTGATTTCTGATGTTTACTTTTGGTTGGCGCTTCTGAATAGCTCTTTAATCTGATGCCTGAATCATTTGGGATGCTATGCTTCAGAATGCCTTCTTTAGTAGAGACATATAAAAGATGCAGCATGTAAATGTAATTCACCTCTAGTAACTCAATTCCTTATTTTACAGAAGCCTTAGCTTAATAGAAATGTTGGTAAGAAAATGTGAATCAGCTTCAAATGGGCTGTAAAAATGGACCAAAAGCATGTAATTACTGTGTCTCACTTCATAATATATTTTTCTTCTAAATATTTTCTTCCCCCTTGAAAGTTCACCAAGGTTTTGACAGTATAGCTGGGTCCTTCCCAGCATCAGCAGAAAGATATTCTACAGCTAATGTAATATTCTATAACTCCATTACTTTAAGACTGTGCCTTTGGAGAAACCTATGCAAACTCCCTCAAATCTAATGAGGCTGTACATCACTGGACTCGCTTTGAAGGTAATAGGGTTGCACAAAGTGACCTGAGGGCATAATTTGGCCACTTACAATGATGATGAGTGAGAGGAAAGAAACCCCCTTGAGTCTTAGAATCCACAGAGAACCTGGAGGTTAGGGCAGGAAAAGGCTGTCTTATTCTGGGTAAATCTGATACAGAATCAGAGGGGCACAATAAGTATGGATCCCTGCAGTGACTCTTCATCACATCTTCTTTGGGCAAGGCTTCATTTTGAATCTACTTACATGATCAGAGAATTAATGACACTTTAATTCATAATCAAATTAACTGCAATAATCTTTATTAAGGAAAGAATCCCATTGGCAGGGTGCCTTAATCGCTCAAACTTAGAAGAAGGATGTGTGTGGAGGCACAACAGAGATGTTCACACTATGAAATCATGTGGAAGGGACTATGTCTCTAAGAGCTTGACCATTTTTTTCCAGGAGTATCAGGTAATCAAAGACACCACCTCTCCACAGCCTTCTGTGACACCAAATGACCTGGAAAGAGGAGGGGATGAATGGAATTAAAATCCTGTAGGCTTTCCTGTTTTTTTTCTCTTACATTCCTCAAGGGTCTTTGCACAGAAAAGCACCTTTTCATTCTAGACATCTTCAGTGTAATAACATTAAGCATTACTTTCCCAATTGCAACTGTTGAAATTATTTCCCCTATAATCAGCAAGTACTGCATTTTATCATACGCAATTGTGAACATAATGATTAATATTTTCCTACTAGGAACTTTGGGATTTAACAGAGATTAAAGAGTAACTGCCCCTCATGCCTGTTTCACATTCACTTGCAACTAGAATTAATCAAAGCTAAATTGTCTTCACAATTTTGCAGCACAAAGTGAGGATTCATGTTAATTCCGTGCACAGGAAAGCATGAAAAGAATCCAAGGAGGATACAGAGCATATGGCAGATGAATAGTAAGAAAAGACAAACAGATTTGCATAAGTTATTTATTTATGGGCAGGGGTGAGGGGCTGGTCCTTTAAATGCCCTTGCCCAACTCTGCTGTTAGTTTGCTTTCCTATTTAATGTTCCTCTTTCTTCCTTTACTTAACCTGATGCAAAGGAGTGGCAGCCACCTCCCCAGACAGTGATGGTCCCAGTAAGGCTAGCAGAGCTGCTTTGCTCACTATCTCCAGGTATATACTCCTCAGAAAGCATACCAGGTGAGGACTATATATAACAGTGTACATCTTAACTCCCTTGAAAATAGTGGTTATCATTTTACGGGGACCTTATCAATACTGCTTGCCATCTAGACACTGACTCCATCGAGGTGTCTTGTAGGGTTTCTCCCGCAAAACCTGCCCTTGCAGGTATGCAACACGGCTCCCCCCAGACCTCCCCTTTTTAAGTTCTCCAGCGTACATAGGTGGCACAATCTGGTGATCTGTGTTATTCTTTAGGAGACAGTTTGAGATGCTACAAAGAACTTTAGTTATGATTTAGCACCAGCTCCTCAAAACTATGTCTCTAACTCAGAGGTCCTGTACCTCTGACATCTGAAGCACGCTTACTCTCATTACCACAGTCTTTTTACTAGTTTCCCATGAAAACATTTTTTTCACTTATACCTATCAAGTAGTTTGGGCAGTTCTGAAGCTCAGTCAGAGGTACAGAAAAAAAAATTATTTCCTTTATGTTGCATAAGTGCATGCAGGGAAATGGTTTTTGCCCTTAAAACTTGTAGCCTGACTAGACAAAGGTGAATAACAAAACTAAATGACCAGCCTTTACAGAACATCTCAAATCTTGAGCAGTGCAATACTTTCTCTGAAGAACCAGAAGAATCCTTCAATTTCTTTTTCACTTACAATGTACTTAATGCTATGCTCTTTGTGTTTGCTTGCTGAAATGGAAATCAGAGCCTAGTATTAAAAGCCCACTCTGTTGGTGCACTGGCTTGTGAGGAACTGAGAGGTAGGTAGCCACCCAGCCCAGGCTTTGCTTGGAGCTCACCTCCACACAGACAGACAGCGAAAGGCATATGCACATCTAAAATCCCATCAGGGTCCTATTTTGAGGCTTCACGTTTTGTTGTGAACGTGATTTCAAATAGCACAGGATACCCAAATATGCCAACTGCCTTCAAAACCAGGGCAGATAAAACATCGTATCTTTAACGTGCCCTAGAATTGGTGAAATGTAAAGGCTGTGTGGACTTTAATACAAAGTAGTTCAGCAAGCTTAACAGATGTTAAATAGCATGCACTATCTCCCAGAATAGATACAACCTTTTGTAAGACATAAATATTTGCTACAGTGACAGAAAATTAATATCACTACCTTTACCCAGGAATTTCTTCAAATAACTGTTACCTATCCATGCTCCTCATGTTCATGAGAATTTAATTTCAGAGGGGGAAGGTGGACGATACGCTATACTACGGGGGCTGAGATGGAGACTCAGATTTAAATCCTCTCACTAGTGGGAAGGATGCCAAGGGTTTGAGGCTAGCCATCCCTCAAAACTGCACAGTTGACAGTTTCTGCTTACGAAAATCCCAGAACAGCTGGGGTTCCTGCTCAAGAAGTATTCCTCAGGTGAGGAATTTCCCTCAACAGAGGCCACAATAGATGAGATGCGGCAGCATCCACGTCTACAAAAACTAGTGCAGGTCCAGGCTTGGAGCACTCTGCCTCTCTCCGCCATACCACTGTTCCTGTCCCTCCTTCCTGTGATCTCAGGATGAGATAAGCTTTAACTTGGGTGAAAAACAGACGCTCGTGTACGTTTCTTGCTATGCCTTCAGATGATCCGGCTACCCACTGGTGTAAATCGAAACAAATTATGCCTACCCCAACTCCCGTGGCTGAAGTTGTAAACCTCACAAGAATTATATATTGAAAAATGTTAACTGCACGTAGTCAGCAGTAGCAATTCCATTTCAAATTATTCTACCTGATACATTATACAAGAAGATAGTTATTATCTAGCTGTGCACCAATAGTGATTATTTATTCGTTTGGAAATATATCTCGTACCAGACTGAGAAGTACTGCTTTCCTCTGAGCCTGAATCTGCACAAAGAACGCAATTTATATGTTCCAGAGAAAGCCTGTGCTGAATATCCCCACAATCTGCTTAAAATTCATCACCTGAGCAGCGTGAGTCTTGTCTGCTTGTGAAGACAAAACTAAAAATCAGATGAGGAATACTGCAGCAAAAGTTTAGTGTGTGTTAGTGTTTCACTTGTAAATTGAGATATTTTTCAGTTTTACTCTCTCAGCTATTTCAGATTCCATTGTGCTGCATTTTGATATGGTAGATAATTCATCAGCCTGTATGTCTTTTATTATTATTACTGTTAGAAAAAATCTTGAGTTTAGGAGAAACAAAACAATAATTTTGCAATATTGTCACAACACACTGGGTTAGAACATAATAAACCTTGTTATTATGATCCTGGAATAGCAAGGAATCACTAAGCATGGTACACAAAAGCATTCATTCAGAAAAGTGAAGGTTTAAAAAAAAAAAAAGCCCATAGATAAAATGAAACTTCAAACTCAAAGAGACTCACAAAGTGCACTCAGCTGCAACTGAATCTTTTAAGTCAAAATCGGGATCTGTTCCCACTGCTTCCTACTGCGAGACCAAGCTCTGGGTCCTTATCTTACGCCAATATGTAATGACTCTTTGGGAGATCACCACCGAGGTGTAAACTGGCACAGCTCCACTAGCTTTTGATGCCTGGTGTTGTTTTAAATGCGCCGACAATCTGATGGTCCTAAGTTTTATAATATAAAAACATGCTCAGGTGAACTGAGGAAAGAATTTTATTTTAGCTTATGAATTTTCTGCTTTGCTGCAGGTTGCAGACAGCAACCACCTACAGAGCCAACTGCACCTCTTCACTTTGGTAGCCTCTTCAACCCCAGTAGGTCAGGCTGCTAGCACTTGCAGGATGGAACTGAGAGGGTGGTTACTAGTTTATAGTAAGTTTTCAGACTTGACATTATAATAAGTTTTCAGAATTGACATTAGGAAGCATTTCTTTACCGAGAGGGTGGTCAAACACTTGAATAGGCTTCCTGGAGAGGTGCTCAATGCCCCAAGCCCGTCAGTGTTTAAAAGGCATTTGGACAATGCCCTTAACAACATGCTCTAACTTTCTGGTCAGCCCTGAAGTGGTCAAGCAGTTGGACTAGTGATAGTTGTAGGTCCCTTCCAACTGAAATATTCTATTCTATTCTATTCTATTCTATTCTATTCTATTCTATTCTATTCTATTCTATTCTATTCTATTCTATTCTATTCTATTCTATTCTATTCTACTCTATTCTATTCTAAACCTAGTAACACTACATTACTGTGTCAAAGGGGTTTGGATCTTTGCTGGAGGTGGGGTTTTTTTGACCCAGAGGAGAAACTCTCCACCAGACAAGTTTTTCGGGCTAAAAGGTCTCAATAGGGTAGCGCAGAACTACGTTGCCCTTATTCTCCACTACAGCAGTGCCTCTGAACGGCATTTCGCTCATCCTAAATGACGAGCTTGCCACCCAAGCAGAAACACAATGAGCTGATGCAGATGAATTTCCCGAGCGCATGAGGACCTCTCTGCCATGGAAGGCTGCTGGATAGCACTCCACAGAGCGCTCTGTCAGATATGAATTATGCATTGACACTTCACTCCCACATCATTATACCTTTCATTCTGCTGTGTCTGCACAGATAGGATTGATTCGCACACCATACACTGTAACGCTCATAATGGGGGAAGGCTGGAAACGTTTGCACAGTGAGAAAAAAAAGAACACGAATAAGTACACATTTGGTATAACCTTATTAGTGATTGGTCCTCGAGTTTCTAATGGGGCATGAAATGCCATCAGAAAGCTTTTTGCTTTTATCAAAATATTCCCTATTTAGGCAGTAATTCAAAAGTAGGCACCGGGGGCCTGATGCAAACTGTCTACTTGCATATGGTCTAGCGAGAGTGGAAAAAAAGCATGTTGTGAATTTTGAATATGCTGTTTTCCAGAACAATGTTTTATAACAGCCCTGCCAAACATTCAGAACCATCATTTAAAACATCTTGCAATACAGAATGATCTCATCCATGCAGTAAATTAATCAGAACAGAAATGTTGCATATCAGCAGTGTCATTAAGTGCCTGTAACACAGTGCATTGTTCTTCAGAAAAGAATAGACACTGAAAAATAATCTGCCCATTTTTCTTGCCTCAGGACGTTACATCTCTCAGCCTGTCTTCAGCTCCACACTCCAGAGAGGATCCAAAATACGTATCAGGCATGCTGGCACAAACACCTGAATGAGATGTTAAGCCAGGATTAACGATCAATTTTCTTCTATCAATACACCTAAAAGTGGAGCTGTCTGACAACCTGGATAAAGAAACACAAGGGTTTAAAAGGGACTTCCTACACAGAGGGGAAAAAAAGCAACCTCTGTATTAGGTTATCAATCCATCATTGTTTAAGGATATCATTAATTAGCTTGGCCTGGACTGACCTTTACCTCTCCTATTCATTCCAGGACTGTGAGGAAAAACCAACTGATTCTGGAAACAGAATTTATATTCTGTATATACCCTGTCTGCAGAGACTTTCACAGGCACCAGGAAAGGAGGCAAAGAGTGATTACCAACTCCTGTCCCTCCGAGAATTGTCTATGGAAACACAGTGATGATTCCACAGCAAGAGCTCAAATCTATACCCAAGTCCTTCTGAAGTACATCACCTAACAAAGTCATACTTAGTTTCAGAACAAAAATTATTTTCATTTTTAAGTGTTCAAAAACTATATTGGAATTATGAGGTGTGAAGATTTCTGTCGTCTTTTGGTTAGGCCTATACCACTCCAGGAAATATTTCATGATTTCAGTGTTTGCATCTACTCAAAATTCCTCAAATTACTTGAGTATTCAGCTTCCCAGAGTTCTGACTTTTACATCTCAGTTCCATTCAGGTTGAAAGTGGCACAGGATTAGCTCAGCTCATCAGGAACATCAGTCCAGGGTAGTTCACACATACTTACATTTTAATTAATTCTGCTAATTTGGAAATTGTTTTTTTATTTTGTCTTATTATTAATCCATGTAAAATCACGGATTTATTAACACAAAAAAATTCCTTATCTCGCCACAACAGCAAATAATGCATTTTTTAGGTTAAATTTGTATTTTTGAGGTAACAGAATTTTTGAGTACAGACAGATCTGATACTTGTACTTTTCAATTTTCCACTTGTTATAGTAAACACAGGGTGAGAAAAAACACACCACATCGAGATGTCTGTGATCAGGGCATAAGGAAAAGATTGCATTTGTGGCTTAGTAATTTTTTTCTCATTCCTTAGAGAAAGGAATAAAATCAGTTAAGAAGTACGTGTGAGAAAAATAATCTTTTGGTCACTGTTTTCCTTTTCCTTCAAAAATTTACAGAGCAGGTTCCCTGTGATTTTAAACTTCTGCCTGTAGACTCCACTAAACCAGGTCAAAACAGCAAAGTGCCAGCTGAATTGGTAGATGCAGAAATAGGACCACATCAAGCAAGTGGAGAATTCGCACCACTGCATTTTAGACATCTAATTAAGGTGTTTAAATTAGCAGTCTAATAAAGTCAATGGAAAGAGGTAGATACCTAAGTGGATAACAGGGAAGTGCCTTATGGAGAAATGTCTCCATTGGCAATGTGTCCCTTAGGTTCCTAACCTAGGCACAACACTTAGGTGCCCAAAGTTAACCAGTGTGAATATTCCAGCTCTCTGACCCACCTATCATGGCAAAATACTACAGGATAATATGTTAAGGAATAGTTATAATAACTTTTAATTCTATCAATGTTTTCTGCAGCAGTCATCATTTAAAATTCAGTGGTGCTGCTGAATAAATGAATGACGCCTACCAAAAGCATTTAATTTTCTGCCTTGCAGGTAGAGCTGGTCAAAACCGTTCTATATTCAAAAGAACATTTTTCCAGTGAGATGCAGCAGTGTAATCAAATCCCAACTTCTCACGGGAAGATGGTGAGTTTGGTCCAAAAAACGCATGTCAGGATGCTTCACATTTCCCGGAGAGATCCTGCAGGTGTTTTCCCTTTGCTGAGTGCCAGCCTGCAGGCAGCACGCAGTCCATCCGCACTTCGGAGGGTGCCTCCCACGGACACACAGCCAGACAGTCCCTCCAAATGCATTTGGTGGGCAAGGCAGAGATAAGCACCTTGCCTTGCCAATAACGGCATAACTATTCCCATCCAAGCCCTGAGCACTATTTTTTTTTCCTGCACCTTTGCTCCTGCCAGGGCACAAGGCTCAAAGCAACCCAGCAGCAGAAGTGCACGGGGTCACCCTAAGGGAGGGTGATTCCTTGTAGGATTAAGCACGCTCCCCCGAATTTGGACACAGAAGAAATTCAGGAACAGGCAAAAGAGTCCATTTTGAAAGAAGTTTGTACCAGGTAGAAAGACAGACTGAGCAGGGATCTTAGCCCTGCATAATTATTTCTTAGCTACGCTATTATTCCAATTTCCCCATAATTAATAATATTACATCTCTGGAAGTAAAACTAAGAGATGTTTTATGTGTCTTCAGATACTTTAATAAGCTAATTTTCACATTTTTGCAAGCATGCACACCAGTACTGAAGAAAAGTCTGATTTCTCAGAAGGGCTCTTTTTTATGTTAGATATTCATCTATATAATTATATTCTGGATTCAAGCTTTTTCCCAGTTGTTCAATAGCTCCTTACTGATAACCAGTAGATGATAGAAAATATCTTTGGAAAAATGCTTTGCTGCATAAGGAGAGGGTCTTCAGCCCGCTAAGTCTTGCCTTTATGCACCAGCAAAGGATGGGGGGGTGGCGCACCCCCTCTCGCAGCCCCGTTCTCCTCCGTGTGGTACCTGAGGGATCATTTGCACGAAGGGCAGTCCAGATCGGAGCTCTGCAGAGGCAGCTGTGCAGGGCAGGAGCGCTGCCGCTGTAAGGTTTAGTGCGTCTTTTTCATCTCTACCGGTCTGCCCTGCATGGACTGTTTTGGCAGGTAAAGGAAATTTATTACCCCAAGCACTTAGCGCAGTGGTCAGATCTTTATTAAATGGCACTTGGAAGCCAACAGGCTGAACAGGGAGAAATGGATCTGTAGCAGGGAGAAGGGGAAAGCAGTACCATTGTACCGGAGGAAGTAAAATTCAGCAAAAATCGGAAAACGATCAAACGGCTACAATAGCGAAGAAGAGCCAGTACAATGAAAGTGTCATGATAGGCGAGATAGAAGTAACAAAAGTAAGGAAGAGGAAAATACAGAAGTGAAGTCGGGAAAAGGATATTAAATTCTTTCTCTAAGCAGCACATCTAATTCTTACATAAAGGACAGCGCTACGGACATCAGAGAGCACTGTCTAAAAGGCAAGTGGGTGTAATTAAATAACGCTAAAAATCTACTGACTATCCCAAAGGAAAATGAATTCCTTAAAATAGATTGTACCTTTGGAAAGAACTGGACACACATCACAGGATATGTCAATGATGCTATTACCCCCACTGCTAGTTAAGCCAAACTTATTATACAGTTCTCTGACACAACACCAAAATGGTATATAAATTTAGGGTAAGAATATATTAAATAACATTGTAGATATAAAATACCGTAGTGTCTAGGAGTGCTGAGGCAAGGAAAAAGGGAAGCACACTACTGAGGTGGTTTTGATGTTAAGGAAGTTATCCAATTTGCTGCTACCGAATTTCCCTAACAGACTGGGCTCCTTGCAAAGTCCTGCAGAGCAGGTCTCTTACTGAAGACAACCGGTATGTTCATGCAGTGTTGATAACTTCTCTCGTGTCCTATTTATACATGGATGCAATTTTGCAGAATATTTTACTTGGGTGTGCTGCCTACTAAGAGAAGCCTGAAGCTTTTATAACCTGAAATATTAGACTCGTACAAAGGAAATCAAACAATTTGGGAGAATCTATCTATGGATCAGCTGGAGAGCTGCAAGCAGAAGCAGGATGCAACCTCATAACCCCAGGGAAAACCGTGCATCCCTTGGAAATCCCATCGTGATGCCAAGGCCATTTAAATCCCAAATTAGACAGAAAATTTCGTCTCCCACAGCAGCACATGCTGGCAGCTTCAAACGTAGCCACAAAATGTATTATTCCTGATTAACAAATAAATAAATCCATTTCTTTGTCCTACACTGCCATGTGCATGAGCACGCCACGAACACTCAACAGCTATTATACACACAATGTGTCTCAAGAGTGCCGCGGCAGCAATACACAAGATTACTTCATTGCTTTTGCTTAGACAACATTTTCACGGGACTGAGTCTTCCCACGTGTCAGACACGTCCTCTCCAGAGACGGTGGAGGTGCGGCTGGCAGAGGAGACTCCAGGAACAACCAACGTCCCTGAAGGGCTCAGGACACTGGAGGGCCCATTATGGCCAACTCGGCTTATTTCAGCTCTTCCAAATGTGAATAACTCTGTAAGCCAACGACGTTACCAGACTCCCTTTCCTCTGACATTCAGCTCACCCAAAAAGAGAAGTAAAAAGATTCTTGTGCCAGAGGCTGGTTTTTTCCTCCCTGCTGAGTCTACTCTGAGGTTTGCTTGTAGCGAAGTGACTAACTTGTTGTGTATCTGAAAAGAAGTTGCATCCATTTTAAAAACACCAGTTCCGTGTAACAGTGTATGTATCCAAAAGGCAACAACAAAAAATAAATAAACACAGTAAAGAGTAAACAGCTTAATTTTTGCTTGAACACCACATCTGTTCAGAAAAATCCAGACCGGAATACAAGCATGAAATGCAATTTGAAGTAATTTTCCAATGTTCAAGCTATTAAGTCAAAATATATATTTATAACAAAAACCTCTTCAGAGAATTCAGTTTTACTTGCCACTTAAAATAACTCTCAGCCTGGACAGGTACTGGTGGCACTCTTCATATTTCTTATGAGAGCAGTAGAAAAAATTACCACAATTCCACATGGACAATATGCAGTTATTATTTTTTCATCAGGGTTGCACACCATTGATCTTGACAAATGAATCCTGTCAAATTGGCTTTTTTTCCCATAAACTTCCTTTGTGATCAGTTTAGCTCTTAAGGCTGATCCAGTCTCTAGGAAAATGCCTCATCGGATCACAGTTATCCCCATCAGATAAAACTGTAGTTTATCCTTCAATTTCCTTTGATTCAGGAATCAAAAATATGAGGCATCGGATCAAATGGAAACCAAACTATCAAAGACGCTATTTATTCCTGTGTAAATAAAAAAATGTAACAAACTCTGCTTTTAGCAGATGAATACCCCCATGGCAGAATATTTGTATTTATGAAAAAAATTGTTTTAATGTGAGGACAGTGGACTTACATTCATCTACTAAGCACACACACGAAAAGGAAAAAAAAACCCCACCTAGCAGGGTGAATTGTTGCAACCACGCAAATACTGAGGCAGTTGGCAACACGTCAGTTATCAACCCAGCCTCGGTTGCCATTGCTGAGGAAGATCACCAGGTCCCACAGTTCCACCTTATAAACCAGGCACAAACAGTCATTCATGGCTCCTGAAGGAACTTTCTTAAAACAGACTGCTAAGAGTGGGACACAGGCAGAATTTGTTTTGAGATCCAATTTTTCCTTACCCCAGCCTCATGAACCAAGAACACAGTCACCAAATTACCCGATTTGCACACAACACCCGTGTGCGTTCATTCTTTCCTCCATTCCACAGATCTTTGCTTTCAAAAATTACTAAACTTAAAAAATATGTGACATTTCAGTACTTAAAAATATGTCAGGCCAGGTGGTACCAAGCCATCCAGTGCAGGGTTCACAAGAAGGATATTCTCTACAGGCTCCCTAAATATTTTATTTGCCAGTTTGTTTTTTTATTCGTTTATTTACTTAATATTTTGTTGCCATATATATAGACAAGTTTTGGGGGAAATGTGTTTGCACATTGCAAAAGTGCTTCTGTCTGAAGTCTCATCTCATAGTTTCCCCACGACGGTCTCATTTGCACACTAAACAACTCCTGCACATCTTCCCAAACCTGAATGACTGACACCTCATAAAAACCTTTGTGCTTGCCACCACAAAACAGAATAAAAACAAAGCTGATAAGAAAAAAAAGCCAAAAAGAGCTTTATAGCTCACAGGATTGAAATATATAAATAGGGGTTTAATCTTCTAGGCATGAATAAAACTTCCAACTAGATCATTTCTTCAGCTTCTGTATGGCTAAACCAAAGCAAACAGATGGGGAGCAGCAAATGGCATGTCAGCAAATGGCACTTAAAGTAGGCTTCCTGGGGCAATTAAGATCGCATCACCTGGGGAAAAACTGCCCCAGTACTAACACTTGACTAGATTTTCAATATGTGAAAGTTCCCAGCTGTTTCTGAGCTTATTTTAGGAAGGAAGCACAAAGTGTCCAAAACAGCATTTCACACTGTGACAAGAAAAAAAAGACAAAGGAGGATTTTTTCATAATACCCTAAACTTGAAAACCTATGGAAAGCCCATCAGGCTACTGGAAGACAAACAGACTGGTTCATATTTTCCCTTCTGCCAAATGTTCCCTGTAGGAACAGGTTAGGGGAGAAATTAATTTGAAGTTGTATGGCGGCATGGATGCTCTAATATACTGCAATCGCCCTGACCTACGTTTAACTCCTGAACAGTGGCTGAACCACAGGGCACACGGGGCACCCACGTTCCTCCTGTTTGGCTGCAAATTCCCAAGAAATTTCCCATTTCAGAGGGGCTGAGTGTGACAACTCCACACGCCCTGGGGCAGTCGGATGTTGCACTGGCTTTAACAAGTGAGCTCAGAGAGCCAATCCAGTGTTTTCAGTGTCATCTTTAGGGATGCGTGCTCTGCCCAGGAATTTCTTTTTTCTTTATGTTTCCTGTCCACAGCCAAACACATCATTGTTATGGATAGAGCTTATGAGTCTGATGATTAAGTAACTACTGCAAGAATGAGATTGGTTCTGAAGCTGTGTTACACATTTCTGTCTCTTTCAACTCATTCATGATAAATATCTTATATTTAAAGTAAAGGAAAGCTATACTGGATTCGGAGTCTGGTCCCTGGCTCACTATTCTCCTGCTACGTAGTATTATAATTAACTCAAGGAATCAAAAATAAAAATAAAAAATGTGTCTTCTTTCTCTTTCAGCCTTCATTTGCCTTCTCCCAAACTGGACAGAAACTTCTAAGAAATTACAGTTTATTGTTACTGATTCCCATTATAACAGACAAAGCTGAACTAAATTTACATCCTATTTACTAAATTAGCCTACATCCCCCAGGGATTCTTTTCCTGGGGCTCCAGCCTATCCCTGCTTTATGGCAGCTATACATTTTCACTGTGTACAACATGACTCTCCTGACAGTATATTTGCTTTTTCATTTGCTAGTTTCCTTATCTAACTTTATCACAGCCAGTGTGCAATTTTTCACACTTCCTTTGACTGCTCTTACCGTCACTTTTGTCAATGTCCCCAATTTACAGTCACACATCCTCCTCAGCAGGACCGGCTGCTAGGATGATGCTGATGATATCTGCACTCCTATAAAGATTTGCCCATGCTTCCATTAAAAGCTGCAGTTTGAAATGCTGCAATTGACACTGGTTTTGTTCTGTTATTAGCACAACCGGGGTTTGTTGGAGTACCAAAGAAGGACAACTGCCAAATAAAATGTTTGGCACACAAGCCTGTGAGTGACAGATCCAGTAAGGTGCGAAAATTTGGAGCACACAAACCTATAGCATATCCCTGTTAAAATATAGGGCGCACACAGTGTGTATACATACTTTATTCAGAAGTGACGGCGCTGCTGTTGCTGTTAGGTGTTGAGTGAAAAGCTCCTTATGGAGCAGGTACAGGTAGCATTTTAGCTCAGCCAAAGCTCAGAGTGTGTTTTTGAATTTAATCTCCCAATGGCCCCCTGCTTGCATCCCAGGGCAGTCTTGGGGCACGCAAGCTACTTCACATCTGGATGAAGCTAAACAAGAAGATGCGCTCCAGAAATGTAGCCTAATGCAAGCCTACCTACCACCAGCGGGCATCTCGTGGGGCCACAGCAGAGCTCAGCCACCATGAATGCCTGCAGCCGCTCCAGTGGGGCTGCCACCTGTTTTGGTGGATGGGTCTACAGCACCTTCTGCTAATACAGGAAGAGCCTCATGCCCAGACATGTCTAAAGACACCATAACTGAAGAGGAAGTCGTCTCTCAGCACTAAAATGTGTATGTTCTCAGGCCTGCATTATTTTCACCTGACTATGAGGACACGATGCTCATCACAGACACAGTATGCGGACGTGGGGTTTTTCTCCATACAAAATGAACTGTTTGACTGAGGCAGTAAAGGGTTATTTCTATTTACCATAGGTATAAAATAAGCAACCTCACAATGTTCCCTCTATAACAAATTACTCTGTGATAGCGTGGATCAAGGCCACGTAATGATAGTGAGCCTCTCTATTTCTATTGATTTGCAATTTTTAGACTATTAAGTTGATATAAACTTGATGCTGTAGGATTTCACTCTTATTTCAAATTACATTTCACATTTGCTTCTTTGGGAATTGTGTGCTTGTATAGCACCTTGCACAGTAGACGTCATGTTAAGGCATGTCCACATAGATATTAAGCATCTCTACCAGCATCCCAAGGTGGGTGAATAAAAGCAAAGATTGGAGTCAAAACTGTGGAGCCACGCTAGTGCTCCCTTGACACAGCATGCCAACCTGGGCTGTGTTCTGCAATGATTCATTGATACCTCCTTTGGACTGAGCTGGCTTTGTCTTCGTGTACACATCTGAGCAGGTATGTCCACACAAACCTCTGGGGACTTACACAAGTAAATACTGTATACTTCATATTTCTCAGAGTTCTGAAAAACTATATTTTCAGGGAAGTGAAAAGCAAAGTGAAGGTGATTTTAATTCAAGCGATCTTGGCTTGTTTGAACGGATATATAATACCGAGTTTCTCCACTATGTTTGTATTCCTCAGGGCTGCTCCTTGGTGAAATGCGTAACTCTCACCCTGGGGAAAAAAGGAAATACCACCTACTCGGCTCCTGGTGCCTAACTATGACTAGTTCTTTTCTCTTTCCTTTTCTTTTTAAGAAAAGAAAGAATGAGTACTGGCAGGCTCATTGTGGTTGTAAAGTGCATTTTAAAAAGATACTCCATTGCTGCAGGGGTGGCTCTCCTTTAGGAGTGGGCACGTAACCTATTCTCATGATCTCAGGAGTCCTTCAGTGTAAGTTCTTCCTTCCTGTTATTACCCACACCACACCACACCACAAAAAAACCACTCATATCCAAGTAGCTCTTCCTGACATGGCTCTCAGTAGATTTATGTATTTAAAGAATTGCTCTTCTCTTTTTTAACAAAAATGAATTCTCAGCAATTCTGCAGTTGACAGAATTCCTGCATGGGAAGTAAAAGCAATGGGACTAATAAATATTAATATTGCTGCATACACTGTTAGGGCTGGACAATCAGGAAAGGCTTCTGGTACATTTCCAAGCACCTAGTTGGATATGCATCATTATAGTTGGATATGGATCATTACAAATATCTTAATTCCTTTGCAGCAACACATACCTGGAAAAAAATCACTTTACCAGTACAGAGTCTAGTTTTGCATCTATTGATGTACTGATGAAAGAAAACTAGCAGACAGAAATATCTGAAAGTGCTTGACATTGGCCTAACCCTACTCCAACGAAGCCTGAGATTCAACCATCAAGAACATTCGGTGCAAGCAAGACAAACTACAGCACTTTTGTAAATCTCACACTGAAAATACAAGTATTTGGTTACCCTGTGCCTAGCAAAGTAGCTCCCTGGTTTATAATAAAACAAAGAATAACACCTGTTTTAATGAAAAAGCTGAAAGTACTTGCTGCTGCGAGCAGAGGCCCATTTCACGGGAATGAGATACATAGCACAAATGGGAACATAAGAGGGTGACTGTAATGTGGACACAAATAACTAGGCCCTGTTTTTTGTAGCACTAAAATTAGGCGACAAGCATAAGAAGCCAAGGGTGCACCTTTTGCTCTCTTGATTTCATAGAGAGCTTTCATCTTTTTGAATAAGACAACGGGCTCAGCCCTTTGTGGTTGCTCATGCCTGCCTCTGACTTGTACACGCACACAACTGCTGAACTTAAAGAAAACCATCATTTTTACTCCTTGTGCGGTAAGCCATGTCTCTGTTTGAAACTGCACAGGACCATTTAGATCACGGCATGTTTTACTTCCAGATCTGAACTCTGCCCCAGGGAAGCATCCTGGCCTTTCCAGACAAGATCAGAGAGCATGTCCCTGCGATTTTTTTATATGGGTGCTTATCTCGCTGTTGCATAAAATACGTATTAGAACATTATCTGTGGACAAATATAGCTAGCAAGAGTCTAACTTTTCTTTCTTATAAAGCAACCAAAAACCTTCTACAGAATAGGCCAATTGAGAGAGCTCCAGAAAATAGGGCATTGAATAAAAGATGGGAGGCGGATCTCAAAGGAAACTTTGTCTAGTGAGGGGGACAGCCTACTTTCTGAAAAGTTAACTTTATATAGGATGGAAGGTCTGATGTTACACCTAATGTTATAATTTACATATGGAAAATTACCCTTGCCTTTATATCAGTGCCTACACAGGAGTCAATACCTATCTATAGCTGTACCTCTAGAGGCTAACATCATAGGCTTTCTATATGAGAGAAGTTAAGTTCTGCTCTACAAGAAAGTGTCCTCCAGAGGAAGAGGGAGGAGTGCTATAAAAAGCACGTTTGGGTGACCTTGGAGTGCTGTGACAAAAAAATACAATGCCACAGCAGGGTTTTACAGGAGAGAGCTCACCTCTGCAGGGCAGTTAGGGAAACGGGGTGGCTTTTTTGGGAGATCAGAAGATGCTGCTCCTCTCAGGGCATCCTTTGACAAAGGGAAGAGAGAGAGAAGACGCAAAAGTACAGATGCAGGCTCCAAGTTGTGAAATTTCTGCTACTGTTATTTAACCTTGGAATTTTCCTCTCAGGACTAAAATTTCCCGTTAGGATGCCTCCAGAGGGAAAAGTAATCACCCTCTGTTCTCTTAGCTGTTTCCTTCCTTTCCCCTCAACAAAACAGCACCTTGTTTAACCGCAACTAAGATTTGGATTTGGCTGTTAATACTAAGGGGAATGAAGACTAGCTCGCAGCTCAGGCGCTGCCTTTGGGGATGGAGTGGCCAACAGATGGAACTGAGCAGAGAAAATGTGATGCAGATACAGAAAATAGCAAGAGGGATACAGGCGGAAGATTATCCTCTCCAGTTTATCCTTTTCATTTGTATGGATACATGCAGATACCCAGTGAAATAGGAAAGCACCGAATTTGAAACGGATAAAAGAAAATGCTGTTTGATACTAAGAATAATTAACTCTGGGAATGTGCTGCTACAAGGTGATACTGAGAACTGGGAGTTCAGCTGGATTCAAGAAAAGATGAGACACTTACGGGGAGAATGAGAACAGCTACGATTACATCAGATAAGATTAAATGCAGAATTCGTGCACGTTAGTAATAGGTGAAACACCAGAGGGGAAAAAGCAGGGAAAGAGCTTTCTTGAGAGATATCTTTCCATAATTCTCCATTACAGGGTTTCTAATTTCTTCCTTTCAAACCTCTAATACTGGATACTGTCCGACATTGAAACCTGGAATGAAAAAGCTTCAGAGGATGCTGATATTGTAATTTGTCTGATTTATGTAACATTTTCTGGGAAGTGCCTGTTCTATAAAAATAAACAGTCTGACTGTGAAGCTAAAACTGCGTATCAGTATTTACCTAGGTAAAATTAACCTTCTGTTTCAAAGCTGCTGACAACAGTGAGTTTCATACGTGAATTGGGGACAGTATGCAGCCCTGTGTCCATAATACGTTACCTCACTCTCCCACCAAAGACCTCAAAGAGCAATAGCACCTGTTAAAACCTTGTATTCATTTACATTGACAGATTACAAAACACCTGTAGTTCACAGAGAGTAGGGAGAGCTCTCTAATAAATACACAAACTACCTTTAATTTAACATCTGTGTCTCCAAGTGGCATTCTAATACTGGGTTTTGCGACCTGTGGACAGTAATCTCTAACTGCTCACTGGACTGGCCATAAAGTGCGTCTGGCAATTTCACCATTTGGTGGATAAATACGTGTGGCTGGGCAAAAATAACACAACAGATTCTGACTCCAAGGCGAAGCCCATTTGCTGTGATTTATACACTTACTGCAGTGGATAAACGCTAATGCCATCATGATTGTCCGTTGTAAAGATCCTGTCATCTGTAGCAACCTGTCTTTTCCATTGGGGCCAACTGTTCCATCTGATGATACGCAATAAAGCTCTGGAAGGTGACTGTAAAAGTAACAGACTGTCAGTAGCAGTCAGAGTTGTCGCTGTTTTGTCACTGCCAGTTATGTGAATTTTTAAGACTTACAAAGCCAGGAAAATTGCTGCCTTTCTTACAATTTGGTCATTTTTTTCCTTATCCTGGCAGAAATACTGAACATCTTTGAGTCTTAACTTAATACAAAGGCGTCCCTACTGAAAGAAAAATGAATAAATCCCTTATTCCCCATTAGCTGCAAATGCATTCTTATACTGTCCTTGGTAGTTTTATAAGCACATTCATGTGACTTGCTAGATGCCCGAGTTCACACTGCAGTGTTCTTTCAAGTTTGGGGCACAACAGCGCAATATGCCAGGATAAGAGAAGCGTATTTGAGAATTTCATGACAGTTTTTGCAATAAATCCCACATTCTGTAATCTCTTAAGCATGTTGCATGCTGGAAAGCACTTGAGTTTAACTAGAAAACGTGCATAAACATATTTCCACATACTTAAGATTATCATCAACCTGCCAATTCGCTCTTATCTAAGATTTTGTCCTTCCATTTCCTTTTCTTTATCCTCCTTGTGTACCGGTGCTTGAGCTCATGATGACAGGAGATAGCAAGACTGCAGTAAAGAGCTATTGTAGCAGAACTCCAATCACTGAATCTCATAAAAATGATCACCCTTATAACGCAAGCCTGCAGGCTTCAGAAGCAGCCTCCAGTTCCAATTTTTAGGGCTGTGAGGGCAGGGGAAAGGAGCACAGATTGAAAAATGGTGACAGGCAGGAATTTGGAGGGCTATAACCTACCTTAATATGTCAGCAAAAGACTACAGCCAAACAGTACAGTACTGCTTCAGAAGGACTGCTGTTCCTGTTACCATATGTGGTCCATAGATATAAGCTGTATCACCATATGCAGGTATCACTGTACAAATGTATCATCTGCTTTCCTAATGTCTCCATGTCCTTTCTGCATATTGCAGCAGTCTGAGTCACTAAGAAAACAACACACAAGTCCCAGCTCCTCTGCCACCACTTTAGGTAGTAGAGGACATCATCTCCCTCAATTGCTCTCTGCTGTCTTTACGAGGGTTTTTTTACTTCCTTCTAATTCAAATATAGATGTTTATAAAGCTACCTGTGAATATTCTGCATCGCAAAGGGCTTTTATAGCAAGATGAAAAATTCTCTCTTTGATTTTGTGCTTTACTTATCATCCGCAACATAACACAGCGGCGTAAATTTTGAGCTGCGTGAAGGATGTAGATCACACTTTTTGAATAACAAACATCAGTGTACTTCTGAACTTCCTATGCTCCTTGATTTCTTGAAACATGTTTCCCTGTAATGAAGAGAAAGCTGAGCTACACTGATGGGCCTGATATTCCAGAAACTGCTACCAAAGCTTTTCCCTTTGATGTCTGTCTACGTCCTGATTGCACTGTCTCCCAGGCTCGAGAGGAAGGAAAGATACTGTTGGCATAATGCTGTGTGGCTTGAATGGAACTAGCATAACATCTTAATTTGCTCTTGCCCCACAAGGAACACAAATTTCCCCAGATCTAATCTCCTGCAAAAGCACAGGCTTCACGGCACGAGCAGTGACACTTTGATTTCAATTATGTATCTTCAAAGAGTGCAGAATTGGGAAAACCTGTATTTTGGCTATCTCAGATATAATCTAGTTTGTGGGCAACAGACACATCTGATTTCTTAACCCAAAAAACTAAAGTCCCTTTTTTAGCAAGATTTTCTATGGAAACAAGGTTTGCAAAATCATGCTATCTGCTCATCTATCTCAGTCCTGGTAGCACCAATAATTAAACCACTGGCCACCTTTAGCCAAGTTTGGCAAACGAGAGAGGTCTCAAAGTCATGCAATTCCTACAACTTTTGTGAGAATCAGTTTGAGGAATGTAGTAAATGGCCTCTCTGAAGGAAAACCCCAGGTTACGTACAGGTTTGGTCTGCTGGCTGTGCGTCTCTTGGAAACAACACTACTGCCTCTTGCTCCTTGTCATTTGGCAAGAGGACTTTAGGGACAAGAGAAGAACCACAGGTGCTGCTGTGGGGAGGAGGTCAAGAGGGAACAAGAAAGGCAGCTGAGGTTACAGTAACTGTAGGATGGGGAGAAGCAGAAGACAAGTCTGGGCTTCATTAGGTCGGCTATTCAGCAAATAGTTTGTTTCTTGGACCCTTCTATCCTATCTTCTTTCTTTCTTTTCTTTCTTTTCTTCTTCTTTCTTTCTTTCCCTCCCTCCCTTCCTTCCTTCCTTTTTCCTTTACTTACAATATAAGCATTAGCATGTCTCAGAATAAATGCAGCATCATTATCCAGCAAAAGGGATCTAGCAGTAATGTTTTATTTTTTAGGATACAGTGCAAACAAACTGAACAGACCCTGATCCTCGGATGATAAAAATCCATGTGGCTCTTTGGAGGTCAGGGAGCTCTTTGGATTATATTACAGCTCACCCAAAGTATTCCTCTGTATTTAGAGATCAATAATGTGGGAAAAGATTAAAATTAATAACATTAAAATAAACTAAGTTGTAAGTCTGTGTTTTATATGTTCACAACCGTCTTTCCTTTCATTGAGTAACATACTCCAGAGTCCCTCAAGTATGTCATGAGGAATGGCAGAAGCTAATGTATCCTAAAATACAGAATGCACTATTCCTACTAGCTATAGAACAGGTAGGATGACCTCAAAATATTCAGGCAGAATCACAGGCCATGGGGACCTAGAGACCCCTGTACCATCCTGGGTGTGAATACAAAGGAGATTTTTAACTCTGTAGCATAGCATTCAGGGTCTTTTTATTTCATTTTGGCTCTCATCAGGTAGAAATGTGCCCGGCTGCCTGTGGTTCTCCTGTTAAGAGCAGGTTTCACAAATGGTGGGGGCTACTTGCTCCCTCCCTTCATACAGGGAACTCGCTGCTGGTGATGGCGGCTGCGTGTCCTGTGGAGACTGATGTATTACCCCTTGGCTTACCCGCAAAGCTCACCAGTTTGGGTTCCTTCTCTCTCACTCTCATTTTTATAAGCAGTTTTGCCAGATTACATTTAAACATGACTCTTTTAATCAGGTTACTCAGTATAATACAAGCAAAATTATGATGAGATGGATGCTGTTATTGCATTACCTATTTTTATCTCCATTGATTCTTCTGTATCCTTCATGAATCACCCTATTGAAAATATGACAGGTTTATGTCAGTCACAACAGGACTATAACAATATTAGCTTTACCATGAATTCAGCATGACACCAAAATTGTATCATACTTGACCTTATTTGATATATTCGTGTGCTGAATCAGAAGCTCCATGCTAAGCTGCACAAAGCAAGGGAAGATTCTTTTCTAACAAGACATTCTTCTATATAAATAGAGGTTTGTGCTTTTAGTGTTTGCTGTGCTAGCTCCAACCATGTGATCGTATGTAAATAATAATGCTATTTCTAGAAACCGTGGCTAGAAGACATTCCAGCTCTCTTATTCAAGCCTGTTTACAGCACCATCAGTCACTGGAATAAGTTATACCTGACAGCATCTGTTCCTACTATAAAGCAGTGAATTTTGGCAGTCCTTCTATGCCTCCACTTTGGTGGGAACAAGCAGGGCAGAGAAGGAAACTGTAGAATCATAGACTATCTTGACTTGGAAGGGACCCATAAGGATCATTGAGTTCAACTCCCTTGTCCTCGCAGCACTACCTAAAACTAAATAATTTGACTAGGAGCGTCGTCCAGATGCTCCTTGAACTCTGACAGGCTTGGTACCGTGACCACTTCCCTGAGGAACCTGTTCCAGTGACCGACCACCCTCTCAGTGAAGAACCTTTTCCTAATGTCCAAACTGAACTTCCCCTGATGCAGCTTCATTCCATTTTCTTGTGTCCTATCATTGGTCACCAGACAGAGGAGATCAGCACCTCCCCCTCTGCTGCCCCCCTGGACGAAGCTGTAGACTACGAAGGGGTCACCCTTCAGCCTTCTCTTCTCCAAGCTGAACAAACCAAGTGACCTCAGCCGCTCCTCGTAAGTCTTGCTCTCGAGGCTTTTAACCATCTTGATCACTCTCCTCTGGGCACACTCTAATAGTCTGATGTCCTTCTTACACTAAGGTACTCAAAACTGCACACAGTACTTGAGGTGGGGCTGCACCAGTGCAGTGTAGAGTGGGACAGTCCCCTTCCTTGACCAAGCAACGATGTTGTGCTTGATGCACCCCAGGATATAGTTGGTCCTTTTGGCTGCCAGGACACACTGTTGACTCATATTCAACTTGCCATCAACTCAAATCCCCAGATCACTTTCCGCAGAGCTGCTCTCCAGCTTCTCATCCACCAGTTCGTGCGTATAACCAGGATTACCCCATCCCAGGTGGAGAATCCGGCACTTGCTCTTGTTAACTTTCATACGGTTGGTGATTGCCCAGCTCTTTAGTGTATCCAGATCTCACTGCAAGGCCTCTCTGCCCTTGAGGAAGTGCACAGCTCCTCCTAATTTAGCATCATCGGAAACCTTTGCAAAAGCAGGAGACTTTGATAAAATCAGCAGCTGGAGAAAAAGGAAGTAGGAGGCAGCTTTTTACCATTGATTTCCTCAAACTAAAGGAACCCAGAACCTTCATTTGCAGTTAGGATGAACTGCAGTAAATCGCCCAACTGTTCTCTTCTGTCAGAATAACACACTTGCCAGAACCTCATCACTATAAACTGCTGCAGCTTCATTGAATATGGGAGAGGCAGAGCTAGCCTTTGGGTCATATTTTTTTTTTTTCTGGGAAAAAGTGGTTTGTCACTTAAAACAAAGGACAGAGAATCAGAAGAGATGACTTTGTACCCCATTTTCTCACACATTTTCTGTAAGAACTCATAGATAAGAGCGACGACTTGGTTTTCAAAGAAGTTTTGCAGTTAAATCTGATAAAGATAGGCAGTTTAAAGCCCGTGTCAATCAGACTTCCTGGAGAAACCGTATGTGCCGTTATGAGACTTTACCTGTTGTCAATGAAGTTTATGACAAATTGACTGCTATGGAAGAAGGACTGAGCTTTGAATCTTTGAAAAAGTCTGTGCTCGCTTCCTTCAGCTCCTGCCAAAAGTAGGAAGGGATTTTACATACAATGTATGCTGAAGGAACTTGTCAGCACTACTTTACTTAGTATAAATCAACATTTTAATTATAAGCCTTGCTTTCAAGGGGTTAAATCAGAAATATGGCTGACCATCACCTCTTTGTATCCTGCCTGTCTCTGTTTTAACTTAGAGGACTAATGAAGGAACAGAGTTGTGTGTATTAGTATGTTGAATATTCCTTTTAAAATGCTTCTTTGATTCTTGTTAATTCTCGAGTACGGATTAATTCAGCAGTGATAACAAAATATAAAAACTGACAATTTGGCATGAGCAGTAACTACATTTCATTCAGATTTTTCCCATGGAATTGGAATTATGGGTCAAATAATCAATGAAGAGACTTTACTAATACAAATGTGCATTCATATTACTCCTTTATAAAACACCATGACTCATTGCATCATTCTAAGAATTGTAATAAAATATGCTCTTGGTATTGCAAACAGCTGCATTGCAAATACAAAAGTCAGGAAGTCTAGCATTAATTAAAGCCCCGCAGCAAAGTTTGCTCTGAATCCTCTAAACTAACCTAGTTATTTAAATTATTTAAAAATCCTATTTCTTACTGTGCAAATGTATAGCCAGCTGGTATCACTGAGCAGCTCAGTCTCCCACCTAAGAAACTCCAGCCCCTGTAACAGCAGCTAAAAGTCACTGGAGAGAACTAGCTGCACACTGTTCTTACTAGAAGTTGCTAAAAATGAGCAATTCCAATATAAATGCCATGGAAAGAATACTTCTCAATTTTTCCACATCCTAGTTGTGGTGAGTTGACCTTGGCTGGAGTCCAGATGCCCACCCAGATGGTCTCTCACTCCTCCTCCTCAACAGGACAGAGTGAGAAAACTACGATGAAAAAGCTCGTGGATCAAGGTAAAGACAGGGAGATTGCTTAACAATTATTGTCACCAGCAAAACAAACTCATCTCAGGGAAAATTAATTTAATTTATTGCCAATGAAAATAGATTTGGATAGTGAGAAACAAAGACAAATTAAAACACCACCTTTCCCCCTTACCCCAGGCGCAACTTCACTCCTTCATTCCTGACTCATCTACCTTCTTCCCCCTGAGCGGTACAGGGGTGATGAGGAATGGGGGGTTGCAGTCATTCCATAGCACCTCCTCTCTGCCACTCCTTCCTCATCACACTTTTGCCCTGCTCCAGCACGGGTCCTCTCCATGGGCTGCAGTCTTCCAGGACAAACCTGCTCCAGCGTAGGCTGTCCATAGGACCACAGTTCCTTCAGGGCATATCTACCTGCTTCAGCCTGGGGTCCTCCACAGCTGCAGTGTGGACATCTGCTCCACCGTGGTCTCTTCCAGGAGCTGCAAGGCGATACCTGCTGCAGCGTGGGCTCCTCCAGAGGCTGCAGGGGATCCCTGCTCAGGTGCCTGCAGCACCTCCTCCCCTCCTCCTTCTCTCCCCTTGGTGCTCGCAGGGCTGTTTCTCACACTCTTCCCCTCACTCCTCGCTGCCAGGCAACGTTTTGTGTTTGTTTCTGGGAGCAGTTTCAGTAAGTCATAAGCATTATTTCTAAAGTTTTCCTTTTCTTGCACATGGTACTTGTAAAACAATATGTAAGCCAGAAAACAGATCAAGACTGACTCTGAAACTTCAGTTTCTCACAGGAAAGAGGGAAAGTGCTAAGGATAAGCACAGCTGCCCAGAAACGAGATTCACCTGTTTACTGACAACGCATACCAAGAATTTAGCACTCGCAGAAATACTCAGGACAAAGATTCACACAACAGCTTCCTGAAATTACCTTTGTGAGAAGGAAGAAAAGGTGGGGTCTCATCACCCTTTTGCTTATGGACTTTTAGAGATAAATTAGTACACAAGACATCTTAAAACAGTAGTTGTCATATTAATTACTCTGGATTTATAAGGAATAATTATCTTTTCCCTCATCATCCTTTCTCATTATCTTGCTGTGCAAAGTATTTCAGTACATTATGGAAAACTGGACTAACTTTTGCACATAGAAAATAGGCTATGAAACACCCTGATTAACACAGAAGTAATCCGCTTACACACAGAAACATTCCCATTTAAAGCAAAGAACCAGAGGGCATAAAGCATATAGCCATCTAATTAGCAGAAAACATTTCCTTTCTCTTCCTCTGATTTTGTGCAAACCCCAGTGCTTCTGAAAAGGTTGAGGTGTATGCTGCATGCCCCGAGTGTCTCTGCTGATGGAGAACTTGACAGAGCGGACATGGCCTCCACCCACTCACCCAGAGGAACGCTCTCTGCAGCAGTCCCAGGCGTGCTTGCTACCACTGCTGTCTCTTCAACGGAAAGGAGGTGCTGTTGCTCCTCACAGAATCACCGAGGTTGGAAGGAGCCTCTGGTGATTATCTAGTCCAACCTCCCTGCCAGAGCAGGGTCACCTACAGCAGGTTGCACAGGATGGCGTCCAGGCGGGTTTGGAATGTCTCCAGAGCCGGAGACTCCACCACCTCTCTGGGCAGCCTGTTCCAGTGCTCTGCCACCCTCAAAGGAAAGAAGTTCCTCCTCATGTTCAGATGGAACTTCCTATGGTCACGTTTGTGCCCATTACCTCTTGTCCTATCACTGGGCACCACTGAAAAAAGACTGGTGCCATCCTCCCAGCACCCTCCCTTTAAGTATTTGTAAGCGTTGATGAGATCCCCCCTCAGTCTTGTCTTCTCCAGACTAAAAAGACCCAAGTCCCTCAGCCTTTCCTCAGAAGAAAGATGTTCCAGCCTCCTAATCATCTTTGTAGCCTTTTGCATGCACTGCTCCTGAAAAAAGGGGAGCACAGCTGCCACGGGGGGAGGAAACAAGATGCCACGATACCGTGTCTCCCCCTCCGCTCCCCCCCGTGAAGGTGATGAGGATGACACAGGGGAGAGGCCACAGGGAACGTCAACACTGGTGCTCTTCCTACATTGGTTAACATCCTCCGGCCCCGTGAAGCGTCCGCACCAGACAGTCGCGTTGCAAATTTGAGCAAGCAGCGTTTGGGGCAGCTGCAGTGCCTGGCTTTTGTGTGCGTATGTGGGAGACAATTTGTAAGAGGAAACGTGACTAAATTCATCCTTTGATACAGAGGCAACAGAACCATTTGCAACACTCGATCCTATTGGTACTATGCTGCTTTAAAGGAGGCACCCACTTAGGTTCCTCCCAGGGGCCTGTGTTAGGCACAGAAGGAAACAAACACAGATGAGACATCCCCACATTGGGAGAGCTAAGAGAAGAGGGCTGGAAGCCAGGAATTCAGCCTGATAGAGGCATGGATCTAAGTAAAACAGCAGTGCGTAAGTATTTCACTTGGATGCTGCGGGTAATTGTTTTTTTAAAACACATCTGTGTATCACATATACATCGGGCATCCACAGGAGAAGGTCTACGCAGATGAGAAGATAAACGTTTCTTGCCAATTTTCCTTCATGATAGTTCTGATTTCAAGATGACAGCATAAGGATTACAGTTTCTCAGACCACTTGCTGTTCAGGGCACATCCCACACTCACTCCATCTGCAGACGCTTTTTAATGTCAGTACATGGATCAACGACAGGACATGGTCCCTGGGAACAGGCTGGCACCCTAATGTAAAAAAGAAAGGCTTGGGCAGCAAAGTACGCAGTGAGCCACACTGATGCAGGGCAGATTCTTCATTTCAAAGAGAAAAAACTGCATTCTTCAGAAAACAGTGTTCAAAAATTTAATCTTCATTCAGTTCAATGGAGCAGCTTCATAATTTACAGCACCAGATAAAGCTAGAAGATGTAATGTGAAATATCTGAAGCAGTTCTTCCCCTGTATTAAAATGCACCTTGGGCAACAGAGCCTTAACTTCTCTTAACATATGTTTCTAGCAGATAAGTAAACAATTTGGACGTGAAATGAAAATTTTCAAGATAGTTACAGTCGGAAAAGCATCAGCTCGTATTAGACTTCAGCTGCAGTGCCCCACTGATAAGTTTTTGAGGTGGTTTGGCCTAGTTGAAAGGAAGCAGCTTCAGAAGAATAAAAAGCTTTTTGTGTACAAGTTGTTGGATCAGAGATAACAAGAAGAAAGACATCATTTTTACATCGAAATTCTGAAAGCGGCCTTGGTGGCAGGATCGAATCGCACGCCAGAGCACATGGCCGGAATGAGCTGAGCATCTCCACGCTCAGAGAGAGTGGAAGCAGAAACAGAGGGGAGAAGGCTGGGAAGTTTAAAGGCTCCTGCGCAGAGAAGCGACCCCCTCAATGCATTGAATCGCATCGACATTCAGCTTCCTTACAACCACGGACTCCTTCAGCTCTGCAGACAAAATCTTTAGTCACGTGCACATTGAACTTTGCGTTCGATGGCGTCTGCTCTGCTCCATGGGGCTTTGTGTGCAGCAGCGAGCTGCAGGTGAGCGCTGAAGTCATCCCGACACCACCATCACGACAGCTTAGTGGTAGGTCACAGATCCCCAAATCACCCCCAGAGAAGCTCAGCAGAGTCACAAGCCAAGCAGTCTCTTTTCAAAGTGTCCCCCCCGTCCCCATGCTGGCTTATATGCACTGAATGCCAAGCCTTTCTCTGCAGCGAGCTCCCGCTCTGCCCAGATCCCTGCCACCGGGCTTCGGAATTGTGCGCTACGGACAAGAGTGCTGTGTGTCCTCAGAGGGACCTTCCCCGAACTGTTTCTAAACGGAGAACCAGGGACCTCGTACTTCTCCTTTCTGTACTACTTGGCCATTCTCAGACAAACAAATGGAAACTCGTTCAAGAAAGAACAAATGCCCATCTTTAACGGGTTTATTTAAGCAGACGGAACTCCAGTAAAGGAAACAGCATGTCTCTGTAAAGATCACAGTATTTCACTGTGCAGCGTGTCAGGAGAAGAACAGCCCGTGTTGGCTTGTCCTAGCAGGTCTGTTTCAGACAAGCCAGACTGCCCTGCCACAGCTGTCGGCACTGCCACAGGCCACCATCCTGCCACTGTACCTTGAGTTTCCATGGTCCTTCACCAGACAACGGACCTGAAACTTGGGCCATCCAGATCAGACCCGCAAGGCTGGCAAGGCTTATGCTGGCAGATGACTTAGGTGCTAAAAGTGCTTCACCCCACCAAAGGCAAAAGAGCTTTCCCACAAGGGAGCTCCACCTCAACTGCTGTCAGTAAGACCTTGCAGCAGCTGTCAATAAGAAAAGACTCCAGACATTGTCCACCATACAACCTTGTCTTTAGCTGCTTGTAACTCTGTCAAATGTTAGCCATCTAACGCAACATTTCCCCTATCCTGCAGCTGTCTCAGACTGAATACAGGAGGCTTTAGCTGTTTCTGAGAATAACAAGAACAGCTTTTTTTTTCCCAAAAACTACTAAGGTTCTGATTATCTTTTCACTGGGTATGTTTTCACCGAGAATATCTTCATGCAGGGACTTAAAACTTGATGGCCTGGTGCTGTGAATGCAGTCAGTGACAGCGTTTTTCCAACGGCCAGGTAAGTACCGACCGTACCTGCCTGCACGATGCACACGTTGCCCAGAGCTGCAGAAACCAGCCTGTCCTATGCCTGGTTTGGTGATGCAGCAGCATGAGCCAGGACCCTGCTCTGCCCCTTTGCTGTGCTGCCAGCCAGCTTCCCATCACCAAACACCTCTGGAAAAACACCGACAGAAGCTGTCTCGTCCTTCCCTAGGGCCGGGTCCGCAGGGAGAACAGCCACATCTACTGGCGATGGGTGGCACAGGTCTCCATCCTGCCCTGCACAGCTCCCGTACCACCAGGGATCCTAGTCGTGCCCGTAGGGTGTGAGGGGAACGTGCCTGGCAGTTCGGCTTGTTTCTTACACGGTCACACAGAATTATACCAAAAGCTTTTTAGATAAACATCTAAGATTAAAAAATGAAACTCCAGAAGATGGGAAATATTGAAATAATGTTGACTGAACAACTTCAAAATCCCATCTTTTGTTACCTAACTACAGACATTATTCTTCAGGATTTCTGCCTCATTTACTGCACTCTTTTACTATTGTCTTTTGCATTTAATATTTTTAAGTATGGGTGAATAAATTTGGGATATAGGATTCTATTAACAAAGTAACTTTACTTAGCGTGAGCACTGTTTATCATACAAAATACATTTGAACAATTGTAAGGGAAAACAGTACCGTGGTGACTCCATGTCCTTCCTCTACCCTGTACGAGATATTTACTCACTGATCTCCCATTCCAACAGACTATCAAAGATCATCTGTTTGATTTTTAAGTAATTTCCTATGCTCTTTCTGAACCCTACGATGAATAAAAGCATTCAAAAACAAAACATGAAAATATTTTAATCAGAAATTGTAATTGTCTCCAAATTGCGGAGAAGAATTCTTAAGTGGCTTATTATAGTTTCTTTAATAGTTCTCCAATGGCTTATTACTATATTATTTTACGTGGACAGCTAACTTGCTACCCACCTGACATCGCTGAAGTTATTCATCATGCATTTTGACGCACTGGCCAACGTGACAGTGACTGACAGTCTCTAGAAAAATATAGTACAGCTAAAAAACCTGACCTAACTTTTAAACAGCTGTCTCTGTGATACTGACATAATCAAATAGAGTTTTACATATGTCACACTGTTGCTGCAGCAACCTGGCCTCCTCTCCTCTGACTACTGATAGGGAGCCTCTAAACTTGATATGAGCTCAGATGTCTTAAGATTAATCTCTTGGGACCATTCCAGAGAAATCGGGATTAATTTGCAGTTCCTCGAAAATGAAGTAACTATTTCACATAAACTACTTTTCACATTTCATCAGGCCTGAGCTTCCTATTCATAACCTTTATAGAAATGACTGGGTTGGCACAGGGCCCCCAAGACATTTAGGAGAAAGCCGTTTGCACAGCAGGAAGGAGGATTAAAATGCTTTTGGCTTCTCCTTTATTTTTCTTGAATGTAAGCAGAGAAAAGGTTATTTTCGTGAAAGCAAAAGTTGTATTTTGGAGGGTTTTTTCCTCTGGATGTTTACATCTCAGTGCATCTAATTTTCAGTTCTCCATATCTTCGTCAGGGATGAGACCAAGACAGTGAAAGCAAAGGATTGTAAGCACTGAGATGTGTAGTTCCTGAAGCCAGAGTTAATTCCTAGCTAGCCTGGCTACAGAATTTTATAAGGACACCTGAATATTTGATGAAGACTTCAACAGTTTTGATGGTACAGTCTACATAACTGCACACAGCTCAAATGCTCTGAAAGCCTCTTTCCGACTGCTTAGACCCTTTCTTGGGGGAGAAGGGGGAAACACGGCGCTGGAACAAACATGATGCAAGAGAACAAGTCAGACCAATTCACGCAGGTTGCTGTATTTGCCTGGGAATTATAGCCTAGTAAAACACTTAACCACCTTGCCAATGTATATAACATCCTTCTAGAAAGGGCATAAATAACCAAATGTTTCTGTATTTGATATATATATAATTACAGAGGGTTTGTGTGCCATAGTGGAGTAGTCTGTGGGACTGCCAAGATGGGGGAAAAAATTTGAAATTCTTCTGTACCCTAAAGGTGTCCATCCCTTGCTAAGACTTACCACGTCTGATCTTCAGCAGAACGCCACTCTGCTGAGCAGATGTGTAGCCAGAGGCTGGAGAGGACATGGCAAGCCAAGCTGAAAAGATGGTCAGAAGAAATCTGAGCAGTGAAAAGGCATCTCCAAGGGCCATGGATGTTGGTGGCCTCTGAGGAGCTTCTGGCAAAGGTCAGACATAGCACCTAATATTTGTCCACTACCCAAGCTGGGAGAGGAAGACACATGCTCTGCTTCCTCAGAAAATTCTCCAGTGTCAGGGAAAATCTTCAGTGTTGTCTGCTTTGCCCTGCACAGCCAGGGCTGAGCTCCAAGCATGTGCTAACCGTTCAGGCCTTAAAACACCTACCTATAAATTGTTTAGTTAAACACACTTGGGCCTCTGTAGCAGCAACACTTAGCACTTCATACTACTAATTTCCAAAGGATCTATGCAAATCTTCACCTAGCATACAAACTATAATGAAATGTCAAAGTTGTGGGCAGAGGTCTGGGGTGATGGCACTCGAGAGACCTGGAGTCACTCCCAGCTTTGCCACAAGTTTGCCAGCAAAACACTTCAGTTATCTGGCCTTGACTTCCCCAATCATAAAATAAAACTAATTGTATGTGCTTTGTGAAGTACTCTGAGCTCTACTGCTTCAGAAGATCTCAGTGTTGTTATTATTCATTACAAGTCTTGTTGAAATATGACACAGTGCATACAACATGCAGCAAACCAGTAAGGAAATCAGTTCAATACAACCGTTCAGCACACGATAGACCCCAAAAACACCAATTACCATGGATTTGACTTCTAATTATATGATCCAAGAATATCAGGTACATACCGCTTTTCTTCTCAGTACTGTCTTGCAGAATCATGCTAAACCTAATTTATATAATCCAGCTTCCCCCTAAAGATAGCACAGTTCATAGTAGTTTTTCATTGCTTAATTGTTCTACTGTACTACAATGTACAGTAGCGGTGTTACTATAGCTAGGCAAAGCTATAACGAGGCAAGATTCATGAAGAGAAGTAGCACCCTTTGATTTACCTGCTTAGAGACACAGCTGTGAGCCCAGATGTGTGGGCCACTCTTGCTATTCACGGCAGGAAAGCAGAGAGCTAGAAACCTACTGGCTTCTCTGTGTGCTCTCGTGGACCATGAAGGCCAAAGCTCTCAGGCAGAAGACACTTAGTATTAAAGAATTAAGCAACTAAAGTAATACTTAGGATATGTTGGGCTGACATACAGACTGCCATTAACTGCAGAAACAGCAGCGGCAGATTAGGCAAGCCTAATTACTCACCTGGGGATCTGGCTTGCATGCTGAGGACATTAATGACACCTCTCTCCCTGGGAGGGGAAGGGGAGGTGATCTTTAGCAGAAGTGAGTGGCAGCAAGCTCCGTATAAACATCCTGGCAGGACTCTGCTCTATTGCTCATCCCAGGCGAAGGCGAGAATAAACTCGTATCGTCCAACATTTTTGCTTCTTTTCTTATAGCTACCTAATGTTGTTCTTTTAAAATAGCATTTTTTTCCAAACCCTTTGATCCACAGAATACGCTAGTGTCTTTTCCTACTTACTGCGTCCAAAACATTCAGAACTGAAGAGCGTGTACTTCTTGCATTGTAGTGAATGGCTCTTCCTACATTTCAGCATGCTTGATCTTTAAAAAGAAAGTGTTGGGTTTTTGTTGGATTTGGTTTGTTGTTGGTTGGTTTTTTTTCTCTGTAGGAGAGCATGCAAAATCACAGTGATTTTAAGGTCTCAGTGGTGTACCACTGAATTCAGGAAGGGTTCTGTTCCTTCTCCATCTGAGAGCCAAAGCAAAGCCTCAGCATCTGTGACAATGCTTCTAGCAGAAGTGTTGCTTGGACATAACGGCTGTGGGAAGTTTCGCTGCTCCTTCATACGTATGTAGAACAATGAGTTTCGCACACTTGCTCACTCAAAACAAGTCCTGCTCCCTATTTCTGGAGGTACTTCTGCACTCTGACTGTCACTTCCACCTACTCAGCATTGCACCAGGACCTCCATGCCATTTAGCAGTATGGAAGGATGGCTGGTCTTGAACCCCAGCCAGAATCAATGTGCTGTAAACATAATTTCCCTTGAAATAGATCAAGTTTGCATGTGCAGATCCAATGGCAGAATGTGGGAACAATTTCAATGCTAACAGAATTTATAACGCTCCTCTTTTAGACTTGTGGTGGTGCAGTCTGAAAACCCAAAGGAAAAAACTACTAGAAGGTGTAATTGTAAAGAGCCTGATGGACCCAAGAAAAGAAGCTCAAAACTGAGTCTTTGAGACCACTTCTATAACTCTTTGTCCATACTGCTGGGCCATATAACTGATTCACACTTTCCTGTGTTTGTGCCACCCTAATTTAGTGCCTCAGTACAGGTGAAGCTGTAAAGATAATATAAGGAGCCTTCTGCACTGTCAGAGGAATGAAAAAAAAAAGCACCAGATACTTGAGCAGCCCTATCAGATACCCACTTCTCTAGCTGAAATGAAAAAGAAGCCTATTTGGAACAATGAAACAGTTTTAATTTTGATTTTGCTCAGTGAAAGCAAATTCATCATTTGAAAGCTAATCATTTTCTAGATAATACTGTATCACCTTCAGCAGAAAGAGAAGGAAAGGCAGACAGAAGGGTAATAACATTCCCACTGCAAAGCTTTCCCAAAATCATAAACTCGTTACTGCAAACTAAAATCTAAAGTCAACCAAAAACTAGGACATACTGGGCTTGCGGGTTAGAGATCCAAAGCTGTGGAGTAAAACTAATCAGTTCTTGGATAGGATATTTTTTTTTTTTACTGCAGTACAATCTATAGTCTAGTTGGTCAAATCAAGCCTTTCTGAGAAAAGAAGATTAGAGGCAGTTGTTTAAAATATCAGGGCAGGGTAGGGGGGAAGAAGGATTTAAGCTTTATTACTGACCAGGATATACAAAACAGACTGTAATGAAAAAAACAGTATTGAGATTGTACTTGCGGTCTGAATGGAAAATGTTAAGCGAAGACAGGGCCATATGGAGGAGCTTATAGTTACAACAAGAACCGATGCTGAGGCAAATGCCCTCTGAATAAGTGAAATTAGGCGTTATGAGAAAGTCGTAGGAATTTAAAAAAAATTATTACACCTGAACACTACAAACAGGCTATTAAGCAAGAAAAGAAATTCAGATAAATCTAATTTTATTTTCTTTATAAGGATTGTTCCTCCTGCAATGATCACTGTACTGTGTATGAATTAATTGAAGAAGTACTAGGTTGAGCATCAACCATTTTGCATAAACAAAATATTTGATGAAAAATTCTTATCCTTTGGCAAAATTTCATAAATTTCATTGTTTTGAAGATTTCGTCCTGTATTTTACCAAAATCTTAACTGTCTGAACTGATACACACATCTTACATAAATGCATTTGAAGCCTTGGTGAACCACAGCAGGATGTCATATTTATCTGCCCACCTGGAGCTCACTGCAGCATTATGGATCTATTCTGCACAGGGACACATTAGGATACACCTTGCATAAGTTAAGAGAAAATAATAAAATACTACAGCAGAGATATCAATGCCCTGGTTTGCCTTCCATTTCATTTTCCTATAACCCACTTGACTTTCGACCAAGACAGCCATATGAAATTTGCCATAGTTAACCACGGATCTCCCAAGATGCGAAATGCAGGACTAACATATCTTCATGATGTATTTTTAAAATGTTTTTATCTCCCTCAGTACTGTCTAAACCATCCTAGCTCTGGTCCAAACTAAGCCAATCCAGCCTTGCTTCCTTGGTTTTCATTTTCTGGTCTGAGGACATTTTCTTTGTTGTTCTCCATCGGCCTTTACTGACAAGCGGTCCAAGACAGAAGCAATTCAAGCTTGGTGGTTTTGTTAACACAGCCCTGAGCGGCTGGCTGCCTGCTGCATAATCATAGAGCCACAGTACTATAGACTATTTGAAGACTATCATGCGCCTTTACAGCTCATCTACTTCATGCTAAAGCAGGTATTTAGGACGTACGTATAGTCTGACAGCAGAGAGACAAACCGCCAATCTTCTGGAAAGTGAAGGTCTCCTCTATAGCTTCTTTAAATCCTGAGCAGCACTTTACACCGCCCCAGCAATAAGGACGTTCTGGCCACGGCACAGCCACCCAGCAAACACCCTTACTGAGGCACGAAGAGCTGACAGTGTGACAGGTCACCATAATGCAGAGGAGCTTCATGCGCTCAAAGGACCACCATTGCTTGGCCTTGGGAGCGAGCTCCAGAAGTGCTCTGTAGAGTGCACTGGCGTAAAACAAGAGCTAAAGATGCATAAGACCTGATTTGGTCAGATCTTACCTGTCATTAGGAAGGGTGGTAAGTAGGTAGGTCAGTCCGGGGAATTACAAAAGTGTCATAATTGTCAATATATTAAGTATGTCCAGGCAGCTCTTCAGGCAATTTAAACTGGCATAGCTCCCTTGAGTTCAATAAAAGGATGCCCATTTACATCAGCTGAGCACTGGCTTCACGACTTTTTAATATTCCCCAGTGGAGCAACCCAGTACTGCAAACGCCTTCCATGGTATAAAAGCCTGGAAATACAACGGTATGGAACCCAAAGTAATCCACCCCTCCGCATCATCAAGCCTAAATGGCAGAACACAAAGAAATCACCAATGAGATTTTGATTTTCATAATGTAGGGTGAAACCATGCCAGGCATTATTCAGCCAAGTGTTTTCCCTGAGCTTACTATATACATTGGGGCCACTTGGCTGCACCGACCTTTCAAGTGCCCTGCTAAGATGCTAGCAATACTTTTTTCATCTGCCTTTTATAGGGTATTTTTAACTTGACTAACCATTTAAAGCATGCCAGCCAAATATTGTGCTGTCTCACACTTGTACAGTACTGTCAAATCTAATGAGGAGGGAGATGCATAAAAATTGATGTTTGGACATTTCGGTAGCAATCCTTTAGAAATATTTGTAGCAAAATCGTTTTCTGTTAAGTGTAGAATGAGGAAATTTAAGCAAATTGTATTACAGTGAAATGATAAACCACTGAGCATTCAGGATCTGGAGAGCAAAAATGTAGTAATGCCTGATCATCTAATGACAGCAAATGCAGTCCCACTTCCTACAACATTATGGAATAGAATAACTTGTAGACACCTAGTAAGAAATACTTTAGAAAATTAACATTTTTAATGACGTTCAAATATGATAGCGACTTTCCAAATACATTTTTTGCCATGTCACACTGATGAAGCTCAAATGTCTACTAATATCGCTCCCTTCACAAACAAAATCTTGAAAAGGGTTGACAAAAAGTAGCAGATTTGCAGGGAAATTAATTAGGTTTTTGTCTTGATCATTCTTACAGTGTGGAAAAAAACCCTCACAGCTCTAGCCCTGCTTGGGGAAATACAGACATTTATTTTGAAATCTATATTGAAAATTTCAGCTTATTAGAAAATAATATTTTGCAGGTTAGGTTGACTTAGGTATGTCTGTTTTAAATCTATATTTCTCAATTGGAGAGATATATTATGGGGCTAATCCTGCATCTCTGAAAACACAATACACTAAACTATTGGGAATTTGCTTAAGTAAGGTATAGATCAGTGCAGAGTATGAACCTGTACTTAAATATTCCATTTAACTACAGAAATACACAAATTACTGAAAATTACTTCTGGTACAAACTGAAGGGTATCTGTTTCATCACCTCAAGCAATTTCTATGAAACCTAAAAATTACTCATTTGCTCATTTTCAGGAGTAGTTAATTTTAGAGATTAATTCCAAGATTCATCCAAGTATAACTTCCTATAAGTATTTGTTGAAAACTGCCACATTCTCTTTTTAATTAACTCCAGTGATATGTTAATAACTTGCATAGTTTCTGAACTATTGGTTGGTTCTAATCCAGAGCGTAGCTTGAATGACTACCATTTATAAATTTTCGTGTAATATCGCTGAAGTATATTCTTATAACCTAGTTAGAAGTTGTAATGTCCTTAAGGACGTACAGTAAGAAACGAGGAGGCTCTGCACCCAGTACTAACAAATAAATTTTGTTGCTGCCGAGCTTTTTGGAGGCTGTTTCTGCAACTTAGTGCCTCCTTGTCTTAATTTATATTCTTCCTTCTGTTATTTGAGTGCATGTATTTAATACAAGCGGTACAAGTAGGATAGATAAGAAGGTTAGGTTGACTCAGTGTAAAAAGCTAGAAACTCCTTGGTATTAAATCAAAAATATTAGGGTCATGAACTTTAAATATACCTTTATATAATATAGTCTAGTGGGTTATGTGTAGATAAAGATGGTATTTCCTTGGACAGCTCTATTAGTTCATATATCAAGGGAAAAGCTTTTTAACATGAATGTGAAAGAAATACTCAGTAAGACACTGAAATTTAATTATTGTATTACCTGAGACTGAAAACTATATCTTATCTCAAAATCCATTATTTTTATCCCAATGAGTTAGGTTTACTGGTCATATTGCCATCCCTTATTTTCTTGATTAGAGGGCTAGAAAAGCAATCATTAGCGAGATGCTGAGAAATAGCTAGAATTTCTATCGCTCGCATGTCCTTTCTCAACTAATTAAATACCAACAAGAGAATCCATTCATTTGTATTATAAGACAGAAAAAATAAAAAAAAAAAAATCCAAAAGCTCCCTAACAGTGGAAAATGCAATTAAACTACCAGTGTATTAATTCAGGTGCAAACTGCTGCTCCATTGTATAGCAGTGCTTTCCTTTCCTTAATTAACTAAAACATGAAGAAGAAAATCTGATGGCTTAATAGCATTTTCTTCACTGTCAGGAATGCTTTGGGATGATTTTATTATGTTATCACAAAGAGTGTCGGAGGAATTATTGCCATTAGTTCTGTTTGTCACCTCTAAGAGTGACAGATTCCACAGAGAAACTTGCTGCCGTTAACGGATGTGAAGGATTAATGTTTTATAACATCATTACTTTATAGGCAGGATAACTACAGTAATAAGAATACTTTTAATATTTTATGCATTCACAACCATGTGACACACAAGGCGCATTTATTCTCCGGCAGCACCTCTTTGGACGTGTGTTTGGTTGCTGTGATTGAAAGCTGAGCAGTTTGTCGTACTTATTGCTTATATTGTGGTGGAAGTAACGGAGTCGAATCAGTATTAGGGCACCGTCGCTGCACGCGCTGACGGAGCGAATCTGAACTAGAGATACACGCGGATCTTGCAGCAGAGAGCCTACAAACCACGCAGAGCAATTTTAGGGAAAAGCAACGTGGGCAACTGCCTGGGAGCCTCGCTAGACCAAACAGAAGCAGCGAAGCAAGTTCTGCAACGGGGAGGTTGGCAGAGGGAGGAGCGCACACCCTAAATCTCTGCCTGGGTCCCTGCAATGCTGATGCCAGCGGTGAAGCCGAGGTTTCATCCTGCACAGAGCTAAGCATTCCGACTACGTTCAAGCAAACGTGTTCCCCTTTAAACTCCGGCATGCTCCTTTTTCCTTCAGAGGCTATTCCCATTAAAGCCAAGCAAGTTAAGGCTGCCTAGCAGCACCGACGATGCTCGTGCATTTCCAAAGCATCCCGCTGCAGCATACGGCTAAGTTATTTGAACATGTTTTACTTTCTTCCACAAGTTTCACTGGCCTTGAATTTACCGGTGTGTGAAAGCACGAAGCTTTATGTTCATGTGCTGTGTGCATGTGCACAGACGTTCCCCTCGGCTCCAGACTGGCACGGCTACACTGTCGTGGTGAGCTGAGAAACAGCAAACTTCACCTGCACCCCGTGAGAAAAAAGCCAGCGTACGCCGAATATGGACGGTTACAAACTTATTACAGATTTTCAGGTGCAAGGTGCTGAGTGACTTCAGCTTTTTTCTTTTTTTTCTTTTTTTTTTCCTCCACTTGCCTTTGCTCAGCACTTTGAGGGACTGTGTCCCTTAATTTATTTAAATGTTTCAGTCACGGGGTCCCTTGCTCTCTATGCATCTGAGGAGCCTTCCACTTGACGTTTAAAGGAGCAAGACGAGTGGGGTTAACGCTTGCCAGGTCAAAAGGCATCAGTCTTTGCCTTTAGGAATACATCTCCCCGGGGTGGCATAAAGAGCTTCTTTCCTCTTCTTTTGCTTCGTGTTCGGTGTTTGTCAAGCAAAAGAGGGATAGGCAGAGCAACAGAAGCGTGGCAGATTCTGCCTACATCTTTTCCACAGTTTTTCCTAACCCCTAACTCTTTTGATACTTTGTATTCACTGTCTCACTTGACTGACACAAGAAACCCACTGTAGGGAGAGAGGCTTCCTGTGAACTGAGCCCCGTTTCCATGGTGCGGAGTTTTCTACTTAAAAATAAATCCCTGTTTTCTGGGGCTACACGTCCGCGCAGCACCGGCGGAGCCCCCCGCAGCCCCGGCCCAGGGGCCAAGGAGGGCAAAATCCTGGAAGGTTACCCCTTGGCAGGCTGCAGCTCCGGGCTCTCCGCTCCGTCCTAGGAAACCTCAGCACTTTTCGGCACGCATTTTAAGGTCACCGAACCATTCCTGCGGTGCCCCCGGCGTGGCGGGGAGAGCGGTGTTCCACCGCGTTTGGCCGCGCTTTACACCCGCTGCCGCGGAGCGCTTCAGCGGTGACACCCCCCCCCCCTCGCCCGCGGCCAGCCCCGAGCGGCTCCCGGGATGCTCGCCCCGGCCCCGG